>OY856187.1:382765710-383190648 GCA_963693315.1 Diogma glabrata | reverse complement strand
GTAGGGGATTGTTTTGGACCCACCTTTCAGTTTATATGCCATTCCCCAAGATTTGCGACAACTTTTTTTTTCGCTAAAAAAACAGGTAAGGGGTTAACCCATGATTTTTTTGCAAAATTTTTGTCAAAAAAAAAATTGAAAAAATATGCTGGCGGTAATCTCTAGATGTCAATTTAAGCGAAATAAGTCAAAATACCAGGTTTGCTACCTTAAACAGGCCATAAATTGATAACCAAAATTTTACATTTGAAACCAAAGCTGGTGCTGTGGCTAAACCCGCTTACAATTATGCTATAACTTGAGGTAGGGGATTGTTTTGGACCCACCTTTCAGTTTATATGCCATTCCCAAGATTTGCGACAACTTTTTTTTTCGCTAAAAAAACAGGTAAGGGGTTAACCCATGATTTTTTTGCAAAATTTTTGTCAAAAAAAAAATTGAAAAAAATATGCTGGCGGTAATCTCTAGATGTCAATTTAAGCGAAATAAGTCAAAATACCAGGTTTGCTACCTTAAACAGGCCATAAATTGATAACCAAAATTTTACATTTGAAACCAAAGCTGGTGCTGTGGCTAAACCCGCTTACCAATTATGCTATAACTTGAGGTAGGGGATTGTTTTGGACCCACCTTTCAGTTTATATGCCATTCCCCAAGATTTGCGACAACTTTTTTTTTCGCTAAAAAAACAGGTAAGGGGTTAACCCATGATTTTTTTGCAAAATTTTTGTCAAAAAAAAAATTGAAAAAATATGCTGGCGGTAATCTCTAGATGTCAATTTAAGCGAAATAAGTCAAAATACCAGGTTTGCTACCTTAAACAGGCCATAAATTGATAACCAAAATTTTACATTTGAAACCAAAGCTGGTGCTGTGGCTAAACCCGCTTACCAATTATGCTATAACTTGAGGTAGGGGATTGTTTTGGACCCACCTTTCAGTTTATATGCCATTCCCCAAGATTTGCGACAACTTTTTTTTTCGCTAAAAAAACAGGTAAGGGGTTAACCCATGATTTTTTTGCAAAATTTTTGTCAAAAAAAAATTGAAAAAATATGCTGGCGGTAATCTCTAGATGTCAATTTAAGCGAAATAAGTCAAAATACCAGGTTTGCTACCTTAAACAGGCCATAAATTGATAACCAAAATTTTACATTTGAAACCAAAGCTGGTGCTGTGGCTAAACCCGCTTACCAATTATGCTATAACTTGAGGTAGGGGATTGTTTTGGACCCACCTTTCAGTTTATATGCCATTCCCCAAGATTTGCGACAACTTTTTTTTTCGCTAAAAAAACAGGTAAGGGGTTAACCCATGATTTTTTTTGCAAAATTTTTGTCAAAAAAAAAATTGAAAAAATATGCTGGCGGTAATCTCTAGATGTCAATTTAAGCGAAATAAGTCAAAATACCAGGTTTGCTACCTTAAACAGGCCATAAATTGATAACCAAAATTTTACATTTGAAACCAAAGCTGGTGCTGTGGCTAAACCCGCTTACCAATTATGCTATAACTTGAGGTAGGGGATTGTTTTGGACCCACCTTTCAGTTTATATGCCATTCCCCAAGATTTGCGACAACTTTTTTTTTCGCTAAAAAAACAGGTAAGGGGTTAACCCATGATTTTTTTGCAAAATTTTTGTCAAAAAAAAAATTGAAAAAATATGCTGGCGGTAATCTCTAGATGTCAATTTAAGCGAAATAAGTCAAAATACCAGGTTTGCTACCTTAAACAGGCCATAAATTGATAACCAAAATTTTACATTTGAAACCAAAGCTGGTGCTGTGGCTAAACCCGCTTACCAATTATGCTATAACTTGAGGTAGGGGATTGTTTTGGACCCACCTTTCAGTTTATATGCCATTCCCCAAGATTTGCGACAACTTTTTTTTCGCTAAAAAAACAGGTAAGGGGTTAACCCATGATTTTTTTGCAAAATTTTTGTCAAAAAAAAATTGAAAAAATATGCTGGCGGTAATCTCTAGATGTCAATTTAAGCGAAATAAGTCAAAATACCAGGTTTGCTACCTTAAACAGGCCATAAATTGATAACCAAAATTTTACATTTGAAACCAAAGCTGGTGCTGTGGCTAAACCCGCTTACCAATTATGCTATAACTTGAGGTAGGGGATTGTTTTGGACCCACCTTTCAGTTTATATGCCATTCCCCAAGATTTGCGACAACTTTTTTTTTCGCTAAAAAAACAGGTAAGGGGTTAACCCATGATTTTTTTGCAAAATTTTTGTCAAAAAAAAAATTGAAAAAATATGCTGGCGGTAATCTCTAGATGTCAATTTAAGCGAAATAAGTCAAAATACCAGGTTTGCTACCTTAAACAGGCCATAAATTGATAACCAAAATTTTACATTTGAAACCAAAGCTGGTGCTGTGGCTAAACCCGCTTACCAATTATGCTATAACTTGAGGTAGGGGATTGTTTTGGACCCACCTTTCAGTTTATATGCCATTCCCCAAGATTTGCGACAACTTTTTTTTTCGCTAAAAAAACAGGTAAGGGGTTAACCCATGATTTTTTTGCAAAATTTTTGTCAAAAAAAAAATTGAAAAAATATGCTGGCGGTAATCTCTAGATGTCAATTTAAGCGAAATAAGTCAAAATACCAGGTTTGCTACCTTAAACAGGCCATAAATTGATAACCAAAATTTTACATTTGAAACCAAAGCTGGTGCTGTGGCTAAACCCGCTTACCAATTATGCTATAACTTGAGGTAGGGGATTGTTTTGGACCCACCTTTCAGTTTATATGCCATTCCCCAAGATTTGCGACAACTTTTTTTTCGCTAAAAAAACAGGTAAGGGGTTAACCCATGATTTTTTTGCAAAATTTTTGTCAAAAAAAAAATTGAAAAAATATGCTGGCGGTAATCTCTAGATGTCAATTTAAGCGAAATAAGTCAAAATACCAGGTTTGCTACCTTAAACAGGCCATAAATTGATAACCAAAATTTTACATTTGAAACCAAAGCTGGTGCTGTGGCTAAACCCGCTTACCAATTATGCTATAACTTGAGGTAGGGGATTGTTTTGGACCCACCTTTCAGTTTATATGCCATTCCCCAAGATTTGCGACAACTTTTTTTTTCGCTAAAAAAACAGGTAAGGGGTTAACCCATGATTTTTTTGCAAAATTTTTGTCAAAAAAAAATTGAAAAAATATGCTGGCGGTAATCTCTAGATGTCAATTTAAGCGAAATAAGTCAAAATACCAGGTTTGCTACCTTAAACAGGCCATAAATTGATAACCAAAATTTTACATTTGAAACCAAAGCTGGTGCTGTGGCTAAACCCGCTTACCAATTATGCTATAACTTGAGGTAGGGGATTGTTTTGGACCCACCTTTCAGTTTATATGCCATTCCCCAAGATTTGCGACAACTTTTTTTTTCGCTAAAAAAACAGGTAAGGGGTTAACCCATGATTTTTTTGCAAAATTTTTGTCAAAAAAAAATTGAAAAAATATGCTGGCGGTAATCTCTAGATGTCAATTTAAGCGAAATAAGTCAAAATACCAGGTTTGCTACCTTAAACAGGCCATAAATTGATAACCAAAATTTTACATTTGAAACCAAAGCTGGTGCTGTGGCTAAACCCGCTTACCAATTATGCTATAACTTGAGGTAGGGGATTGTTTTGGACCCACCTTTCAGTTTATATGCCATTCCCCAAGATTTGCGACAACTTTTTTTTTCGCTAAAAAAACAGGTAAGGGGTTAACCCATGATTTTTTTGCAAAATTTTTGTCAAAAAAAAATTGAAAAAATATGCTGGCGGTAATCTCTAGATGTCAATTTAAGCGAAATAAGTCAAAATACCAGGTTTGCTACCTTAAACAGGCCATAAATTGATAACCAAAATTTTACATTTGAAACCAAAGCTGGTGCTGTGGCTAAACCCGCTTACCAATTATGCTATAACTTGAGGTAGGGGATTGTTTTGGACCCACCTTTCAGTTTATATGCCATTCCCCAAGATTTGCGACAACTTTTTTTTTCGCTAAAAAAACAGGTAAGGGGTTAACCCATGATTTTTTTGCAAAATTTTTGTCAAAAAAAAAATTGAAAAAATATGCTGGCGGTAATCTCTAGATGTCAATTTAAGCGAAATAAGTCAAAATACCAGGTTTGCTACCTTAAACAGGCCATAAATTGATAACCAAAATTTTACATTTGAAACCAAAGCTGGTGCTGTGGCTAAACCCGCTTACCAATTATGCTATAACTTGAGGTAGGGATTGTTTTGGACCCACCTTTCAGTTTATATGCCATTCCCCAAGATTTGCGACAACTTTTTTTTTCGCTAAAAAAACAGGTAAGGGGTTAACCCATGATTTTTTTGCAAAATTTTTGTCAAAAAAAAAATTGAAAAAATATGCTGGCGGTAATCTCTAGATGTCAATTTAAGCGAAATAAGTCAAAATACCAGGTTTGCTACCTTAAACAGGCCATAAATTGATAACCAAAATTTTACATTTGAAACCAAAGCTGGTGCTGTGGCTAAACCCGCTTACCAATTATGCTATAACTTGAGGTAGGGGATTGTTTTGGACCCACCTTTCAGTTTATATGCCATTCCCCAAGATTTGCGACAACTTTTTTTTTCGCTAAAAAAACAGGTAAGGGGTTAACCCATGATTTTTTTGCAAAATTTTTGTCAAAAAAAAAATTGAAAAAATATGCTGGCGGTAATCTCTAGATGTCAATTTAAGCGAAATAAGTCAAAATACCAGGTTTGCTACCTTAAACAGGCCATAAATTGATAACCAAAATTTTACATTTGAAACCAAAGCTGGTGCTGTGGCTAAACCCGCTTACCAATTATGCTATAACTTGAGGTAGGGGATTGTTTTGGACCCACCTTTCAGATTATATGCCATTCCCCAAGATTTGCGACAACTTTTTTTTTCGCTAAAAAAACAGGTAAGGGGTTAACCCATGATTTTTTTGCAAAATTTTTGTCAAAAAAAAAATTGAAAAAATATGCTGGCGGTAATCTCTAGATGTCAATTTAAGCGAAATAAGTCAAAATACCAGGTTTGCTACCTTAAACAGGCCATAAATTGATAACCAAAATTTACATTTGAAACCAAAGCTGGTGCTGTGGCTAAACCCGCTTACCAATTATGCTATAACTTGAGGTAGGGGATTGTTTTGGACCCACCTTTCAGTTTATATGCCATTCCCCAAGATTTGCGACAACTTTTTTTTTCGCTAAAAAAACAGGTAAGGGGTTAACCCATGATTTTTTTGCAAAATTTTTGTCAAAAAAAAAATTGAAAAAATATGCTGGCGGTAATCTCTAGATGTCAATTTAAGCGAAATAAGTCAAAATACCAGGTTTGCTACCTTAAACAGGCCATAAATTGATAACCAAAATTTTACATTTGAAACCAAAGCTGGTGCTGTGGCTAAACCCGCTTACCAATTATGCTATAACTTGAGGTAGGGGATTGTTTTGGACCCACCTTTCAGTTTATATGCCATTCCCCAAGATTTGCGACAACTTTTTTTTTCGCTAAAAAAACAGGTAAGGGGTTAACCCATGATTTTTTTGCAAAATTTTTGTCAAAAAAAAAATTGAAAAAATATGCTGGCGGTAATCTCTAGATGTCAATTTAAGCGAAATAAGTCAAAATACCAGGTTTGCTACCTTAAACAGGCCATAAATTGATAACCAAAATTTTACATTTGAAACCAAAGCTGGTGCTGTGGCTAAACCCGCTTACCAATTATGCTATAACTTGAGGTAGGGGATTGTTTTGGACCCACCTTTCAGATTATATGCCATTCCCCAAGATTTGCGACAACTTTTTTTTTCGCTAAAAAAACAGGTAAGGGGTTAACCCATGATTTTTTTGCAAAATTTTTGTCAAAAAAAAAATTGAAAAAATATGCTGGCGGTAATCTCTAGATGTCAATTTAAGCGAAATAAGTCAAAATACCAGGTTTGCTACCTTAAACAGGCCATAAATTGATAACCAAAATTTTACATTTGAAACCAAAGCTGGTGCTGTGGCTAAACCCGCTTACCAATTATGCTATAACTTGAGGTAGGGGATTGTTTTGGACCCACCTTTCAGATTATATGCCATTCCCCAAGATTTGCGACAACTTTTTTTTTCGCTAAAAAAACAGGTAAGGGGTTAACCCATGATTTTTTTGCAAAATTTTTGTCAAAAAAAAAATTGAAAAAATATGCTGGCGGTAATCTCTAGATGTCAATTTAAGCGAAATAAGTCAAAATACCAGGTTTGCTACCTTAAACAGGCCATAAATTGATAACCAAAATTTTACATTTGAAACCAAAGCTGGTGCTGTGGCTAAACCCGCTTACCAATTATGCTATAACTTGAGGTAGGGGATTGTTTTGGACCCACCTTTCAGTTTATATGCCATTCCCCAAGATTTGCGACAACTTTTTTTTCGCTAAAAAAACAGGTAAGGGGTTAACCCATGATTTTTTTGCAAAATTTTTGTCAAAAAAAAAATTGAAAAAATATGCTGGCGGTAATCTCTAGATGTCAATTTAAGCGAAATAAGTCAAAATACCAGGTTTGCTACCTTAAACAGGCCATAAATTGATAACCAAAATTTTACATTTGAAACCAAAGCTGGTGCTGTGGCTAAACCCGCTTACCAATTATGCTATAACTTGAGGTAGGGGATTGTTTTGGACCCACCTTTCAGTTTATATGCCATTCCCCAAGATTTGCGACAACTTTTTTTTTCGCTAAAAAAACAGGTAAGGGGTTAACCCATGATTTTTTTGCAAAATTTTTGTCAAAAAAAAAATTGAAAAAATATGCTGGCGGTAATCTCTAGATGTCAATTTAAGCGAAATAAGTCAAAATACCAGGTTTGCTACCTTAAACAGGCCATAAATTGATAACCAAAATTTTACATTTGAAACCAAAGCTGGTGCTGTGGCTAAACCCGCTTACCAATTATGCTATAACTTGAGGTAGGGGATTGTTTTGGACCCACCTTTCAGTTTATATGCCATTCCCCAAGATTTGCGACAACTTTTTTTTTCGCTAAAAAAACAGGTAAGGGGTTAACCCATGATTTTTTTGCAAAATTTTTGTCAAAAAAAAAATTGAAAAAATATGCTGGCGGTAATCTCTAGATGTCAATTTAAGCGAAATAAGTCAAAATACCAGGTTTGCTACCTTAAACAGGCCATAAATTGATAACCAAAATTTTACATTTGAAACCAAAGCTGGTGCTGTGGCTAAACCCGCTTACCAATTATGCTATAACTTGAGGTAGGGGATTGTTTTGGACCCACCTTTCAGTTTATATGCCATTCCCCAAGATTTGCGACAACTTTTTTTTTCGCTAAAAAAACAGGTAAGGGGTTAACCCATGATTTTTTTGCAAAATTTTTGTCAAAAAAAAAATTGAAAAAATATGCTGGCGGTAATCTCTAGATGTCAATTTAAGCGAAATAAGTCAAAATACCAGGTTTGCTACCTTAAACAGGCCATAAATTGATAACCAAAATTTTACATTTGAAACCAAAGCTGGTGCTGTGGCTAAACCCGCTTACCAATTATGCTATAACTTGAGGTAGGGGATTGTTTTGGACCCACCTTTCAGATTATATGCCATTCCCCAAGATTTGCGACAACTTTTTTTTCGCTAAAAAAACAGGTAAGGGGTTAACCCATGATTTTTTTGCAAAATTTTTGTCAAAAAAAAAATTGAAAAAATATGCTGGCGGTAATCTCTAGATGTCAATTTAAGCGAAATAAGTCAAAATACCAGGTTTGCTACCTTAAACAGGCCATAAATTGATAACCAAAATTTTACATTTGAAACCAAAGCTGGTGCTGTGGCTAAACCCGCTTACCAATTATGCTATAACTTGAGGTAGGGGATTGTTTTGGACCCACCTTTCAGATTATATGCCATTCCCCAAGATTTGCGACAACTTTTTTTTTCGCTAAAAAAACAGGTAAGGGGTTAACCCATGATTTTTTTGCAAAATTTTTGTCAAAAAAAAAATTGAAAAAATATGCTGGCGGTAATCTCTAGATGTCAATTTAAGCGAAATAAGTCAAAATACCAGGTTTGCTACCTTAAACAGGCCATAAATTGATAACCAAAATTTTACATTTGAAACCAAAGCTGGTGCTGTGGCTAAACCCGCTTACCAATTATGCTATAACTTGAGGTAGGGGATTGTTTTGGACCCACCTTTCAGTTTATATGCCATTCCCCAAGATTTGCGACAACTTTTTTTTTCGCTAAAAAAACAGGTAAGGGGTTAACCCATGATTTTTTTGCAAAATTTTTGTCAAAAAAAAAATTGAAAAAATATGCTGGCGGTAATCTCTAGATGTCAATTTAAGCGAAATAAGTCAAAATACCAGGTTTGCTACCTTAAACAGGCCATAAATTGATAACCAAAATTTTACATTTGAAACCAAAGCTGGTGCTGTGGCTAAACCCGCTTACCAATTATGCTATAACTTGAGGTAGGGGATTGTTTTGGACCCACCTTTCAGATTATATGCCATTCCCCAAGATTTGCGACAACTTTTTTTTTCGCTAAAAAAACAGGTAAGGGGTTAACCCATGATTTTTTTGCAAAATTTTTGTCAAAAAAAAAATTGAAAAAATATGCTGGCGGTAATCTCTAGATGTCAATTTAAGCGAAATAAGTCAAAATACCAGGTTTGCTACCTTAAACAGGCCATAAATTGATAACCAAAATTTTACATTTGAAACCAAAGCTGGTGCTGTGGCTAAACCCGCTTACCAATTATGCTATAACTTGAGGTAGGGGATTGTTTTGGACCCACCTTTCAGATTATATGCCATTCCCCAAGATTTGCGACAACTTTTTTTTTCGCTAAAAAAACAGGTAAGGGGTTAACCCATGATTTTTTTGCAAAATTTTTGTCAAAAAAAAAATTGAAAAAATATGCTGGCGGTAATCTCTAGATGTCAATTTAAGCGAAATAAGTCAAAATACCAGGTTTGCTACCTTAAACAGGCCATAAATTGATAACCAAAATTTTACATTTGAAACCAAAGCTGGTGCTGTGGCTAAACCCGCTTACCAATTATGCTATAACTTGAGGTAGGGGATTGTTTTGGACCCACCTTTCAGATTATATGCCATTCCCCAAGATTTGCGACAACTTTTTTTTTCGCTAAAAAAACAGGTAAGGGGTTAACCCATGATTTTTTTGCAAAATTTTTGTCAAAAAAAAAATTGAAAAATATGCTGGCGGTAATCTCTAGATGTCAATTTAAGCGAAATAAGTCAAAATACCAGGTTTGCTACCTTAAACAGGCCATAAATTGATAACCAAAATTTTACATTTGAAACCAAAGCTGGTGCTGTGGCTAAACCCGCTTACCAATTATGCTATAACTTGAGGTAGGGGATTGTTTTGGACCCACCTTTCAGATTATATGCCATTCCCCAAGATTTGCGACAACTTTTTTTTTCGCTAAAAAAACAGGTAAGGTTAACCCAAGATTTTAAGGTTAACCCATGATTTTTTTGCAAAATTTTTGTCAAAAAAAAAATTGAAAAAATATGCTGGCGGTAATCTCTAGATGTCAATTTAAGCGAAATAAGTCAAAATACCAGGTTTGCTACCTTAAACAGGCCATAAATTGATAACCAAAATTTTACATTTGAAACCAAAGCTGGTGCTGTGGCTAAACCCGCTTACCAATTATGCTATAACTTGAGGTAGGGGATTGTTTTGGACCCACCTTTCAGTTTATATGCCATTCCCCAAGATTTGCGACAACTTTTTTTTTCGCTAAAAAAACAGGTAAGGGGTTAACCCATGATTTTTTTGCAAAATTTTTGTCAAAAAAAAAATTGAAAAAATATGCTGGCGGTAATCTCTAGATGTCAATTTAAGCGAAATAAGTCAAAATACCAGGTTTGCTACCTTAAACAGGCCATAAATTGATAACCAAAATTTTACATTTGAAACCAAAGCTGGTGCTGTGGCTAAACCCGCTTACCAATTATGCTATAACTTGAGGTAGAGGATTGTTTTGGACCCACCTTTCAGATTATATGCCATTCCCCAAGATTTGCGACAACTTTTTTTTTCGCTAAAAAAACAGGTAAGGGGTTAACCCATGATTTTTTTGCAAAATTTTTGTCAAAAAAAAAATTGAAAAAATATGCTGGCGGTAATCTCTAGATGTCAATTTAAGCGAAATAAGTCAAAATACCAGGTTTGCTACCTTAAACAGGCCATAAATTGATAACCAAAATTTTACATTTGAAACCAAAGCTGGTGCTGTGGCTAAACCCGCTTACCAATTATGCTATAACTTGAGGTAGGGGATTGTTTTGGACCCACCTTTCAGTTTATATGCCATTCCCCAAGATTTGCGACAACTTTTTTTTTTGCTAAAAAAACAGGTAAGGGGTTAACCCATGATTTTTTTGCAAAATTTTTGTCAAAAAAAAAATTGAAAAAATATGCTGGCGGTAATCTCTAGATGTCAATTTAAGCGAAATAAGTCAAAATACCAGGTTTGCTACCTTAAACAGGCCATAAATTGATAACCAAAATTTTACATTTGAAACCAAAGCTGGTGCTGTGGCTAAACCCGCTTACCAATTATGCTATAACTTGAGGTAGGGGATTGTTTTGGACCCACCTTTCAGATTATATGCCATTCCCCAAGATTTGCGACAACTTTTTTTTTCGCTAAAAAAACAGGTAAGGGGTTAACCCATGATTTTTTTGCAAAATTTTTGTCAAAAAAAAAATTGAAAAAATATGCTGGCGGTAATCTCTAGATGTCAATTTAAGCGAAATAAGTCAAAATACCAGGTTTGCTACCTTAAACAGGCCATAAATTGATAACCAAAATTTTACATTTGAAACCAAAGCTGGTGCTGTGGCTAAACCCGCTTACCAATTATGCTATAACTTGAGGTAGGGGATTGTTTTGGACCCACCTTTCAGTTTATATGCCATTCCCCAAGATTTGCGACAACTTTTTTTTTCGCTAAAAAAACAGGTAAGGGGTTAACCCATGATTTTTTTGCAAAATTTTTGTCAAAAAAAAAATTGAAAAAATATGCTGGCGGTAATCTCTAGATGTCAATTTAAGCGAAATAAGTCAAAATACCAGGTTTGCTACCTTAAACAGGCCATAAATTGATAACCAAAATTTTACATTTGAAACCAAAGCTGGTGCTGTGGCTAAACCCGCTTACCAATTATGCTATAACTTGAGGTAGGGGATTGTTTTGGACCCACCTTTCAGATTATATGCCATTCCCCAAGATTTGCGACAACTTTTTTTTTCGCTAAAAAAACAGGTAAGGGGTTAACCCATGATTTTTTTGCAAAATTTTTGTCAAAAAAAAAATTGAAAAAATATGCTGGCGGTAATCTCTAGATGTCAATTTAAGCGAAATAAGTCAAAATACCAGGTTTGCTACCTTAAACAGGCCATAAATTGATAACCAAAATTTTACATTTGAAACCAAAGCTGGTGCTGTGGCTAAACCCGCTTACCAATTATGCTATAACTTGAGGTAGGGGATTGTTTTGGACCCACCTTTCAGATTATATGCCATTCCCCAAGATTTGCGACAACTTTTTTTTTCGCTAAAAAAACAGGTAAGGGGTTAACCCATGATTTTTTTGCAAAATTTTTGTCAAAAAAAAAATTGAAAAAATATGCTGGCGGTAATCTCTAGATGTCAATTTAAGCGAAATAAGTCAAAATACCAGGTTTGCTACCTTAAACAGGCCATAAATTGATAACCAAAATTTTACATTTGAAACCAAAGCTGGTGCTGTGGCTAAACCCGCTTACCAATTATGCTATAACTTGAGGTAGGGGATTGTTTTGGACCCACCTTTCAGTTTATATGCCATTCCCCAAGATTTGCGACAACTTTTTTTTTCGCTAAAAAAACAGGTAAGGGGTTAACCCATGATTTTTTTGCAAAATTTTTGTCAAAAAAAAAATTGAAAAAATATGCTGGCGGTAATCTCTAGATGTCAATTTAAGCGAAATAAGTCAAAATACCAGGTTTGCTACCTTAAACAGGCCATAAATTGATAACCAAAATTTTACATTTGAAACCAAAGCTGGTGCTGTGGCTAAACCCGCTTACCAATTATGCTATAACTTGAGGTAGGGGATTGTTTTGGACCCACCTTTCAGATTATATGCCATTCCCCAAGATTTGCGACAACTTTTTTTTTCGCTAAAAAAACAGGTAAGGGGTTAACCCATGATTTTTTTGCAAAATTTTTGTCAAAAAAAAAATTGAAAAAATATGCTGGCGGTAATCTCTAGATGTCAATTTAAGCGAAATAAGTCAAAATACCAGGTTTGCTACCTTAAACAGGCCATAAATTGATAACCAAAATTTTACATTTGAAACCAAAGCTGGTGCTGTGGCTAAACCCGCTTACCAATTATGCTATAACTTGAGGTAGGGGATTGTTTTGGACCCACCTTTCAGATTATATGCCATTCCCCAAGATTTGCGACAACTTTTTTTTTCGCTAAAAAAACAGGTAAGGGGTTAACCCATGATTTTTTTGCAAAATTTTTGTCAAAAAAAAAATTGAAAAAATATGCTGGCGGTAATCTCTAGATGTCAATTTAAGCGAAATAAGTCAAAATACCAGGTTTGCTACCTTAAACAGGCCATAAATTGATAACCAAAATTTTACATTTGAAACCAAAGCTGGTGCTGTGGCTAAACCCGCTTACCAATTATGCTATAACTTGAGGTAGGGGATTGTTTTGGACCCACCTTTCAGTTTATATGCCATTCCCCAAGATTTGCGACAACTTTTTTTTTCGCTAAAAAAACAGGTAAGGGGTTAACCCATGATTTTTTTGCAAAATTTTTGTCAAAAAAAAAATTGAAAAAATATGCTGGCGGTAATCTCTAGATGTCAATTTAAGCGAAATAAGTCAAAATACCAGGTTTGCTACCTTAAACAGGCCATAAATTGATAACCAAAATTTTACATTTGAAACCAAAGCTGGTGCTGTGGCTAAACCCGCTTACCAATTATGCTATAACTTGAGGTAGGGGATTGTTTTGGACCCACCTTTCAGATTATATGCCATTCCCCAAGATTTGCGACAACTTTTTTTTTCGCTAAAAAAACAGGTAAGGGGTTAACCCATGATTTTTTTGCAAAATTTTTGTCAAAAAAAAAATTGAAAAAATATGCTGGCGGTAATCTCTAGATGTCAATTTAAGCGAAATAAGTCAAAATACCAGGTTTGCTACCTTAAACAGGCCATAAATTGATAACCAAAATTTTACATTTGAAACCAAAGCTGGTGCTGTGGCTAAACCCGCTTACCAATTATGCTATAACTTGAGGTAGGGGATTGTTTTGGACCCACCTTTCAGTTTATATGCCATTCCCCAAGATTTGCGACAACTTTTTTTTTCGCTAAAAAAACAGGTAAGGGGTTAACCCATGATTTTTTTGCAAAATTTTTGTCAAAAAAAAAATTGAAAAAATATGCTGGCGGTAATCTCTAGATGTCAATTTAAGCGAAATAAGTCAAAATACCAGGTTTGCTACCTTAAACAGGCCATAAATTGATAACCAAAATTTTACATTTGAAACCAAAGCTGGTGCTGTGGCTAAACCCGCTTACCAATTATGCTATAACTTGAGGTAGGGGATTGTTTTGGACCCACCTTTCAGTTTATATGCCATTCCCCAAGATTTGCGACAACTTTTTTTTTCGCTAAAAAAACAGGTAAGGGGTTAACCCATGATTTTTTTGCAAAATTTTTGTCAAAAAAAAATTGAAAAAATATGCTGGCGGTAATCTCTAGATGTCAATTTAAGCGAAATAAGTCAAAATACCAGGTTTGCTACCTTAAACAGGCCATAAATTGATAACCAAAATTTTACATTTGAAACCAAAGCTGGTGCTGTGGCTAAACCCGCTTACCAATTATGCTATAACTTGAGGTAGGGGATTGTTTTGGACCCACCTTTCAGTTTATATGCCATTCCCCAAGATTTGCGACAACTTTTTTTTTCGCTAAAAAAACAGGTAAGGGGTTAACCCATGATTTTTTTGCAAAATTTTTGTCAAAAAAAAAATTGAAAAAATATGCTGGCGGTAATCTCTAGATGTCAATTTAAGCGAAATAAGTCAAAATACCAGGTTTGCTACCTTAAACAGGCCATAAATTGATAACCAAAATTTTACATTTGAAACCAAAGCTGGTGCTGTGGCTAAACCCGCTTACCAATTATGCTATAACTTGAGGTAGGGGATTGTTTTGGACCCACCTTTCAGATTATATGCCATTCCCCAAGATTTGCGACAACTTTTTTTTTCGCTAAAAAAACAGGTAAGGGGTTAACCCATGATTTTTTTGCAAAATTTTTGTCAAAAAAAAAATTGAAAAAATATGCTGGCGGTAATCTCTAGATGTCAATTTAAGCGAAATAAGTCAAAATACCAGGTTTGCTACCTTAAACAGGCCATAAATTGATAACCAAAATTTTACATTTGAAACCAAAGCTGGTGCTGTGGCTAAACCCGCTTACCAATTATGCTATAACTTGAGGTAGGGGATTGTTTTGGACCCACCTTTCAGTTTATATGCCATTCCCCAAGATTTGCGACAACTTTTTTTTTCGCTAAAAAAACAGGTAAGGGGTTAACCCATGATTTTTTTGCAAAATTTTTGTCAAAAAAAAAATTGAAAAAATATGCTGGCGGTAATCTCTAGATGTCAATTTAAGCGAAATAAGTCAAAATACCAGGTTTGCTACCTTAAACAGGCCATAAATTGATAACCAAAATTTTACATTTGAAACCAAAGCTGGTGCTGTGGCTAAACCCGCTTACCAATTATGCTTATAACTTGAGGTAGGGGATTGTTTTGGACCCACCTTTCAGATTATATGCCATTCCCCAAGATTTGCGACAACTTTTTTTTCGCTAAAAAAACAGGTAAGGGGTTAACCCATGATTTTTTTGCAAAATTTTTGTCAAAAAAAAAATTGAAAAAATATGCTGGCGGTAATCTCTAGATGTCAATTTAAGCGAAATAAGTCAAAATACCAGGTTTGCTACCTTAAACAGGCCATAAATTGATAACCAAAATTTACATTTGAAACCAAAGCTGGTGCTGTGGCTAAACCCGCTTACCAATTATGCTATAACTTGAGGTAGGGGATTGTTTTGGACCCACCTTTCAGTTTATATGCCATTCCCCAAGATTTGCGACAACTTTTTTTTTCGCTAAAAAAACAGGTAAGGGGTTAACCCATGATTTTTTTGCAAAATTTTTGTCAAAAAAAAAATTGAAAAAATATGCTGGCGGTAATCTCTAGATGTCAATTTAAGCGAAATAAGTCAAAATACCAGGTTTGCTACCTTAAACAGGCCATAAATTGATAACCAAAATTTTACATTTGAAACCAAAGCTGGTGCTGTGGCTAAACCCGCTTACCAATTATGCTATAACTTGAGGTAGAGGATTGTTTTGGACCCACCTTTCAGTTTATATGCCATTCCCCAAGATTTGCGACAACTTTTTTTCGCTAAAAAAACAGGTAAGGGGTTAACCCATGATTTTTTTGCAAAATTTTTGTCAAAAAAAAAATTGAAAAAATATGCTGGCGGTAATCTCTAGATGTCAATTTAAGCGAAATAAGTCAAAATACCAGGTTTGCTACCTTAAACAGGCCATAAATTGATAACCAAAATTTTACATTTGAAACCAAAGCTGGTGCTGTGGCTAAACCCGCTTACCAATTATGCTATAACTTGAGGTAGGGGATTGTTTTGGACCCACCTTTCAGATTATATGCCATTCCCCAAGATTTGCGACAACTTTTTTTTTCGCTAAAAAAACAGGTAAGGGGTTTACCCATGATTTTTTTGCAAAATTTTTGTCAAAAAAAAAATTGAAAAAATATGCTGGCGGTAATCTCTAGATGTCAATTTAAGCGAAATAAGTCAAAATACCAGGTTTGCTACCTTAAACAGGCCATAAATTGATAACCAAAATTTTACATTTGAAACCAAAGCTGGTGCTGTGGCTAAACCCGCTTACCAATTATGCTATAACTTGAGGTAGGGGATTGTTTTGGACCCACCTTTCAGATTATATGCCATTCCCCAAGATTTGCGACAACTTTTTTTTTCGCTAAAAAAACAGGTAAGGGGTTAACCCATGATTTTTTTGCAAAATTTTTGTCAAAAAAAAAATTGAAAAAATATGCTGGCGGTAATCTCTAGATGTCAATTTAAGCGAAATAAGTCAAAATACCAGGTTTGCTACCTTAAACAGGCCATAAATTGATAACCAAAATTTTACATTTGAAACCAAAGCTGGTGCTGTGGCTAAACCCGCTTACCAATTATGCTATAACTTGAGGTAGGGGATTGTTTTGGACCCACCTTTCAGATTATATGCCATTCCCCAAGATTTGCGACAACTTTTTTTTTCGCTAAAAAAACAGGTAAGGGGTTAACCCATGATTTTTTTGCAAAATTTTTGTCAAAAAAAAAATTGAAAAAATATGCTGGCGGTAATCTCTAGATGTCAATTTAAGCGAAATAAGTCAAAATACCAGGTTTGCTACCTTAAACAGGCCATAAATTGATAACCAAAATTTTACATTTGAAACCAAAGCTGGTGCTGTGGCTAAACCCGCTTACCAATTATGCTATAACTTGAGGTAGGGGATTGTTTTGGACCCACCTTTCAGATTATATGCCATTCCCCAAGATTTGCGACAACTTTTTTTTTCGCTAAAAAAACAGGTAAGGGGTTAACCCATGATTTTTTTGCAAAATTTTTGTCAAAAAAAAAATTGAAAAAATATGCTGGCGGTAATCTCTAGATGTCAATTTAAGCGAAATAAGTCAAAATACCAGGTTTGCTACCTTAAACAGGCCATAAATTGATAACCAAAATTTTACATTTGAAACCAAAGCTGGTGCTGTGGCTAAACCCGCTTACCAATTATGCTATAACTTGAGGTAGGGGATTGTTTTGGACCCACCTTTCAGATTATATGCCATTCCCCAAGATTTGCGACAACTTTTTTTTTCGCTAAAAAAACAGGTAAGGGGTTAACCCATGATTTTTTTGCAAAATTTTTGTCAAAAAAAAAATTGAAAAAATATGCTGGCGGTAATCTCTAGATGTCAATTTAAGCGAAATAAGTCAAAATACCAGGTTTGCTACCTTAAACAGGCCATAAATTGATAACCAAAATTTTACATTTGAAACCAAAGCTGGTGCTGTGGCTAAACCCGCTTACCAATTATGCTATAACTTGAGGTAGGGGATTGTTTTGGACCCACCTTTCAGTTTATATGCCATTCCCCAAGATTTGCGACAACTTTTTTTTTCGCTAAAAAAACAGGTAAGGGGTTAACCCATGATTTTTTTGCAAAATTTTTGTCAAAAAAAAAATTGAAAAATATGCTGGCGGTAATCTCTAGATGTCAATTTAAGCGACATAAGTCAAAATACCAGGTTTGCTACCTTAAACAGGCCATAAATTGATAACCAAAATTTTACATTTGAAACCAAAGCTGGTGCTGTGGCTAAACCCGCTTACCAATTATGCTATAACTTGAGGTAGGGGATTGTTTTGGACCCACCTTTCAGATTATATGCCATTCCCCAAGATTTGCGACAACTTTTTTTTTCGCTAAAAAAACAGGTAAGGGGTTAACCCATGATTTTTTTGCAAAATTTTTGTCAAAAAAAAAATTGAAAAAATATGCTGGCGGTAATCTCTAGATGTCAATTTAAGCGAAATAAGTCAAAATACCAGGTTTGCTACCTTAAACAGGCCATAAATTGATAACCAAAATTTTACATTTGAAACCAAAGCTGGTGCTGTGGCTAAACCCGCTTACCAATTATGCTATAACTTGAGGTAGGGGATTGTTTTGGACCCACCTTTCAGTTTATATGCCATTCCCCAAGATTTGCGACAACTTTTTTTTTCGCTAAAAAAACAGGTAAGGGGTTAACCCATGATTTTTTTGCAAAATTTTTGTCAAAAAAAAATTGAAAAAATATGCTGGCGGTAATCTCTAGATGTCAATTTAAGCGAAATAAGTCAAAATACCAGGTTTGCTACCTTAAACAGGCCATAAATTGATAACCAAAATTTTACATTTGAAACCAAAGCTGGTGCTGTGGCTAAACCCGCTTACCAATTATGCTATAACTTGAGGTAGGGGATTGTTTTGGACCCACCTTTCAGATTATATGCCATTCCCCAAGATTTGCGACAACTTTTTTTTTCGCTAAAAAAACAGGTAAGGGGTTAACCCATGATTTTTTTGCAAAATTTTTGTCAAAAAAAAAATTGAAAAAATATGCTGGCGGTAATCTCTAGATGTCAATTTAAGCGAAATAAGTCAAAATACCAGGTTTGCTACCTTAAACAGGCCATAAATTGATAACCAAAATTTTACATTTGAAACCAAAGCTGGTGCTGTGGCTAAACCCGCTTACCAATTATGCTATAACTTGAGGTAGGGGATTGTTTTGGACCCACCTTTCAGATTATATGCCATTCCCCAAGATTTGCGACAACTTTTTTTTTCGCTAAAAAAACAGGTAAGGGGTTAACCCATGATTTTTTTGCAAAATTTTTGTCAAAAAAAAAATTGAAAAAATATGCTGGCGGTAATCTCTAGATGTCAATTTAAGCGAAATAAGTCAAAATACCAGGTTTGCTACCTTAAACAGGCCATAAATTGATAACCAAAATTTTACATTTGAAACCAAAGCTGGTGCTGTGGCTAAACCCGCTTACCAATTATGCTATAACTTGAGGTAGGGGATTGTTTTGGACCCACCTTTCAGATTATATGCCATTCCCCAAGATTTGCGACAACTTTTTTTTTCGCTAAAAAAACAGGTAAGGGGTTAACCCATGATTTTTTTGCAAAATTTTTGTCAAAAAAAAAATTGAAAAAATATGCTGGCGGTAATCTCTAGATGTCAATTTAAGCGAAATAAGTCAAAATACCAGGTTTGCTACCTTAAACAGGCCATAAATTGATAACCAAAATTTTACATTTGAAACCAAAGCTGGTGCTGTGGCTAAACCCGCTTACCAATTATGCTATAACTTGAGGTAGGGGATTGTTTTGGACCCACCTTTCAGATTATATGCCATTCCCCAAGATTTGCGACAACTTTTTTTTTCGCTAAAAAAACAGGTAAGGGGTTAACCCATGATTTTTTTGCAAAATTTTTGTCAAAAAAAAAATTGAAAAAATATGCTGGCGGTAATCTCTAGATGTCAATTTAAGCGAAATAAGTCAAAATACCAGGTTTGCTACCTTAAACAGGCCATAAATTGATAACCAAAATTTTACATTTGAAACCAAAGCTGGTGCTGTGGCTAAACCCGCTTACCAATTATGCTATAACTTGAGGTAGGGGATTGTTTTGGACCCACCTTTCAGTTTATATGCCATTCCCCAAGATTTGCGACAACTTTTTTTTTCGCTAAAAAAACAGGTAAGGGGTTAACCCATGATTTTTTTGCAAAATTTTTGTCAAAAAAAAAATTGAAAAAATATGCTAGCGGTAATCTCTAGATGTCAATTTAAGCGAAATAAGTCAAAATACCAGGTTTGCTACCTTAAACAGGCCATAAATTGCAAACCAAAATTTTACATTTGAAACCAAAGCTGGTGCTGTGGCTAAGCCCGCTTACCAATTATGCTATAACTTGAGGTAGGGGATTGTTTTGGACCCACCTTTCAGTTTATATGCCATTCCCCAAGATTTGCGACAACTTTTTTTTTCGCTAAAAAAACAGGTAAGGGGTTAACCCATGATTTTTTTGCAAAATTTTTGTCAAAAAAAAAATTGAAAAAATATGCTGGCGGTAATCTCTAGATGTCAATTTAAGCGAAATAAGTCAAAATACCAGGTTTGCTACCTTAAACAGGCCATAAATTGATAACCAAAATTTTACATTTGAAACCAAAGCTGGTGCTGTGGCTAAACCCGCTTACCAATTATGCTATAACTTGAGGTAGGGGATTGTTTTGGACCCACCTTTCAGATTATATGCCATTCCCCAAGATTTGCGACAACTTTTTTTTTCGCTAAAAAAACAGGTAAGGGGTTAACCCATGATTTTTTTGCAAAATTTTTGTCAAAAAAAAAATTGAAAAAATATGCTGGCGGTAATCTCTAGATGTCAATTTAAGCGAAATAAGTCAAAATACCAGGTTTGCTACCTTAAACAGGCCATAAATTGATAACCAAAATTTTACATTTGAAACCAAAGCTGGTGCTGTGGCTAAACCCGCCTACCAATTATGCTATAACTTGAGGTAGGGGATTGTTTTGGACCCACCTTTCAGATTATATGCCATTCCCCAAGATTTGCGACAACTTTTTTTTTCGCTAAAAAAACAGGTAAGGGGTTAACCCATGATTTTTTTGCAAAATTTTTGTCAAAAAAAAAATTGAAAAAATATGCTGGCGGTAATCTCTAGATGTCAATTTAAGCGAAATAAGTCAAAATACCAGGTTTGCTACCTTAAACAGGCCATAAATTGATAACCAAAATTTTACATTTGAAACCAAAGCTGGTGCTGTGGCTAAACCCGCTTACCAATTATGCTATAACTTGAGGTAGGGGATTGTTTTGGACCCACCTTTCAGATTATATGCCATTCCCCAAGATTTGCGACAACTTTTTTTTTCGCTAAAAAAACAGGTAAGGGGTTAACCCATGATTTTTTTGCAAAATTTTTGTCAAAAAAAAAATTGAAAAAATATGCTGGCGGTAATCTCTAGATGTCAATTTAAGCGAAATAAGTCAAAATACCAGGTTTGCTACCTTAAACAGGCCATAAATTGATAACCAAAATTTTACATTTGAAACCAAAGCTGGTGCTGTGGCTAAACCCGCTTACCAATTATGCTATAACTTGAGGTAGGGGATTGTTTTGGACCCACCTTTCAGTTTATATGCCATTCCCCAAGATTTGCGACAACTTTTTTTTTCGCTAAAAAAACAGGTAAGGGGTTAACCCATGATTTTTTTGCAAAATTTTTGTCAAAAAAAAAATTGAAAAAATATGCTGGCGGTAATCTCTAGATGTCAATTTAAGCGAAATAAGTCAAAATACCAGGTTTGCTACCTTAAACAGGCCATAAATTGATAACCAAAATTTTACATTTGAAACCAAAGCTGGTGCTGTGGCTAAACCCGCTTACCAATTATGCTATAACTTGAGGTAGGGGATTGTTTTGGACCCACCTTTCAGTTTATATGCCATTCCCCAAGATTTGCGACAACTTTTTTTTTCGCTAAAAAAACAGGTAAGGGGTTAACCCATGATTTTTTTGCAAAATTTTTGTCAAAAAAAAAATTGAAAAAATATGCTGGCGGTAATCTCTAGATGTCAATTTAAGCGAAATAAGTCAAAATACCAGGTTTGCTACCTTAAACAGGCCATAAATTGATAACCAAAATTTTACATTTGAAACCAAAGCTGGTGCTGTGGCTAAACCCGCTTACCAATTATGCTATAACTTGAGGTAGGGGATTGTTTTGGACCCACCTTTCAGTTTATATGCCATTCCCCAAGATTTGCGACAACTTTTTTTTTCGCTAAAAAAACAGGTAAGGGGTTAACCCATGATTTTTTTGCAAAATTTTTGTCAAAAAAAAAATTGAAAAAATATGCTGGCGGTAATCTCTAGATGTCAATTTAAGCGAAATAAGTCAAAATACCAGGTTTGCTACCTTAAACAGGCCATAAATTGATAACCAAAATTTTACATTTGAAACCAAAGCTGGTGCTGTGGCTAAACCCGCTTACCAATTATGCTATAACTTGAGGTAGGGGATTGTTTTGGACCCACCTTTCAGTTTATATGCCATTCCCCAAGATTTGCGACAACTTTTTTTTTCGCTAAAAAAACAGGTAAGGGGTTAACCCATGATTTTTTTGCAAAATTTTTGTCAAAAAAAAAATTGAAAAAATATGCTGGCGGTAATCTCTAGATGTCAATGTAAGCGAAATAAGTCAAAATACCAGGTTTGCTACCTTAAACAGGCCATAAATTGATAACCAAAATTTTACATTTGAAACCAAAGCTGGTGCTGTGGCTAAACCCGCTTACCAATTATGCTATAACTTGAGGTAGGGGATTGTTTTGGACCCACCTTTCAGATTATATGCCATTCCCCAAGATTTGCGACAACTTTTTTTTTCGCTAAAAAAACAGGTAAGGGGTTAACCCATGATTTTTTTGCAAAATTTTTGTCAAAAAAAAAATTGAAAAAATATGCTGGCGGTAATCTCTAGATGTCAATTTAAGCGAAATAAGTCAAAATACCAGGTTTGCTACCTTAAACAGGCCATAAATTGATAACCAAAATTTTACATTTGAAACCAAAGCTGGTGCTGTGGCTAAACCCGCTTACCAATTATGCTATAACTTGAGGTAGGGGATTGTTTTGGACCCACCTTTCAGATTATATGCCATTCCCCAAGATTTGCGACAACTTTTTTTTTCGCTAAAAAAACAGGTAAGGGGTTAACCCATGATTTTTTTGCAAAATTTTTGTCAAAAAAAAAATTGAAAAAATATGCTGGCGGTAATCTCTAGATGTCAATTTAAGCGAAATAAGTCAAAATACCAGGTTTGCTACCTTAAACAGGCCATAAATTGATAACCAAAATTTTACATTTGAAACCAAAGCTGGTGCTGTGGCTAAACCCGCTTACCAATTATGCTATAACTTGAGGTAGGGGATTGTTTTGGACCCACCTTTCAGTTTATATGCCATTCCCCAAGATTTGCGACAACTTTTTTTTTCGCTAAAAAAACAGGTAAGGGGTTAACCCATGATTTTTTTGCAAAATTTTTGTCAAAAAAAAAATTGAAAAAATATGCTGGCGGTAATCTCTAGATGTCAATTTAAGCGAAATAAGTCAAAATACCAGGTTTGCTACCTTAAACAGGCCATAAATTGATAACCAAAATTTTACATTTGAAACCAAAGCTGGTGCTGTGGCTAAACCCGCTTACCAATTATGCTATAACTTGAGGTAGGGGATTGTTTTGGACCCACCTTTCAGATTATATGCCATTCCCCAAGATTTGCGACAACTTTTTTTTTCGCTAAAAAAACAGGTAATGGGTTAACCCATGCTTTTTTTGCAAAATTTTTGTCAAAAAAAAAAATTGAAAAAATATGCTGGCGGTAATCTCTAGATGTCAATTTAAGCGAAATAAGTCAAAATACCATGTTTGCTACCTTAAACAGGCCATAAATTGATAACCAAAATTTTACATTTGAAACCAAAGCTGGTGCTGTGGCTAAACCCGCTTACCAATTATGCTATAACTTGAGGTAGGGGATTGTTTTGGACCCACCTTTCAGTTTATATGCCATTCCCCAAGATTTGCGACAACTTTTTTTTTCGCTAAAAAAACAGGTAAGGGGTTAACCCATGATTTTTTTGCAAAATTTTTGTCAAAAAAAAAATTGAAAAAATATGCTGGCGGTAATCTCTAGATGTCAATTTAAGCGAAATAAGTCAAAATACCAGGTTTGCTACCTTAAACAGGCCATAAATTGATAACCAAAATTTTACATTTGAAACCAAAGCTGGTGCTGTGGCTAAACCCGCTTACCAATTATGCTATAACTTGAAGTAGGGGATTGTTTTGGACCCACCTTTCAGTTTATATGCCATTCCCCAAGATTTGCGACAACTTTTTTTTTCGCTAAAAAAACAGGTAAGGGGTTAACCCATGCTTTTTTTGCAAAATTTTTGTCAAAAAAAAATTGAAAAAATATGCTGGCGGTAATCTCTAGATGTCAATTTAAGCGAAATAAGTCAAAATACCAGGTTTGCTACCTTAAACAGGCCATAAATTGATAACCAAAATTTTACATTTGAAACCAAAGCTGGTGCTGTGGCTAAACCCGCTTACCAATTATGCTATAACTTGAGGTAGGGGATTGTTTTGGACCCACCTTTCAGATTATATGCCATTCCCCAAGATTTGCGACAACTTTTTTTTTCGCTAAAAAAACAGGTAAGGGGTTAACCCATGATTTTTTTGCAAAATTTTTGTCAAAAAAAAAATTGAAAACATATGCTGGCGGTAATCTCTAGATGTCAATTTAAGCGAAATAAGTCAAAATACCAGGTTTGCTACCTTAAACAGGCCATAAATTGATAACCAAAATTTTACATTTGAAACCAAAGCTGGTGCTGTGGCTAAACCCGCTTACCAATTATGCTATAACTTGAAGTAGGGGATTGTTTTGGACCCACCTTTCAGTTTATATGCCATTCCCCAAGATTTGCGACAACTTTTTTTTTCGCTAAAAAAACAGGTAAGGGGTTAACCCATGCTTTTTTTGCAAAATTTTTGTCAAAAAAAAAATTGAAAAAATATGCTGGCGGTAATCTCTAGATGTCAATTTAAGCGAAATAAGTCAAAATACCAGGTTTGCTACCTTAAACAGGCCATAAATTGATAACCAAAATTTTACATTTGAAACCAAAGCTGGTGCTGTGGCTAAACCCGCTTACCAATTATGCTATAACTTGAGGTAGGGGATTGTTTTGGACCCACCTTTCAGTTTATATGCCATTCCCCAAGATTTGCGACAACTTTTTTTTTCGCTAAAAAAACAGGTAAGGGGTTAACCCATGATTTTTTTGCAAAATTTTTGTCAAAAAAAAAATTGAAAAAATATGCTGGCGGTAATCTCTAGATGTCAATTTAAGCGAAATAAGTCAAAATACCAGGTTTGCTACCTTAAACAGGCCATAAATTGATAACCAAAATTTTACATTTGAAACCAAAGCTGGTGCTGTGGCTAAACCCGCTTACCAATTATGCTATAACTTGAGGTAGGGGATTGTTTTGGACCCACCTTTCAGTTTATATGCCATTCCCCAAGATTTGCGACAACTTTTTTTTTCGCTAAAAAAACAGGTAAGGGGTTAACCCATGATTTTTTTGCAAAATTTTTGTCAAAAAAAAAATTGAAAAAATATGCTGGCGGTAATCTCTAGATGTCAATTTAAGCGAAATAAGTCAAAATACCAGGTTTGCTACCTTAAACAGGCCATAAATTGATAACCAAAATTTTACATTTGAAACCAAAGCTGGTGCTGTGGCTAAACCCGCTTACCAATTATGCTATAACTTGAGGTAGGGGATTGTTTTGGACCCACCTTTCAGTTTATATGCCATTCCCCAAGATTTGCGACAACTTTTTTTTTCGCTAAAAAAACAGGTAAGGGGTTAACCCATGCTTTTTTTGCAAAATTTTTGTCAAAAAAAAAATTGAAAAAATATGCTGGCGGTAATCTCTAGATGTCAATTTAAGCGAAATAAGTCAAAATACCAGGTTTGCTACCTTAAACAGGCCATAAATTGATAACCAAAATTTTACATTTGAAACCAAAGCTGGTGCTGTGGCTAAACCCGCTTACCAATTATGCTATAACTTGAAGTAGGGGATTGTTTTGGACCCACCTTTCAGTTTATATGCCATTCCCCAAGATTTGCGACAACTTTTTTTTTCGCTAAAAAAACAGGTAAGGGGTTAACCCATGCTTTTTTTGCAAAATTTTTGTCAAAAAAAAAATTGAAAAAATATGCTGGCGGTAATCTCTAGATGTCAATTTAAGCGAAATAAGTCAAAATACCAGGTTTGCTACCTTAAACAGGCCATAAATTGATAACCAAAATTTTACATTTGAAACCAAAGCTGGTGCTGTGGCTAAACCCGCTTACCAATTATGCTATAACTTGAGGTAGGGGATTGTTTTGGACCCACCTTTCAGTTTATATGCCATTCCCCAAGATTTGCGACAACTTTTTTTTTCGCTAAAAAAACAGGTAAGGGGTTAACCCATGATTTTTTTGCAAAATTTTTGTCAAAAAAAAAATTGAAAAAATATGCTGGCGGTAATCTCTAGATGTCAATTTAAGCGAAATAAGTCAAAATACCAGGTTTGCTACCTTAAACAGGCCATAAATTGATAACCAAAATTTTACATTTGAAACCAAAGCTGGTGCTGTGGCTAAGCCCGCTTACCAATTATGCTATAACTTGAAGTAGGGGATTGTTTTGGACCCACCTTTCAGTTTATATGCCATTCCCCAAGATTTGCGACAACTTTTTTTTTCGCTAAAAAAACAGGTAAGGGGTTAACCCATGATTTTTTTGCAAAATTTTTGTCAAAAAAAAAATTGAAAACATATGCTGGCGGTAATCTCTAGATGTCAATTTAAGCGAAATAAGTCAAAATACCAGGTTTGCTACCTTAAACAGGCCATAAATTGATAACCAAAATTTTACATTTGAAACCAAAGCTGGTGCTGTGGCTAAACCCGCTTACCAATTATGCTATAACTTGAAGTAGGGGATTGTTTTGGACCCACCTTTCAGTTTATATGCCATTCCCCAAGATTTGCGACAACTTTTTTTTTCGCTAAAAAAACAGGTAAGGGGTTAACCCATGCTTTTTTTGCAAAATTTTTGTCAAAAAAAAAATTGAAAAAATATGCTGGCGGTAATCTCTAGATGTCAATTTAAGCGAAATAAGTCAAAATACCAGGTTTGCTACCTTAAACAGGCCATAAATTGATAACCAAAATTTTACATTTGAAACCAAAGCTGGTGCTGTGGCTAAACCCGCTTACCAATTATGCTATAACTTGAGGTAGGGGATTGTTTTGGACCCACCTTTCAGATTATATGCCATTCCCCAAGATTTGCGACAACTTTTTTTTTCGCTAAAAAAACAGGTAAGGGGTTAACCCATGATTTTTTTGCAAAATTTTTGTCAAAAAAAAAATTGAAAAAATATGCTGGCGGTAATCTCTAGATGTCAATTTAAGCGAAATAAGTCAAAATACCAGGTTTGCTACCTTAAACAGGCCATAAATTGATAACCAAAATTTTACATTTGAAACCAAAGCTGGTGCTGTGGCTAAACCCGCTTACCAATTATGCTATAACTTGAGGTAGGGGTTTGTTTTGGACCCACCTTTCAGATTATATGCCATTCCCCAAGATTTGCGACAACTTTTTTTTTCGCTAAAAAAACAGGTAAGGGGTTAACCCATGATTTTTTTGCAAAATTTTTGTCAAAAAAAAAATTGAAAAAATATGCTGGCGGTAATCTCTAGATGTCAATTTAAGCGAAATAAGTCAAAATACCAGGTTTGCTACCTTAAACAGGCCATAAATTGATAACCAAAATTTTACATTTGAAACCAAAGCTGGTGCTGTGGCTAAACCCGCTTACCAATTATGCTATAACTTGAGGTAGGGGATTGTTTTGGACCCACCTTTCAGATTATATGCCATTCCCCAAGATTTGCGACAACTTTTTTTTTCGCTAAAAAAACAGGTAAGGGGTTAACCCATGATTTTTTTGCAAAATTTTTGTCAAAAAAAAAATTGAAAAAATATGCTGGCGGTAATCTCTAGATGTCAATTTAAGCGAAATAAGTCAAAATACCAGGTTTGCTACCTTAAACAGGCCATAAATTGATAACCAAAATTTTACATTTGAAACCAAAGCTGGTGCTGTGGCTAAACCCGCTTACCAATTATGCTATAACTTGAGGTAGGGGATTGTTTTGGACCCACCTTTCAGTTTATATGCCATTCCCCAAGATTTGCGACAACTTTTTTTTTCGCTAAAAAAACAGGTAAGGGGTTAACCCATGATTTTTTTGCAAAATTTTTGTCAAAAAAAAAATTGAAAACATATGCTGGCGGTAATCTCTAGATGTCAATTTAAGCGAAATAAGTCAAAATACCAGGTTTGCTACCTTAAACAGGCCATAAATTGATAACCAAAATTTTACATTTGAAACCAAAGCTGGTGCTGTGGCTAAACCCGCTTACCAATTATGCTATAACTTGAAGTAGGGGATTGTTTTGGACCCACCTTTAGTTTATATGCCATTCCCCAAGATTTGCGACAACTTTTTTTTTCGCTAAAAAAACAGGTAAGGGGTTAACCCATGCTTTTTTTGCAAAATTTTTGTCAAAAAAAAAATTGAAAAAATATGCTGGCGGTAATCTCTAGATGTCAATTTAAGCGAAATAAGTCAAAATACCAGGTTTGCTACCTTAAACAGGTCATAAATTGATAACCAAAATTTTACATTTGAAACCAAAGCTGGTGCTGTGGCTAAACCCGCTTACCAATTATGCTATAACTTGAGGTAGGGGATTGTTTTGGACCCACCTTTCAGATTATATGCCATTCCCCAAGATTTGCGACAACTTTTTTTTTCGCTAAAAAAACAGGTAAGGGGTTAACCCATGATTTTTTTGCAAAATTTTTGTCAAAAAAAAAATTGAAAAAATATGCTGGCGGTAATCTCTAGATGTCAATTTAAGCGAAATAAGTCAAAATACCAGGTTTGCTACCTTAAACAGGCCATAAATTGATAACCAAAATTTTACATTTGAAACCAAAGCTGGTGCTGTGGCTAAACCCGCTTACCAATTATGCTATAACTTGAGGTAGGGGTTTGTTTTGGACCCACCTTTCAGATTATATGCCATTCCCCAAGATTTGCGACAACTTTTTTTTTCGCTAAAAAAACAGGTAAGGGGTTAACCCATGATTTTTTTGCAAAATTTTTGTCAAAAAAAAAATTGAAAAAATATGCTGGCGGTAATCTCTAGATGTCAATTTAAGCGAAATAAGTCAAAATACCAGGTTTGCTACCTTAAACAGGCCATAAATTGATAACCAAAATTTTACATTTGAAACCAAAGCTGGTGCTGTGGCTAAACCCGCTTACCAATTATGCTATAACTTGAGGTAGGGGATTGTTTTGGACCCACCTTTCAGTTTATATGCCATTCCCCAAGATTTGCGACAACTTTTTTTTTCGCTAAAAAAACAGGTAAGGGGTTAACCCATGATTTTTTTGCAAAATTTTTGTCAAAAAAAAATTGAAAAAATATGCTGGCGGTAATCTCTAGATGTCAATTTAAGCGAAATAAGTCAAAATACCAGGTTTGCTACCTTAAACAGGCCATAAATTGATAACCAAAATTTTACATTTGAAACCAAAGCTGGTGCTGTGGCTAAACCCGCTTACCAATTATGCTATAACTTGAGGTAGGGGATTGTTTTGGACCCACCTTTCAGATTATATGCCATTCCCCAAGATTTGCGACAACTTTTTTTTTCGCTAAAAAAACAGGTAAGGGGTTAACCCATGCTTTTTTTGCAAAATTTTTGTCAAAAAAAAAATTGAAAAAATATGCTGGCGGTAATCTCTAGATGTCAATTTAAGCGAAATAAGTCAAAATACCAGGTTTGCTACCTTAAACAGGCCATAAATTGATAACCAAAATTTTACATTTGAAACCAAAGCTGGTGCTGTGGCTAAACCCGCTTACCAATTATGCTATAACTTGAAGTAGGGGATTGTTTTGGACCCACCTTTCAGTTTATATGCCATTCCCCAAGATTTGCGACAACTTTTTTTTTCGCTAAAAAAACAGGTAAGGGGTTAACCCATGCTTTTTTTGCAAAATTTTTGTCAAAAAAAAATTGAAAAAATATGCTGGCGGTAATCTCTAGATGTCAATTTAAGCGAAATAAGTCAAAATACCAGGTTTGCTACCTTAAACAGGCCATAAATTGATAACCAAAATTTTACATTTGAAACCAAAGCTGGTGCTGTGGCTAAACCCGCTTACCAATTATGCTATAACTTGAGGTAGGGGATTGTTTTGGACCCACCTTTCAGTTTATATGCCATTCCCCAAGATTTGCGACAACTTTTTTTTTCGCTAAAAAAACAGGTAAGGGGTTAACCCATGATTTTTTTGCAAAATTTTTGTCAAAAAAAAAATTGAAAAAATATGCTGGCGGTAATCTCTAGATGTCAATTTAAGCGAAATAAGTCAAAATACCAGGTTTGCTACCTTAAACAGGCCATAAATTGATAACCAAAATTTTACATTTGAAACCAAAGCTGGTGCTGTGGCTAAACCCGCTTACCAATTATGCTATAACTTGAGGTAGGGGATTGTTTTGGACCCACCTTTCAGATTATATGCCATTCCCCAAGATTTGCGACAACTTTTTTTTTCGCTAAAAAAACAGGTAAGGGGTTAACCCATGATTTTTTTGCAAAATTTTTGTCAAAAAAAAAATTGAAAAAATATGCTGGCGGTAATCTCTAGATGTCAATTTAAGCGAAATAAGTCAAAATACCAGGTTTGCTACCTTAAACAGGCCATAAATTGATAACCAAAATTTTACATTTGAAACCAAAGCTGGTGCTGTGGCTAAACCCGCTTACCAATTATGCTATAACTTGAGGTAGGGGATTGTTTTGGACCCACCTTTCAGTTTATATGCCATTCCCCAAGATTTGCGACAACTTTTTTTTTCGCTAAAAAAACAGGTAAGGGGTTAACCCATGATTTTTTTGCAAAATTTTTGTCAAAAAAAAAATTGAAAAAATATGCTGGCGGTAATCTCTAGATGTCAATTTAAGCGAAATAAGTCAAAATACCAGGTTTGCTACCTTAAACAGGCCATAAATTGATAACCAAAATTTTACATTTGAAACCAAAGCTGGTGCTGTGGCTAAACCCGCTTACCAATTATGCTATAACTTGAGGTAGGGGATTGTTTTGGACCCACCTTTCAGTTTATATGCCATTCCCAAGATTTGCGACAACTTTTTTTTTCGCTAAAAAAACAGGTAAGGGGTTAACCCATGATTTTTTTGCAAAATTTTTGTCAAAAAAAAAATTGAAAAAATATGCTGGCGGTAATCTCTAGATGTCAATTTAAGCGAAATAAGTCAAAATACCAGGTTTGCTACCTTAAACAGGCCATAAATTGATAACCAAAATTTTACATTTGAAACCAAAGCTGGTGCTGTGGCTAAACCCGCTTACCAATTATGCTATAACTTGAGGTAGGGGATTGTTTTGGACCCACCTTTCAGTTTATATGCCATTCCCCAAGATTTGCGACAACTTTTTTTTTCGCTAAAAAAACAGGTAAGGGCCATGCTTTTTTTTGCAAAATTTTGAGAAAAAAAAAATTGAAAAAATATGCTAGCGGTAATCTCTAGATGTCAATTTAAGCGAAATAAGTCAAAATACCAGGTTTGCTACCTTAAACAGGCCATAAATTGCAAACCAAAATTTTACATTTGAAACCAAAGCTGGTGCTGTGGCTAAACCCGCTTACCAATTATGCTATAACTTGAGGTAGGGGATTGTTTTGGACCCACCTTTCAGTTTATATGCCATTCCCCAAGATTTGCGACAACTTTTTTTTTCGCTAAAAAAACAGGTAAGGGGTTAACCCATGCTTTTTTTGCAAAATTTTTGAGAAAAAAAAAATTGAAAAAATATGCTAGCGGTAATCTCTAGATGTCAATTTAAGCGAAATAAGTCAAAATACCAGGTTTGCTACCTTAAACAGGCCATAAATTGCAAACCAAAATTTTACATTTGAAACCAAAGCTGGTGCTGTGGCTAAACCCGCTTACCAATTATGCTATAACTTGAGGTAGGGGATTGTTTTGGACCCACCTTTCAGTTTATATGCCATTCCCCAAGATTTGCGACAACTTTTTTTTTCGCTAAAAAAACAGGTAAGGGGTTAACCCATGATTTTTTTGCAAAATTTTTGTCAAAAAAAAAATTGAAAAAATATGCTGGCGGTAATCTCTAGATGTCAATTTAAGCGAAATAAGTCAAAATACCAGGTTTGCTACCTTAAACAGGCCATAAATTGATAACCAAAATTTTACATTTGAAACCAAAGCTGGTGCTGTGGCTAAACCCGCTTACCAATTATGCTATAACTTGAGGTAGGGGATTGTTTTGGACCCACCTTTCAGTTTATATGCCATTCCCCAAGATTTGCGACAACTTTTTTTTTCGCTAAAAAAACAGGTAAGGGGTTAACCCATGCTTTTTTTGCAAAATTTTTGAGAAAAAAAAAATTGAAAAAATATGCTAGCGGTAATCTCTAGATGTCAATTTAAGCGAAATAAGTCAAAATACCAGGTTTGCTACCTTAAACAGGCCATAAATTGCAAACCAAAATTTTACATTTGAAACCAAAGCTGGTGCTGTGGCTAAACCCGCTTACCAATTATGCTATAACTTGAGGTAGGGGATTGTTTTGGACCCACCTTTCAGTTTATATGCTATTCCCCAAGATTTGCGACAACTTTTTTTTTCGCTAAAAAAACAGGTAAGGGGTTAACCCATGCTTTTTTTGCAAAATTTTTGAGAAAAAAAAAATTGAAAAAATATGCTAGCGGTAATCTCTAGATGTCAATTTAAGCGAAATAAGTCAAAATACCAGGTTTGCTACCTTAAACAGGCCATAAATTGCAAACCAAAATTTTACATTTGAAACCAAAGCTGGTGCTGTGGCTAAACCCGCTTACCAATTATGCTATAACTTGAGGTAGGGGATTGTTTTGGACCCACCTTTCAGTTTATATGCCATTCCCCAAGATTTGCGACAACTTTTTTTTTCGCTAAAAAAACAGGTAAGGGGTTAACCCATGCTTTTTTTGCAAAATTTTTGAGAAAAAAAAAATTGAAAAAATATGCTAGCGGTAATCTCTAGATGTCAATTTAAGCGAAATAAGTCAAAATACCAGGTTTGCTACCTTAAACAGGCCATAAATTGCAAACCAAAATTTTACATTTGAAACCAAAGCTGGTGCTGTGGCTAAACCCGCTTACCAATTATGCTATAACTTGAGGTAGGGGATTGTTTTGGACCCACCTTTCAGTTTATATGCCATTCCCCAAGATTTGCGACAACTTTTTTTTTCGCTAAAAAAACAGGTAAGGGGTTAACCCATGCTTTTTTTGCAAAATTTTTGAGAAAAAAAAAATTGAAAAAATATGCTAGCGGTAATCTCTAGATGTCAATTTAAGCGAAATAAGTCAAAATACCAGGTTTGCTACCTTAAACAGGCCATAAATTGCAAACCAAAATTTTACATTTGAAACCAAAGCTGGTGCTGTGGCTAAACCCGCTTACCAATTATGCTATAACTTGAGGTAGGGGATTGTTTTGGACCCACCTTTCAGTTTATATGCCATTCCCCAAGATTTGCGACAACTTTTTTTTTCGCTAAAAAAACAGGTAAGGGGTTAACCCATGCTTTTTTTGCAAAATTTTTGAGAAAAAAAAAATTGAAAAAATATGCTAGCGGTAATCTCTAGATGTCAATTTAAGCGAAATAAGTCAAAATACCAGGTTTGCTACCTTAAACAGGCCATAAATTGCAAACCAAAATTTTACATTTGAAACCAAAGCTGGTGCTGTGGCTAAACCCGCTTACCAATTATGCTATAACTTGAGGTAGGGGATTGTTTTGGACCCACCTTTCAGTTTATATGCCATTCCCCAAGATTTGCGACAACTTTTTTTTTCGCTAAAAAAACAGGTAAGGGGTTAACCCATGCTTTTTTTGCAAAATTTTTGAGAAAAAAAAAATTGAAAAAATATGCTAGCGGTAATCTCTAGATGTCAATTTAAGCGAAATAAGTCAAAATACCAGGTTTGCTACCTTAAACAGGCCATAAATTGCAAACCAAAATTTTACATTTGAAACCAAAGCTGGTGCTGTGGCTAAACCCGCTTACCAATTATGCTATAACTTGAGGTAGGGGATTGTTTTGGACCCACCTTTCAGTTTATATGCCATTCCCCAAGATTTGCGACAACTTTTTTTTTCGCTAAAAAAACAGGTAAGGGGTTAACCCATGCTTTTTTTGCAAAATTTTTGAGAAAAAAAAAATTGAAAAAATATGCTAGCGGTAATCTCTAGATGTCAATTTAAGCGAAATAAGTCAAAATACCAGGTTTGCTACCTTAAACAGGCCATAAATTGCAAACCAAAATTTTACATTTGAAACCAAAGCTGGTGCTGTGGCTAAACCCGCTTACCAATTATGCTATAACTTGAGGTAGGGGATTGTTTTGGACCCACCTTTCAGTTTATATGCCATTCCCCAAGATTTGCGACAACTTTTTTTTTCGCTAAAAAAACAGGTAAGGGGTTAACCCATGCTTTTTTTGCAAAATTTTTGAGAAAAAAAAAATTGAAAAAATATGCTAGCGGTAATCTCTAGATGTCAATTTAAGCGAAATAAGTCAAAATACCAGGTTTGCTACCTTAAACAGGCCATAAATTGCAAACCAAAATTTTACATTTGAAACCAAAGCTGGTGCTGTGGCTAAACCCGCTTACCAATTATGCTATAACTTGAGGTAGGGGATTGTTTTGGACCCACCTTTCAGTTTATATGCCATTCCCCAAGATTTGCGACAACTTTTTTTTTCGCTAAAAAAACAGGTAAGGGGTTAACCCATGCTTTTTTTGCAAAATTTTTGAGAAAAAAAAAATTGAAAAAATATGCTAGCGGTAATCTCTAGATGTCAATTTAAGCGAAATAAGTCAAAATACCAGGTTTGCTACCTTAAACAGGCCATAAATTGCAAACCAAAATTTTACATTTGAAACCAAAGCTGGTGCTGTGGCTAAACCCGCTTACCAATTATGCTATAACTTGAGGTAGGGGATTGTTTTGGACCCACCTTTCAGTTTATATGCCATTCCCCAAGATTTGCGACAACTTTTTTTTTCGCTAAAAAAACAGGTAAGGGGTTAACCCATGCTTTTTTTGCAAAATTTTTGAGAAAAAAAAAATTGAAAAAATATGCTAGCGGTAATCTCTAGATGTCAATTTAAGCGAAATAAGTCAAAATACCAGGTTTGCTACCTTAAACAGGCCATAAATTGCAAACCAAAATTTTACATTTGAAACCAAAGCTGGTGCTGTGGCTAAACCCGCTTACCAATTATGCTATAACTTGAGGTAGGGGATTGTTTTGGACCCACCTTTCAGTTTATATGCCATTCCCCAAGATTTGCGACAACTTTTTTTTTCGCTAAAAAAACAGGTAAGGGGTTAACCCATGCTTTTTTTGCAAAATTTTTGAGAAAAAAAAAATTGAAAAAATATGCTAGCGGTAATCTCTAGATGTCAATTTAAGCGAAATAAGTCAAAATACCAGGTTTGCTACCTTAAACAGGCCATAAATTGCAAACCAAAATTTTACATTTGAAACCAAAGCTGGTGCTGTGGCTAAACCCGCTTACCAATTATGCTATAACTTGAGGTAGGGGATTGTTTTGGACCCACCTTTCAGTTTATATGCCATTCCCCAAGATTTGCGACAACTTTTTTTTTCGCTAAAAAAACAGGTAAGGGGTTAACCCATGCTTTTTTTGCAAAATTTTTGAGAAAAAAAAAATTGAAAAAATATGCTAGCGGTAATCTCTAGATGTCAATTTAAGCGAAATAAGTCAAAATACCAGGTTTGCTACCTTAAACAGGCCATAAATTGCAAACCAAAATTTTACATTTGAAACCAAAGCTGGTGCTGTGGCTAAACCCGCTTACCAATTATGCTATAACTTGAGGTAGGGGATTGTTTTGGACCCACCTTTCAGTTTATATGCCATTCCCCAAGATTTGCGACAACTTTTTTTTTCGCTAAAAAAACAGGTAAGGGGTTAACCCATGCTTTTTTTGCAAAATTTTTGAGAAAAAAAAAATTGAAAAAATATGCTAGCGGTAATCTCTAGATGTCAATTTAAGCGAAATAAGTCAAAATACCAGGTTTGCTACCTTAAACAGGCCATAAATTGCAAACCAAAATTTTACATTTGAAACCAAAGCTGGTGCTGTGGCTAAACCCGCTTACCAATTATGCTATAACTTGAGGTAGGGGATTGTTTTGGACCCACCTTTCAGTTTATATGCCATTCCCCAAGATTTGCGACAACTTTTTTTTTCGCTAAAAAAACAGGTAAGGGGTTAACCCATGCTTTTTTTGCAAAATTTTTGAGAAAAAAAAAATTGAAAAAATATGCTAGCGGTAATCTCTAGATGTCAATTTAAGCGAAATAAGTCAAAATACCAGGTTTGCTACCTTAAACAGGCCATAAATTGCAAACCAAAATTTTACATTTGAAACCAAAGCTGGTGCTGTGGCTAAACCCGCTTACCAATTATGCTATAACTTGAGGTAGGGGATTGTTTTGGACCCACCTTTCAGTTTATATGCCATTCCCCAAGATTTGCGACAACTTTTTTTTTCGCTAAAAAAACAGGTAAGGGGTTAACCCATGCTTTTTTTGCAAAATTTTTGAGAAAAAAAAAATTGAAAAAATATGCTAGCGGTAATCTCTAGATGTCAATTTAAGCGAAATAAGTCAAAATACCAGGTTTGCTACCTTAAACAGGCCATAAATTGCAAACCAAAATTTTACATTTGAAACCAAAGCTGGTGCTGTGGCTAAACCCGCTTACCAATTATGCTATAACTTGAGGTAGGGGATTGTTTTGGACCCACCTTTCAGTTTATATGTCATTCCCCAAGATTTGCGACAACTTTTTTTTTCGCTAAAAAAACAGGTAAGGGGTTAACCCATGCTTTTTTTGCAAAATTTTTGAGAAAAAAAAATTGAAAAAATATGCTAGCGGTAATCTCTAGATGTCAATTTAAGCGAAATAAGTCAAAATACCAGGTTTGCTACCTTAAACAGGCCATAAATTGCAAACCAAAATTTTACATTTGAAACCAAAGCTGGTGCTGTGGCTAAACCCGCTTACCAATTATGCTATAACTTGAGGTAGGGGATTGTTTTGGACCCACCTTTCAGTTTATATGTCATTCCCCAAGATTTGCGACAACTTTTTTTTTCGCTAAAAAAACAGGTAAGGGGTGTTAACCCATGCTTTTTTTGCAAAATTTTTGAGAAAAAAAAAATTGAAAAAATATGCTAGCGGTAATCTCTAGATGTCAATTTAAGCGAAATAAGTCAAAATACCAGGTTTGCTACCTTAAACAGGCCATAAATTGCAAACCAAAATTTTACATTTGAAACCAAAGCTGGTGCTGTGGCTAAACCCGCTTACCAATTATGCTATAACTTGAGGTAGGGGATTGTTTTGGACCCACCTTTCAGTTTATATGTCATTCCCCAAGATTTGCGACAACTTTTTTTTTCGCTAAAAAAACAGGTAAGGGGTTAACCCATGCTTTTTTTGCAAAATTTTTGAGAAAAAAAAAATTGAAAAAATATGCTAGCGGTAATCTCTAGATGTCAATTTAAGCGAAATAAGTCAAAATACCAGGTTTGCTACCTTAAACAGGCCATAAATTGCAAACCAAAATTTTACATTTGAAACCAAAGCTGGTGCTGTGGCTAAACCCGCTTACCAATTATGCTATAACTTGAGGTAGGGGATTGTTTTGGACCCACCTTTCAGTTTATATGCCATTCCCCAAGATTTGCGACAACTTTTTTTTTCGCTAAAAAAACAGGTAAGGGGTTAACCCATGCTTTTTTTGCAAAATTTTTGAGAAAAAAAAAATTGAAAAAATATGCTAGCGGTAATCTCTAGATGTCAATTTAAGCGAAATAAGTCAAAATACCAGGTTTGCTACCTTAAACAGGCCATAAATTGCAAACCAAAATTTTACATTTGAAACCAAAGCTGGTGCTGTGGCTAAACCCGCTTACCAATTATGCTATAACTTGAGGTAGGGGATTGTTTTGGACCCACCTTTCAGTTTATATGTCATTCCCCAAGATTTGCGACAACTTTTTTTTTCGCTAAAAAAACAGGTAAGGGGTTAACCCATGCTTTTTTTGCAAAATTTTTGAGAAAAAAAAAATTGAAAAAATATGCTAGCGGTAATCTCTAGATGTCAATTTAAGCGAAATAAGTCAAAATACCAGGTTTGCTACCTTAAACAGGCCATAAATTGCAAACCAAAATTTTACATTTGAAACCAAAGCTGGTGCTGTGGCTAAACCCGCTTACCAATTATGCTATAACTTGAGGTAGGGGATTGTTTTGGACCCACCTTTCAGTTTATATGCCATTCCCCAAGATTTGCGACAACTTTTTTTTTCGCTAAAAAAACAGGTAAGGGGTTAACCCATGCTTTTTTTGCAAAATTTTTGAGAAAAAAAAAATTGAAAAAATATGCTAGCGGTAATCTCTAGATGTCAATTTAAGCGAAATAAGTCAAAATACCAGGTTTGCTACCTTAAACAGGCCATAAATTGCAAACCAAAATTTTACATTTGAAACCAAAGCTGGTGCTGTGGCTAAACCCGCTTACCAATTATGCTATAACTTGAGGTAGGGGATTGTTTTGGACCCACCTTTCAGTTTATATGCCATTCCCCAAGATTTGCGACAACTTTTTTTTTCGCTAAAAAAACAGGTAAGGGGTTAACCCATGCTTTTTTTGCAAAATTTTTGAGAAAAAAAAATTGAAAAAATATGCTAGCGGTAATCTCTAGATGTCAATTTAAGCGAAATAAGTCAAAATACCAGGTTTGCTACCTTAAACAGGCCATAAATTGCAAACCAAAATTTTACATTTGAAACCAAAGCTGGTGCTGTGGCTAAACCCGCTTACCAATTATGCTATAACTTGAGGTAGGGGATTGTTTTGGACCCACCTTTCAGTTTATATGCCATTCCCCAAGATTTGCGACAACTTTTTTTTTCGCTAAAAAAACAGGTAAGGGGTTAACCCATGCTTTTTTTGCAAAATTTTTGAGAAAAAAAAAATTGAAAAAATATGCTAGCGGTAATCTCTAGATGTCAATTTAAGCGAAATAAGTCAAAATACCAGGTTTGCTACCTTAAACAGGCCATAAATTGCAAACCAAAATTTTACATTTGAAACCAAAGCTGGTGCTGTGGCTAAACCCGCTTACCAATTATGCTATAACTTGAGGTAGGGGATTGTTTTGGACCCACCTTTCAGTTTATATGCCATTCCCCAAGATTTGCGACAACTTTTTTTTTCGCTAAAAAAACAGGTAAGGGGTTAACCCATGCTTTTTTTGCAAAATTTTTGTCAAAAAAAAAAATTGAAAAAATATGCTAGCGGTAATCTCTAGATGTCAATTTAAGCGAAATAAGTCAAAATACCAGGTTTGCTACCTTAAACAGGCCATAAATTGCAAACAAAAATTTTACATTTGAAACCAAAGCTGGTGCTGTGGCTAAACCCGCTTACCAATTATGCTATAACTTGAGGTAGGGGATTGTTTTGGACCCACCTTTCAGTTTATATGCCATTCCCCAAGATTTGCGACAACTTTTTTTTTCGCTAAAAAAACAGGTAAGGGGTTAACCCATGCTTTTTTTGCAAAATTTTTGAGAAAAAAAAAATTGAAAAAATATGCTAGCGGTAATCTCTAGATGTCAATTTAAGCGAAATAAGTCAAAATACCAGGTTTGCTACCTTAAACAGGCCATAAATTGCAAACCAAAATTTTACATTTGAAACCAAAGCTGGTGCTGTGGCTAAACCCGCTTACCAATTATGCTATAACTTGAGGTAGGGGATTGTTTTGGACCCACCTTTCAGTTTATATGCCATTCCCCAAGATTTGCGACAACTTTTTTTTTCGCTAAAATAACAGGTAAGGGGTTAACCCATGCTTTTTTTGCAAAATTTTTGAGAAAAAAAAAATTGAAAAAATATGCTAGCGGTAATCTCTAGATGTCAATTTAAGCGAAATAAGTCAAAATACCAGGTTTGCTACCTTAAACAGGCCATAAATTGCAAACCAAAATTTTACATTTGAAACCAAAGCTGGTGCTGTGGCTAAACCCGCTTACCAATTATGCTATAACTTGAGGTAGGGGATTGTTTTGGACCCACCTTTCAGTTTATATGCCATTCCCCAAGATTTGCGACAACTTTTTTTTTCGCTAAAAAAACAGGTAAGGGGTTAACCCATGCTTTTTTTGCAAAATTTTTGAGAAAAAAAAAATTGAAAAAATATGCTAGCGGTAATCTCTAGATGTCAATTTAAGCGAAATAAGTCAAAATACCAGGTTTGCTACCTTAAACAGGCCATAAATTGCAAACCAAAATTTTACATTTGAAACCAAAGCTGGTGCTGTGGCTAAACCCGCTTACCAATTATGCTATAACTTGAGGTAGAGGATTGTTTTGGACCCACCTTTCAGTTTATATGCCATTCCCCAAGATTTGCGACAACTTTTTTTTTCGCTAAAAAACAGGTAAGGGGTTAACCCATGCTTTTTTTGCAAAATTTTTGTCAAAAAAAAAAATTGAAAAAATATGCTAGCGGTAATCTCTAGATGTCAATTTAAGCGAAATAAGTCAAAATACCAGGTTTGCTACCTTAAACAGGCCATAAATTGCAAACCAAAATTTTACATTTGAAACCAAAGCTGGTGCTGTGGCTAAACCCGCTTACCAATTATGCTATAACTTGAGGTAGGGGATTGTTTTGGACCCACCTTTCAGTTTATATGCCATTCCCCAAGATTTGCGACAACTTTTTTTTTCGCTAAAAAAACAGGTAAGGGGTTAACCCATGCTTTTTTGCAAAATTTTTGTCAAAAAAAAAATTGAAAAAATATGCTAGCGGTAATCTCTAGATGTCAATTTAAGCGAAATAAGTCAAAATACCAGGTTTGCTACCTTAAACAGGCCATAAATTGCAAACAAAAATTTTACATTTGAAACCAAAGCTGGTGCTGTGGCTAAACCCGCTTACCAATTATGCTATAACTTGAGGTAGGGGATTGTTTTGGACCCACCTTTCAGTTTATATGCCATTCCCCAAGATTTGCGACAACTTTTTTTTTCGCTAAAAAAACAGGTAAGGGGTTAACCCATGCTTTTTTTGCAAAATTTTTGTCAAAAAAAAAAATTGAAAAAATATGCTAGCGGTAATCTCTAGATGTCAATTTAAGCGAAATAAGTCAAAATACCAGGTTTGCTACCTTAAACAGGCCATAAATTGCAAACCAAAATTTTACATTTGAAACCAAAGCTGGTGCTGTGGCTAAACCCGCTTACCAATTATGCTATAACTTGAGGTAGGGGATTGTTTTGGACCCACCTTTCAGTTTATATGCCATTCCCCAAGATTTGCGACAACTTTTTTTTTCGCTAAAAAAACAGGTAAGGGGTTAACCCATGCTTTTTTTGCAAAATTTTTGTCAAAAAAAAAAATTGAAAAAATATGCTAGCGGTAATCTCTAGATGTCAATTTAAGCGAAATAAGTCAAAATACCAGGTTTGCTACCTTAAACAGGCCATAAATTGCAAACCAAAATTTTACATTTGAAACCAAAGCTGGTGCTGTGGCTAAACCCGCTTACCAATTATGCTATAACTTGAGGTAGGGGATTGTTTTGGACCCACCTTTCAGTTTATATGCCATTCCCCAAGATTTGCGACAACTTTTTTTTTCGCTAAAAAAACAGGTAAGGGGTTAACCCATGCTTTTTTTGCAAAATTTTTGTCAAAAAAAAAAATTGAAAAAATATGCTAGCGGTAATCTCTAGATGTCAATTTAAGCGAAATAAGTCAAAATACCAGGTTTGCTACCTTAAACAGGCCATAAATTGCAAACCAAAATTTTACATTTGAAACCAAAGCTGGTGCTGTGGCTAAGCCCGCTTACCAATTATGCTATAACTTGAGGTAGGGGATTGTTTTGGACCCACCTTTCAGTTTATATGCCATTCCCCAAGATTTGCGACAACTTTTTTTTTCGCTAAAAAACAGGTAAGGGGTTAACCCATGCTTTTTTTGCAAAATTTTTGTCAAAAAAAAAAATTGAAAAAATATGCTAGCGGTAATCTCTAGATGTCAATTTAAGCGAAATAAGTCAAAATACCAGGTTTGCTACCTTAAACAGGCCATAAATTGCAAACCAAAATTTTACATTTGAAACCAAAGCTGGTGCTGTGGCTAAGCCCGCTTACCAATTATGCTATAACTTGAGGTAGAGGATTGTTTTGGACCCACCTTTCAGTTTATATGCCATTCCCCAAGATTTGCGACAACTTTTTTTTTCGCTAAAAAACAGGTAAGGGGTTAACCCATGCTTTTTTTGCAAATTTTTTGTCAAAAAAAAAAATTGAAAAAATATGCTAGCGGTAATCTCTAGATGTCAATTTAAGCGAAATAAGTCAAAATACCAGGTTTGCTACCTTAAACAGGCCATAAATTGCAAACCAAAATTTTACATTTGAAACCAAAGCTGGTGCTGTGGCTAAACCCGCTTACCAATTATGCTATAACTTGAGGTAGAGGATTGTTTTGGACCCACCTTTCAGTTTATATGCCATTCCCCAAGATTTGCGACAACTTTTTTTTCGCTAAAAAACAGGTAAGGGGTTAACCCATGCTTTTTTTGCAAAATTTTTGTCAAAAAAAAAAATTGAAAAAATATGCTAGCGGTAATCTCTAGATGTCAATTTAAGCGAAATAAGTCAAAATACCAGGTTTGCTACCTTAAACAGGCCATAAATTGCAAACCAAAATTTTACATTTGAAACCAAAGCTGGTGCTGTGGCTAAACCCGCTTACCAATTATGCTATAACTTGAGGTAGGGGATTGTTTTGGACCCACCTTTCAGTTTATATGCCATTCCCCAAGATTTGCGACAACTTTTTTTTTCGCTAAAAAAACAGGTAAGGGGTTAACCCATGCTTTTTTTGCAAAATTTTTGTCAAAAAAAAAAATTGAAAAAATATGCTAGCGGTAATCTCTAGATGTCAATTTAAGCGAAATAAGTCAAAATACCAGGTTTGCTACCTTAAACAGGCCATAAATTGCAAACCAAAATTTTACATTTGAAACCAAAGCTGGTGCTGTGGCTAAACCCGCTTACCAATTATGCTATAACTTGAGGTAGGGGATTGTTTTGGACCCACCTTTCAGTTTATATGCCATTCCCCAAGATTTGCGACAACTTTTTTTTTCGCTAAAAAAACAGGTAAGGGGTTAACCCATGCTTTTTTTGCAAAATTTTTGTCAAAAAAAAAAATTGAAAAAATATGCTAGCGGTAATCTCTAGATGTCAATTTAAGCGAAATAAGTCAAAATACCAGGTTTGCTACCTTAAACAGGCCATAAATTGCAAACCAAAATTTTACATTTGAAACCAAAGCTGGTGCTGTGGCTAAACCCGCTTACCAATTATGCTATAACTTGAGGTAGGGGATTGTTTTGGACCCACCTTTCAGTTTATATGCCATTCCCCAAGATTTGCGACAACTTTTTTTTTCGCTAAAAAAACAGGTAAGGGGTTAACCCATGCTTTTTTTGCAAAATTTTTGTCAAAAAAAAAAATTGAAAAAATATGCTAGCGGTAATCTCTAGATGTCAATTTAAGCGAAATAAGTCAAAATACCAGGTTTGCTACCTTAAACAGGCCATAAATTGCAAACCAAAATTTTACATTTGAAACCAAAGCTGGTGCTGTGGCTAAGCCCGCTTACCAATTATGCTATAACTTGAGGTAGGGGATTGTTTTGGACCCACCTTTCAGTTTATATGCCATTCCCCAAGATTTGCGACAACTTTTTTTTTCGCTAAAAAACAGGTAAGGGGTTAACCCATGCTTTTTTTGCAAAATTTTTGTCAAAAAAAAAAATTGAAAAAATATGCTAGCGGTAATCTCTAGATGTCAATTTAAGCGAAATAAGTCAAAATACCAGGTTTGCTACCTTAAACAGGCCATAAATTGCAAACCAAAATTTTACATTTGAAACCAAAGCTGGTGCTGTGGCTAAACCCGCTTACCAATTATGCTATAACTTGAGGTAGGGGATTGTTTTGGACCCACCTTTTTGTTTATATGCCATTCCCCAAGATTTGCGACAACTTTTTTTTTCGCTAAAAAAACAGGTAAGGGGTTAACCCATGCTTTTTTTGCAAAATTTTTGTCAAAAAAAAAATTGAAAAAATATGCTAGCGGTAATCTCTAGATGTCAATTTAAGCGAAATAAGTCAAAATACCAGGTTTGCTACCTTAAACAGGCCATAAATTGCAAACCAAAATTTTACATTTGAAACCAAAGCTGGTGCTGTGGCTAAACCCGCTTACCAATTATGCTATAACTTGAGGTAGGGGATTGTTTTGGACCCACCTTTTTGTTTATATGCCATTCCCCAAGATTTGCGACAACTTTTTTTTTCGCTAAAAAAACAGGTAAGGGGTTAACCCATGCTTTTTTTGCAAAATTTTTGTCAAAAAAAAAAATTGAAAAAATATGCTAGCGGTAATCTCTAGATGTCAATTTAAGCGAAATAAGTCAAAATACCAGGTTTGCTACCTTAAACAGGCCATAAATTGCAAACCAAAATTTTACATTTGAAACCAAAGCTGGTGCTGTGGCTAAACCCGCTTACCAATTATGCTATAACTTGAGGTAGGGGATTGTTTTGGACCCACCTTTCAGTTTATATGCCATTCCCCAAGATTTGCGACAACTTTTTTTTTCGCTAAAAAAACAGGTAAGGGGTTAACCCATGCTTTTTTTGCAAAATTTTTGTCAAAAAAAAAAATTGAAAAAATATGCTAGCGGTAATCTCTAGATGTCAATTTAAGCGAAATAAGTCAAAATACCAGGTTTGCTACCTTAAACAGGCCATAAATTGCAAACCAAAATTTTACATTTGAAACCAAAGCTGGTGCTGTGGCTAAACCCGCTTACCAATTATGCTATAACTTGAGGTAGGGGATTGTTTTGGACCCACCTTTCAGTTTATATGCCATTCCCCAAGATTTGCGACAACTTTTTTTTTCGCTAAAAAAACAGGTAAGGGGTTAACCCATGCTTTTTTTGCAAAATTTTTGTCAAAAAAAAAATTGAAAAAATATGCTAGCGGTAATCTCTAGATGTCAATTTAAGCGAAATAAGTCAAAATACCAGGTTTGCTACCTTAAACAGGCCATAAATTGCAAACCAAAATTTTACATTTGAAACCAAAGCTGGTGCTGTGGCTAAACCCGCTTACCAATTATGCTATAACTTGAGGTAGGGGATTATTTTGGACCCACCTTTCAGTTTATATGCCATTCCCCAAGATTTGCGACAACTTTTTTTTTCGCTAAAAAAACAGGTAAGGGGTTAACCCATGCTTTTTTTGCAAAATTTTTGTCAAAAAAAAAATTGAAAAAATATGCTAGCGGTAATCTCTAGATGTCAATTTAAGCGAAATAAGTCAAAATACCAGGTTTGCTACCTTAAACAGGCCATAAATTGCAAACCAAAATTTTACATTTGAAACCAAAGCTGGTGCTGTGGCTAAACCCGCTTACCAATTATGCTATAACTTGAGGTAGGGGATTATTTTGGACCCACCTTTCAGTTTATATGCCATTCCCCAAGATTTGCGACAACTTTTTTTTTCGCTAAAAAAACAGGTAAGGGGTTAACCCATGCTTTTTTGCAAAATTTTTGTCAAAAAAAAAATTGAAAAAATATGCTAGCGGTAATCTCTAGATGTCAATTTAAGCGAAATAAGTCAAAATACCAGGTTTGCTACCTTAAACAGGCCATAAATTGCAAACCAAAATTTTACATTTGAAACCAAAGCTGGTGCTGTGGCTAAACCCGCTTACCAATTATGCTATAACTTGAGGTAGGGGATTGTTTTGGACCCACCTTTCAGTTTATATGCCATTCCCCAAGATTTGCGACAACTTTTTTTTTCGCTAAAAAAACAGGTAACAGGTTAACCCATGCTTTTTTTGCAAAATTTTTGTCAAAAAAAAAATTGAAAAAATATGCTGGCGGTAATCTCTAGATGTCAATTTAAGCGAAATAAGTCAAAATACCAGGTTTGCTACCTTAAACAGGCCATAAATTGCAAACCAAAATTTTACATTTGAAACCAAAGCTGGTGCTGTGGCTAAACCCGCTTACCAATTATGCTATAACTTGAGGTAGGGGATTGTTTTGGACCCACCTTTCAGTTTATATGCCATTCCCCAAGATTTGCGACAACTTTTTTTTCGCTAAAAAAACAGGTAAGGGGTTAACCCATGCTTTTTTTGCAAAATTTTTGTCAAAAAAAAAATTGAAAAAATATGCTAGCGGTAATCTCTAGATGTCAATTTAAGCGAAATAAGTCAAAATACCAGGTTTGCTACCTTAAACAGGCCATAAATTGCAAACCAAAATTTTACATTTGAAACCAAAGCTGGTGCTGTGGCTAAACCCGCTTACCAATTATGCTATAACTTGAGGTAGGGGATTGTTTTGGACCCACCTTTCAGTTTATATGCCATTCCCCAAGATTTGCGACAACTTTTTTTTTCGCTAAAAAAACAGGTAAGGGGTTAACCCATGCTTTTTTTGCAAAATTTTTGAGAAAAAAAAAATTGAAAAAATATGCTAGCGGTAATCTCTAGATGTCAATTTAAGCGAAATAAGTCAAAATACCAGGTTTGCTACCTTAAACAGGCCATAAATTGCAAACCAAAATTTTACATTTGAAACCAAAGCTGGTGCTGTGGCTAAACCCGCTTACCAATTATGCTATAACTTGAGGTAGGGGATTGTTTTGGACCCACCTTTCAGTTTATATGCCATTCCCCAAGATTTGCGACAACTTTTTTTTTCGCTAAAAAAACAGGTAAGGGGTTAACCCATGCTTTTTTTGCAAAATTTTTGTCAAAAAAAAAATTGAAAAAATATGCTAGCGGTAATCTCTAGATGTCAATTTAAGCGAAATAAGTCAAAATACCAGGTTTGCTACCTTAAACAGGCCATAAATTGCAAACCAAAATTTTACATTTGAAACCAAAGCTGGTGCTGTGGCTAAACCCGCTTACCAATTATGCTATAACTTGAGGTAGGGGATTGTTTTGGACCCACCTTTCAGTTTATATGCCATTCCCCAAGATTTGCGACAACTTTTTTTTTCGCTAAAAAAACAGGTAAGGGGTTAACCCATGCTTTTTTTGCAAAATTTTTGTCAAAAAAAAAATTGAAAAAATATGCTAGCGGTAATCTCTAGATGTCAATTTAAGCGAAATAAGTCAAAATACCAGGTTTGCTACCTTAAACAGGCCATAAATTGCAAACCAAAATTTTACATTTGAAACCAAAGCTGGTGCTGTGGCTAAACCCGCTTACCAATTATGCTATAACTTGAGGTAGGGGATTGTTTTGGACCCACCTTTCAGTTTATATGCCATTCCCCAAGATTTGCGACAACTTTTTTTTTCGCTAAAAAAACAGGTAAGGGGTTAACCCATGCTTTTTTTGCAAAATTTTTGTCAAAAAAAAATTGAAAAAATATGCTAGCGGTAATCTCTAGATGTCAATTTAAACGAAATAAGTCAAAATACCAGGTTTGCTACCTTAAACAGGCCATAAATTGCAAACCAAAATTTTACATTTGAAACCAAAGCTGGTGCTGTGGCTAAACCCGCTTACCAATTATGCTATAACTTGAGGTAGGGGATTGTTTTGGACCCACCTTTCAGTTTATATGCCATTCCCCAAGATTTGCGACAACTTTTTTTTTCGCTAAAAAAACAGGTAAGGGGTTAACCCATGCTTTTTTTGCAAAATTTTTGTCAAAAAAAAAATTGAAAAAATATGCTAGCGGTAATCTCTAGATGTCAATTTAAGCGAAATAAGTCAAAATACCAGGTTTGCTACCTTAAACAGGCCATAAATTGCAAACCAAAATTTTACATTTGAAACCAAAGCTGGTGCTGTGGCTAAACCCGCTTACCAATTATGCTATAACTTGAGGTAGGGGATTGTTTTGGACCCACCTTTCAGTTTATATGCCATTCCCCAAGATTTGCGACAACTTTTTTTTTCGCTAAAAAAACAGGTAAGGGGTTAACCCATGCTTTTTTTGCAAAATTTTTGTCAAAAAAAAAAATTGAAAAAATATGCTAGCGGTAATCTCTAGATGTCAATTTAAGCGAAATAAGTCAAAATACCAGGTTTGCTACCTTAAACAGGCCATAAATTGCAAACCAAAATTTTACATTTGAAACCAAAGCTGGTGCTGTGGCTAAACCCGCTTACCAATTATGCTATAACTTGAGGTAGGGGATTGTTTTGGACCCACCTTTCAGTTTATATGCCATTCCCCAAGATTTGCGACAACTTTTTTTTTTGCTAAAAAAACAGGTAAGGGGTTAACCCATGCTTTTTTTGCAAAATTTTTGTCAAAAAAAAAATTGAAAAAATATGCTAGCGGTAATCTCTAGATGTCAATTTAAGCGAAATAAGTCAAAATACCAGGTTTGCTACCTTAAACAGGCCATAAATTGCAAACCAAAATTTTACATTTGAAACCAAAGCTGGTGCTGTGGCTAAACCCGCTTACCAATTATGCTATAACTTGAGGTAGGGGATTGTTTTGGACCCACCTTTCAGTTTATATGCCATTCCCCAAGACTTGCGACAACTTTTTTTTTCGCTAAAAAAACAGGTAAGGGGTTAACCCATGCTTTTTTGCAAAATTTTTGTCAAAAAAAAAAATTGAAAAAATATGCTAGCGGTAATCTCTAGATGTCAATTTAAGCGAAATAAGTCAAAATACCAGGTTTGCTACCTTAAACAGGCCATAAATTGCAAACCAAAATTTTACATTTGAAACCAAAGCTGGTGCTGTGGCTAAACCCGCTTACCAATTATGCTATAAATTGAGGTAGGGGATTGTTTTGGACCCACCTTTCAGTTTATATGCCATTCCCCAAGATTTGCGACAACTTTTTTTTTCGCTAAAAAAACAGGTAAGGGGTTAACCCATGCTTTTTTTTTCAAAATTTTTGAGAAAAAAAAAATTGAAAAAATATGCTAGCGGTAATCTCTAGATGTCAATTTAAGCGAAATAAGTCAAAATACCAGGTTTGCTACCTTAAACAGGCCATAAATTGCAAACCAAAATTTTACATTTGAAACCAAAGCTGGTGCTGTGGCTAAACCCGCTTACCAATTATGCTATAACTTGAGGTAGGGGATTGTTTTGGACCCACCTTTCAGTTTATATGCCATTCCCCAAGATTTGCGACAACTTTTTTTTTCGCTAAAAAAACAGGTAAGGGGTTAACCCATGCTTTTTTTGCAAAATTTTTGAGAAAAAAAAAATTGAAAAAATATGCTAGCGGTAATCTCTAGATGTCAATTTAAGCGAAATAAGTCAAAATACCAGGTTTGCTACCTTAAACAGGCCATAAATTGCAAACCAAAATTTTACATTTGAAACCAAAGCTGGTGCTGTGGCTAAACCCGCTTACCAATTATGCTATAACTTGAGGTAGGGGATTGTTTTGGACCCACCTTTCAGTTTATATGCCATTCCCCAAGATTTGCGACAACTTTTTTTTTCGCTAAAAAAACAGGTAAGGGGTTAACCCATGCTTTTTTTGCAAAATTTTTGTCAAAAAAAAAAATTGAAAAAATATGCTAGCGGTAATCTCTAGATGTCAATTTAAGCGAAATAAGTCAAAATACCAGGTTTGCTACCTTAAACAGGCCATAAATTGCAAACCAAAATTTTACATTTGAAACCAAAGCTGGTGCTGTGGCTAAACCCGCTTACCAATTATGCTATAACTTGAGGTAGGGGATTGTTTTGGACCCACCTTTCAGTTTATATGCCATTCCCCAAGATTTGCGACAACTTTTTTTTTCGCTAAAAAAACAGGTAAGGGGTTAACCCATGCTTTTTTTGCAAAATTTTTGTCAAAAAAAAAAATTGAAAAAATATGCTAGCGGTAATCTCTAGATGTCAATTTAAGCGAAATAAGTCAAAATACCAGGTTTGCTACCTTAAACAGGCCATAAATTGCAAACCAAAATTTTACATTTGAAACCAAAGCTGGTGCTGTGGCTAAACCCGCTTACCAATTATGCTATAACTTGAGGTAGGGGATTGTTTTGGACCCACCTTTCAGTTTATATGCCATTCCCCAAGATTTGCGACAACTTTTTTTTTCGCTAAAAAAACAGGTAAGGGGTTAACCCATGCTTTTTTTGCAAAATTTTTGAGAAAAAAAAAATTGAAAAAATATGCTAGCGGTAATCTCTAGATGTCAATTTAAGCGAAATAAGTCAAAATACCAGGTTTGCTACCTTAAACAGGCCATAAATTGCAAACCAAAATTTTACATTTGAAACCAAAGCTGGTGCTGTGGCTAAACCCGCTTACCAATTATGCTATAACTTGAGGTAGGGGATTGTTTTGGACCCACCTTTCAGTTTATATGCCATTCCCCAAGATTTGCGACAACTTTTTTTTTCGCTAAAAAAACAGGTAAGGGGTTAACCCATGCTTTTTTTGCAAAATTTTTGAGAAAAAAAAAATTGAAAAAATATGCTAGCGGTAATCTCTAGATGTCAATTTAAGCGAAATAAGTCAAAATACCAGGTTTGCTACCTTAAACAGGCCATAAATTGCAAACCAAAATTTTACATTTGAAACCAAAGCTGGTGCTGTGGCTAAACCCGCTTACCAATTATGCTATAACTTGAGGTAGGGGATTGTTTTGGACCCACCTTTCAGTTTATATGCCATTCCCCAAGATTTGCGACAACTTTTTTTTTCGCTAAAAAAACAGGTAAGGGGTTAACCCATGCTTTTTTTGCAAAATTTTTGTCAAAAAAAAAAATTGAAAAAATATGCTAGCGGTAATCTCTAGATGTCAATTTAAGCGAAATAAGTCAAAATACCAGGTTTGCTACCTTAAACAGGCCATAAATTGCAAACCAAAATTTTACATTTGAAACCAAAGCTGGTGCTGTGGCTAAACCCGCTTACCAATTATGCTATAAATTGAGGTAGGGGATTGTTTTGGACCCACCTTTCAGTTTATATGCCATTCCCCAAGATTTGCGACAACTTTTTTTTTCGCTAAAAAAACAGGTAAGGGGTTAACCCATGCTTTTTTTTTCAAAATTTTTGAGAAAAAAAAAATTGAAAAAATATGCTAGCGGTAATCTCTAGATGTCAATTTAAGCGAAATAAGTCAAAATACCAGGTTTGCTACCTTAAACAGGCCATAAATTGCAAACCAAAATTTTACATTTGAAACCAAAGCTGGTGCTGTGGCTAAACCCGCTTACCAATTATGCTATAACTTGAGGTAGGGGATTGTTTTGGACCCACCTTTCAGTTTATATGCCATTCCCCAAGATTTGCGACAACTTTTTTTTTCGCTAAAAAAACAGGTAAGGGGTTAACCCATGCTTTTTTTGCAAAATTTTTGTCAAAAAAAAAAATTGAAAAAATATGCTAGCGGTAATCTCTAGATGTCAATTTAAGCGAAATAAGTCAAAATACCAGGTTTGCTACCTTAAACAGGCCATAAATTGCAAACCAAAATTTTACATTTGAAACCAAAGCTGGTGCTGTGGCTAAACCCGCTTACCAATTATGCTATAACTTGAGGTAGGGGATTGTTTTGGACCCACCTTTCAGTTTATATGCCATTCCCCAAGATTTGCGACAACTTTTTTTTTCGCTAAAAAAACAGGTAAGGGGTTAACCCATGCTTTTTTTGCAAAATTTTTGAGAAAAAAAAATTGAAAAAATATGCTAGCGGTAATCTCTAGATGTCAATTTAAGCGAAATAAGTCAAAATACCAGGTTTGCTACCTTAAACAGGCCATAAATTGCAAACCAAAATTTTACATTTGAAACCAAAGCTGGTGCTGTGGCTAAACCCGCTTACCAATTATGCTATAACTTGAGGTAGGGGATTGTTTTGGACCCACCTTTCAGTTTATATGCCATTCCCCAAGATTTGCGACAACTTTTTTTTTCGCTAAAAAAACAGGTAAGGGGTTAACCCATGCTTTTTTTGCAAAATTTTTGTCAAAAAAAAAAATTGAAAAAATATGCTAGCGGTAATCTCTAGATGTCAATTTAAGCGAAATAAGTCAAAATACCAGGTTTGCTACCTTAAACAGGCCATAAATTGCAAACCAAAATTTTACATTTGAAACCAAAGCTGGTGCTGTGGCTAAACCCGCTTACCAATTATGCTATAACTTGAGGTAGGGGATTGTTTTGGACCCACCTTTCAGTTTATATGCCATTCCCCAAGATTTGCGACAACTTTTTTTTTCGCTAAAAAAACAGGTAAGGGGTTAACCCATGCTTTTTTTGCAAAATTTTTGAGAAAAAAAAAATTGAAAAAATATGCTAGCGGTAATCTCTAGATGTCAATTTAAGCGAAATAAGTCAAAATACCAGGTTTGCTACCTTAAACAGGCCATAAATTGCAAACCAAAATTTTACATTTGAAACCAAAGCTGGTGCTGTGGCTAAACCCGCTTACCAATTATGCTATAACTTGAGGTAGGGGATTGTTTTGGACCCACCTTTCAGTTTATATGCCATTCCCCAAGATTTGCGACAACTTTTTTTTTCGCTAAAAAAACAGGTAAGGGGTTAACCCATGCTTTTTTTGCAAAATTTTTGAGAAAAAAAAATTGAAAAAATATGCTAGCGGTAATCTCTAGATGTCAATTTAAGCGAAATAAGTCAAAATACCAGGTTTGCTACCTTAAACAGGCCATAAATTGCAAACCAAAATTTTACATTTGAAACCAAAGCTGGTGCTGTGGCTAAACCCGCTTACCAATTATGCTATAACTTGAGGTAGGGGATTGTTTTGGACCCACCTTTCAGTTTATATGCCATTCCCCAAGATTTGCGACAACTTTTTTTTTCGCTAAAAAAACAGGTAAGGGGTTAACCCATGCTTTTTTTGCAAAATTTTTGAGAAAAAAAAAATTGAAAAAATATGCTAGCGGTAATCTCTAGATGTCAATTTAAGCGAAATAAGTCAAAATACCAGGTTTGCTACCTTAAACAGGCCATAAATTGCAAACCAAAATTTTACATTTGAAACCAAAGCTGGTGCTGTGGCTAAACCCGCTTACCAATTATGCTATAACTTGAGGTAGGGGATTGTTTTGGACCCACCTTTCAGTTTATATGCCATTCCCCAAGATTTGCGACAACTTTTTTTTTCGCTAAAAAAACAGGTAAGGGGTTAACCCATGCTTTTTTTGCAAAATTTTTGTCAAAAAAAAAAAATTGAAAAAATATGCTAGCGGTAATCTCTAGATGTCAATTTAAGCGAAATAAGTCAAAATACCAGGTTTGCTACCTTAAACAGGCCATAAATTGCAAACCAAAATTTTACATTTGAAACCAAAGCTGGTGCTGTGGCTAAACCCGCTTACCAATTATGCTATAACTTGAGGTAAAAAAAAAATTGAAAAAATATGCTAGCGGTAATCTCTAGATGTCAATTTAAGCGAAATAAGTCAAAATACCAGGTTTGCTACCTTAAACAGGCCATAAATTGCAAACCAAAATTTTACATTTGAAACCAAAGCTGGTGCTGTGGCTAAACCCGCTTACCAATTATGCTATAACTTGAGGTAGGGGATTGTTTTGGACCCACCTTTCAGTTTATATGCCATTCCCCAAGATTTGCGACAACTTTTTTTTTCGCTAAAAAAACAGGTAAGGGGTTAACCCATGCTTTTTTTGCAAAATTTTTGAGAAAAAAAAAATTGAAAAAATATGCTAGCGGTAATCTCTAGATGTCAATTTAAGCGAAATAAGTCAAAATACCAGGTTTGCTACCTTAAACAGGCCATAAATTGCAAACCAAAATTTTACATTTGAAACCAAAGCTGGTGCTGTGGCTAAACCCGCTTACCAATTATGCTATAACTTGAGGTAGGGGATTGTTTTGGACCCACCTTTCAGTTTATATGCCATTCCCCAAGATTTGCGACAACTTTTTTTTTCGCTAAAAAAACAGGTAAGGGGTTAACCCATTTTTTTTTTGCAAAATTTTTGTCAAAAAAAAAATTGAAAAAATATGCTAGCGGTAATCTCTAGATGTCAATTTAAGCGAAATAAGTCAAAATACCAGGTTTGCTACCTTAAACAGGCCATAAATTGCAAACCAAAATTTTACATTTGAAACCAAAGCTGGTGCTGTGGCTAAACCCGCTTACCAATTATGCTATAACTTGAGGTAGGGGATTGTTTTGGACCCACCTTTCAGTTTATATGCCATTCCCCAAGATTTGCGACAACTTTTTTTTTCGCTAAAAAAACAGGTAAGGGGTTAACCCATGCTTTTTTTGCAAAATTTTTGAGAAAAAAAAAATTGAAAAAATATGCTAGCGGTAATCTCTAGATGTCAATTTAAGCGAAATAAGTCAAAATACCAGGTTTGCTACCTTAAACAGGCCATAAATTGCAAACCAAAATTTTACATTTGAAACCAAAGCTGGTGCTGTGGCTAAACCCGCTTACCAATTATGCTATAACTTGAGGTAGGGGATTGTTTTGGACCCACCTTTCAGTTTATATGCCATTCCCCAAGATTTGCGACAACTTTTTTTTTCGCTAAAAAAACAGGTAAGGGGTTAACCCATGCTTTTTTTGCAAAATTTTTGTCAAAAAAAAAAAATTGAAAAAATATGCTAGCGGTAATCTCTAGATGTCAATTTAAGCGAAATAAGTCAAAATACCAGGTTTGCTACCTTAAACAGGCCATAAATTGCAAACCAAAATTTTACATTTGAAACCAAAGCTGGTGCTGTGGCTAAACCCGCTTACCAATTATGCTATAACTTGAGGTAGGGGATTGTTTTGGACCCACCTTTCAGTTTATATGCCATTCCCCAAGATTTGCGACAACTTTTTTTTTCGCTAAAAAAACAGGTAAGGGGTTAACCCATGCTTTTTTTGCAAAATATTTGTCTAAAAAAAAAATTGAAAAAATATGCTAGCGGTAATCTCTAGATGTCAATTTAAGCGAAATAAGTCAAAATACCAGGTTTGCTACCTTAAACAGGCCATAAATTGCAAACCAAAATTTTACATTTGAAACCAAAGCTGGTGCTGTGGCTAAACCCGCTTACCAATTATGCTATAACTTGAGGTAGGGGATTGTTTTGGACCTACCTTTCAGTTTATATGCCATTCCCCAAGATTTGCGACAACTTTTTTTTTCGCTAAAAAAACAGGTAAGGGGTTAACCCATGCTTTTTTTGCAAAATTTTTGAGAAAAAAAAAATTGAAAAAATATGCTAGCGGTAATCTCTAGATGTCAATTTAAGCGAAATAAGTCAAAATACCAGGTTTGCTACCTTAAACAGGCCATAAATTGCAAACCAAAATTTTACATTTGAAACCAAAGCTGGTGCTGTGGCTAAACCCGCTTACCAATTATGCTATAACTTGAGGTAGGGGATTGTTTTGGACCCACCTTTCAGTTTATATGCCATTCCCCAAGATTTGCGACAACTTTTTTTTTCGCTAAAAAAACAGGTAAGGGGTTAACCCATGCTTTTTTTGCAAAATTTTTGTCAAAAAAAAAAATTGAAAAAATATGCTAGCGGTAATCTCTAGATGTCAATTTAAGCGAAATAAGTCAAAATACCAGGTTTGCTATCTTAAACAGGCCATAAATTGCAAACCAAAATTTTACATTTGAAACCAAAGCTGGTGCTGTGGCTAAACCCGCTTACCAATTATGCTATAACTTGAGGTAGGGGATTGTTTTGGACCCACCTTTCAGTTTATATGCCATTCCCTAAGATTTGCGACAACTTTTTTTTTCGCTAAAAAAACAGGTAAGGGGTTAACCCATGCTTTTTTTGCAAAATTTTTGAGAAAAAAAAAATTGAAAAAATATGCTAGCGGTAATCTCTAGATGTCAATTTAAGCGAAATAAGTCAAAATACCAGGTTTGCTACCTTAAACAGGCCATAAATTGCAAACCAAAATTTTACATTTGAAACCAAAGCTGGTGCTGTGGCTAAGCCCGCTTACCAATTATGCTATAACTTGAGGTAGGGGATTGTTTTGGACCCACCTTTCAGTTTATATGCCATTCCCCAAGATTTGCGACAACTTTTTTTTTCGCTAAAAAAACAGGTAAGGGGTTAACCCATGCTTTTTTTGCAAAATTTTTGAGAAAAAAAAAATTGAAAAAATATGCTAGCGGTAATCTCTAGATGTCAATTTAAGCGAAATAAGTCAAAATACCAGGTTTGCTACCTTAAACAGTCCATAAATTGCAAACCAAAATTTTACATTTGAAACCAAAGCTGGTGCTGTGGCTAAACCCGCTTACCAATTATGCTATAACTTGAGGTAGGGGATTGTTTTGGACCCACCTTTCAGTTTATATGCCATTCCCCAAGATTTGCGACAACTTTTTTTTCGCTAAAAAAACAGGTAAGGGGTTAACCCATGCTTTTTTTGCAAAATTTTTGAGAAAAAAAAAATTGAAAAAATATGCTAGCGGTAATCTCTAGATGTCAATTTAAGCGAAATAAGTCAAAATACCAGGTTTGCTACCTTTAACAGGCCATAAATTGCAAACCAAAATTTTACATTTGAAACCAAAGCTGGTGCTGTGGCTAAACCCGCTTACCAATTATGCTATAACTTGAGGTAGGGGATTGTTTTGGACCCACCTTTCAGTTTATATGCCATTCCCCAAGATTTGCGACAACTTTTTTTTTCGCTAAAAAAACAGGTAAGGGGTTAACCCATGCTTTTTTTGCAAAATTTTTGAGAAAAAAAAAATTGAAAAAATATGCTAGCGGTAATCTCTAGATGTCAATTTAAGCGAAATAAGTCAAAATACCAGGTTTGCTACCTTAAACAGGCCATAAATTGCAAACCAAAATTTTACATTTGAAACCAAAGCTGGTGCTGTGGCTAAACCCGCTTACCAATTATGCTATAACTTGAGGTAGGGGATTGTTTTGGACCCACCTTTCAGTTTATATGCCATTCCCCAAGATTTGCGACAACTTTTTTTTTCGCTAAAAAAACAGGTAAGGGGTTAACCCATGCTTTTTTTGCAAAATTTTTGAGAAAAAAAAAATTGAAAAAATATGCTAGCGGTAATCTCTAGATGTCAATTTAAGCGAAATAAGTCAAAATACCAGGTTTGCTACCTTAAACAGGCCATAAATTGCAAACCAAAATTTTACATTTGAAACCAAAGCTGGTGCTGTGGCTAAACCCGCTTACCAATTATGCTATAACTTGAGGTAGGGGATTGTTTTGGACCCACCTTTCAGTTTATATGCCATTCCCCAAGATTTGCGACAACTTTTTTTTTCGCTAAAAAAACAGGTAAGGCTTAAAAGGCCTGATCTCTAGGTAATCTCTAGATGTCAATTTAAGCGAAATAAGTCAAAATACCAGGTTTGCTACCTTAAACAGGCCATAAATTGCAAACCAAAATTTTACATTTGAAACCAAAGCTGGTGCTGTGGCTAAACCCGCTTACCAATTATGCTATAACTTGAGGTAGGGGATTGTTTTGGACCCACCTTTCAGTTTATATGCCATTCCCCAAGATTTGCGACAACTTTTTTTTTCGCTAAAAAAACAGGTAAGGGGTTAACCCATTTTTTTTTTGCAAAATTTTTGTCAAAAAAAAAATTGAAAAAATATGCTAGCGGTAATCTCTAGATGTCAATTTAAGCGAAATAAGTCAAAATACCAGGTTTGCTACCTTAAACAGGCCATAAATTGCAAACCAAAATTTTACATTTGAAACCAAAGCTGGTGCTGTGGCTAAACCCGCTTACCAATTATGCTATAACTTGAGGTAGGGGATTGTTTTGGACCCACCTTTCAGTTTATATGCCATTCCCCAAGATTTGCGACAACTTTTTTTTTCGCTAAAAAAACAGGTAAGGGGTTAACCCATGCTTTTTTGCAAAATTTTTGAGAAAAAAAAAATTGAAAAAATATGCTAGCGGTAATCTCTAGATGTCAATTTAAGCGAAATAAGTCAAAATACCAGGTTTGCTACCTTAAACAGGCCATAAATTGCAAACCAAAATTTTACATTTGAAACCAAAGCTGGTGCTGTGGCAAAACCTGCTTACCAATTATGCTATAACTTGAGGTAGGGGATTGTTTTGGACCCACCTTTCAGTTTATATGCCATTCCCCAAGATTTGCGACAACTTTTTTTTTCGCTAAAAAAACAGGTAAGGGGTTAACCCATGCTTTTTTTGCAAAATTTTTGTCAAAAAAAAAAATTGAAAAAATATGCTAGCGGTAATCTCTAGATGTCAATTTAAGCGAAATAAGTCAAAATACCAGGTTTGCTACCTTAAACAGGCCATAAATTGCAAACCAAAATTTTACATTTGAAACCAAAGCTGGTGCTGTGGCTAAACCCGCTTACCAATTATGCTATAACTTGAGGTAGGGGATTGTTTTGGACCCACCTTTCAGTTTATATGCCATTCCCCAAGATTTGCGACAACTTTTTTTTTCGCTAAAAAAACAGGTAAGGGGTTAACCCATGCTTTTTTTGCAAAATTTTTGAGAAAAAAAAAATTGAAAAAATATGCTAGCGGTAATCTCTAGATGTCAATTTAAGCGAAATAAGTCAAAATACCAGGGTTGCTACCTTAAACAGGCCATAAATTGCAAACCAAAATTTTACATTTGAAACCAAAGCTGGTGCTGTGGCTAAACCCGCTTACCAATTATGCTATAACTTGAGGTAGGGGATTGTTTTGGACCCACCTTTCAGTTTATATGCCATTCCCCAAGATTTGCGACAACTTTTTTTTTCGCTAAAAAAACAGGTAAGGGGTTAACCCATGCTTTTTTTGCAAAATTTTTGAGAAAAAAAAAATTGAAAAAATATGCTAGCGGTAATCTCTAGATGTCAATTTAAGCGAAATAAGTCAAAATACCAGGTTTGCTACCTTAAACAGGCCATAAATTGCAAACCAAAATTTTACATTTGAAACCAAAGCTGGTGCTGTGGCTAAACCCGCTTACCAATTATGCTATAACTTGAGATAGGGGATTGTTTTGGACCCACCTTTCAGTTTATATGCCATTCCCCAAGATTTGCGACAACTTTTTTTTTCGCTAAAAAAACAGGTAAGGGGTTAACCCATGCTTTTTTTGCAAAATTTTTGTCAAAAAAAAAAATTGAAAAAATATGCTAGCGGTAATCTCTAGATGTCAATTTAAGCGAAATAAGCCAAAATACCAGGTTTGCTACCTTAAACAGGCCATAAATTGCAAACCAAAATTTTACATTTGAAACCAAAGCTGGTGCTGTGGCTAAACCCGCTTACCAATTATGCTATAACTTGAGGTAGGGGATTGTTTTGGACCCACCTTTCAGTTTATATGCCATTCCCCAAGATTTGCGACAACTTTTTTTTTCGCTAAAAAAACAGGTAAGGGGTTAACCCATGCTTTTTTTGCAAAATTTTTGTCAAAAAAAAAAATTGAAAAAATATGCTAGCGGTAATCTCTAGATGTCAATTTAAGCGAAATAAGCCAAAATACCAGGTTTGCTACCTTAAACAGGCCATAAATTGCAAACCAAAATTTTACATTTGAAACCAAAGCTGGGGCTGTGGCTAAACCCGCTTACCAATTATGCTATAACTTGAGGTAGGGGATTGTTTTGGACCCACCTTTCAGTTTATATGCCATTCCCCAAGATTTGCGACAACTTTTTTTTTCGCTAAAAAAACAGGTAAGGGGTTAACCCATGCTTTTTTTGCAAAATTTTTGAGAAAAAAAAAATTGAAAAAATATGCTAGCGGTAATCTCTAGATGTCAATTTAAGCGAAATAAGTCAAAATACCAGGTTTGCTACCTTAAACAGGCCATAAATTGCAAACCAAAATTTTACATTTGAAACCAAAGCTGGTGCTGTGGCTAAACCCGCTTACCAATTATGCTATAACTTGAGGTAGGGGATTGTTTTGGACCCACCTTTCAGTTTATATGCCATTCCCCAAGATTTGCGACAACTTTTTTTTTCGCTAAAAAAATAGGTAAGGGGTTAACCCATGCTTTTTTTGCAAAATTTTTGTCAAAAAAAAAAATTGAAAAAATATGCTAGCGGTAATCTCTAGATGTCAATTTAAGCGAAATAAGCCAAAATACCAGGTTTGCTACCTTAAACAGGCCATAAATTGCAAACCAAAATTTTACATTTGAAACCAAAGCTGGTGCTGTGGCTAAACCCGCTTACCAATTATGCTATAACTTGAGGTAGGGGATTGTTTTGGACCCACCTTTCAGTTTATATGCCATTCCCCAAGATTTGCGACAACTTTTTTTTTCGCTAAAAAAACAGGTAAGGGGTTAACCCATGCTTTTTTTGCAAAATTTTTGTCAAAAAAAAAAATTGAAAAAATATGCTAGCGGTAATCTCTAGATGTCAATTTAAGCGAAATAAGTCAAAATACCAGGTTTGCTACCTTAAACAGGCCATAAATTGCAAACCAAAATTTTACATTTGAAACCAAAGCTGGTGCTGTGGATAAACCCGCTTACCAATTATGCTATAACTTGAGGTAGGGGATTGTTTTGGACCCACCTTTCAGTTTATATGCCATTCCCCAAGATTTGCGACAACTTTTTTTTTCGCTAAAAAAACAGGTAAGGGGTTAACCCATGCTTTTTTTGCAAAATTTTTGTCAAAAAAAAAAATTGAAAAAATATGCTAGCGGTAATCTCTAGATGTCAATTTAAGCGAAATAAGTCAAAATACCAGGTTTGCTACCTTAAACAGGCCATAAATTGCAAACCAAAATTTTACATTTGAAACCAAAGCTGGTGCTGTGGCTAAACCCGCTTACCAATTATGCTATAACTTGAGGTAGGGGATTGTTTTGGACCCACCTTTCAGTTTATATGCCATTCCCCAAGATTTGCGACAACTTTTTTTTTCGCTAAAAAAACAGGTAAGGGGTTAACCCATTTTTTTTTTGCAAAATTTTTGTCAAAAAAAAAATTGAAAAAATATGCTAGCGGTAATCTCTAGATGTCAATTTAAGCGAAATAAGTCAAAATACCAGGTTTGCTACCTTAAACAGGCCATAAATTGCAAACCAAAATTTTACATTTGAAACCAAAGCTGGTGCTGTGGCTAAACCCGCTTACCAATTATGCTATAACTTGAGGTAGGGGATTGTTTTGGACCCACCTTTCAGTTTATATGCCATTCCCCAAGATTTGCGACAACTTTTTTTTTCGCTAAAAAAACAGGTAAGGGGTTAACCCATGCTTTTTTTGCAAAATTTTTGAGAAAAAAAAAATTGAAAAAATATGCTAGCGGTAATCTCTAGATGTCAATTTAAGCGAAATAAGTCAAAATACCAGGTTTGCTACCTTAAACAGGCCATAAATTGCAAACCAAAATTTTACATTTGAAACCAAAGCTGGTGCTGTGGCTAAACCCGCTTACCAATTATGCTATAACTTGAGGTAGGGGATTGTTTTGGACCCACCTTTCAGTTTATATGCCATTCCCCAAGATTTGCGACAACTTTTTTTTTCGCTAAAAAAACAGGTAAGGGGTTAACCCATGCTTTTTTTGCAAAATTTTTGTCAAAAAAAAAAATTGAAAAAATATGCTAGCGGTAATCTCTAGATGTCAATTTAAGCGAAATAAGTCAAAATACCAGGTTTGCTACCTTAAACAGGCCATAAATTGCAAACCAAAATTTTACATTTGAAACCAAAGCTGGTGCTGTGGCTAAACCCGCTTACCAATTATGCTATAACTTGAGGTAGGGGATTGTTTTGGACCCACCTTTCAGTTTATATGCCATTCCCCAAGATTTGCGACAACTTTTTTTTTCGCTAAAAAAACAGGTAAGGGGTTAACCCATGCTTTTTTTGCAAAATTTTTGTCAAAAAAAAAAATTGAAAAAATATGCTAGCGGTAATCTCTAGATGTCAATTTAAGCGAAATAAGCCAAAATACCAGGTTTGCTACCTTAAACAGGCCATAAATTGCAAACCAAAATTTTACATTTGAAACCAAAGCTGGTGCTGTGGCTAAACCCGCTTACCAATTATGCTATAACTTGAGGTAGGGGATTGTTTTGGACCCACCTTTCAGTTTATATGCCATTCCCCAAGATTTGCGACAACTTTTTTTTTCGCTAAAAAAACAGGTAAGGGGTTAACCCATGCTTTTTTGCAAAATTTTTGTCAAAAAAAAAAATTGAAAAAATATGCTAGCGGTAATCTCTAGATGTCAATTTAAGCGAAATAAGTCAAAATACCAGGTTTGCTACCTTAAACAGGCCATAAATTGCAAACCAAAATTTTACATTTGAAACCAAAGCTGGTGCTGTGGCTAAACCCGCTTACCAATTATGCTATAACTTGAGGTAGGGGATTGTTTTGGACCCACCTTTCAGTTTATATGCCATTCCCCAAGATTTGCGACAACTTTTTTTTTCGCTAAAAAAACAGGTAAGGGGTTAACCCATGCTTTTTTTGCAAAATTTTTGAGAAAAAAAAAATTGAAAAAATATGCTAGCGGTAATCTCTAGATGTCAATTTAAGCGAAATAAGTCAAAATACCAGGTTTGCTACCTTAAACAGGCCATAAATTGCAAACCAAAATTTTACATTTGAAACCAAAGCTGGTGCTGTGGCTAAACCCGCTTACCAATTATGCTATAACTTGAGGTAGGGGATTGTTTTGGACCCACCTTTCAGTTTATATGCCATTCCCCAAGATTTGCGACAACTTTTTTTTTCGCTAAAAAAACAGGTAAGGGGTTAACCCATGCTTTTTTTGCAAAATTTTTGTCAAAAAAAAAATTGAAAAAATATGCTAGCGGTAATCTCTAGATGTCAATTTAAGCGAAATAAGTCAAAATACCAGGTTTGCTACCTTAAACAGGCCATAAATTGCAAACCAAAATTTTACATTTGAAACCAAAGCTGGTGCTGTGGCTAAACCCGCTTACCAATTATGCTATAACTTGAGGTAGGGGATTGTTTTGGACCCACCTTTCAGTTTATATGCCATTCCCCAAGATTTGCGACAACTTTTTTTTTCGCTAAAAAAACAGGTAAGGGGTTAACCCATGCTTTTTTTGCAAAATTTTTGTCAAAAAAAAAAATTGAAAAAATATGCTAGCGGTAATCTCTAGATGTCAATTTAAGCGAAATAAGTCAAAATACCAGGTTTGCTACCTTAAACAGGCCATAAATTGCAAACCAAAATTTTACATTTGAAACCAAAGCTGGTGCTGTGGCTAAACCCGCTTACCAATTATGCTATAACTTGAGGTAGGGGATTGTTTTGGACCCACCTTTCAGTTTATATGCCATTCCCCAAGATTTGCGACAACTTTTTTTTTCGCTAAAAAAACAGGTAAGGGGTTAACCCATGCTTTTTTTGCAAAATTTTTGAGAAAAAAAAAATTGAAAAAATATGCTAGCGGTAATCTCTAGATGTCAATTTAAGCGAAATAAGTCAAAATACCAGGTTTGCTACCTTAAACAGGCCATAAATTGCAAACCAAAATTTTACATTTGAAACCAAAGCTGGTGCTGTGGCTAAACCCGCTTACCAATTATGCTATAACTTGAGGTAGGGGATTGTTTTGGACCCACCTTTCAGTTTATATGCCATTCCCCAAGATTTGCGACAACTTTTTTTTTCGCTAAAAAAACAGGTAAGGGGTTAACCCATGCTTTTTTTGCAAAATTTTTGTCAAAAAAAAAAATTGAAAAAATATGCTAGCGGTAATCTCTAGATGTCAATTTAAGCGAAATAAGTCAAAATACCAGGTTTGCTACCTTAAACAGGCCATAAATTGCAAACCAAAATTTTACATTTGAAACCAAAGCTGGTGCTGTGGCTAAACCCGCTTACCAATTATGCTATAACTTGAGGTAGGGGATTGTTTTGGACCCACCTTTCAGTTTATATGCCATTCCCCAAGATTTGCGACAACTTTTTTTTTCGCTAAAAAAACAGGTAAGGGGTTAACCCATGCTTTTTTTGCAAAATTTTTGTCAAAAAAAAAATTGAAAAAATATGCTAGCGGTAATCTCTAGATGTCAATTTAAGCGAAATAAGTCAAAATACCAGGTTTGCTACCTTAAACAGGCCATAAATTGCAAACCAAAATTTTACATTTGAAACCAAAGCTGGTGCTGTGGCTAAACCCGCTTACCAATTATGCTATAACTTGAGGTAGGGGATTGTTTTGGACCCACCTTTCAGTTTATATGCCATTCCCCAAGATTTGCGACAACTTTTTTTTTCGCTAAAAAAACAGGTAAGGGGTTAACCCATTTTTTTTTTGCAAAATTTTTGTCAAAAAAAAAATTGAAAAAATATGCTAGCGGTAATCTCTAGATGTCAATTTAAGCGAAATAAGTCAAAATACCAGGTTTGCTACCTTAAACAGGCCATAAATTGCAAACCAAAATTTTACATTTGAAACCAAAGCTGGTGCTGTGGCTAAACCCGCTTACCAATTATGCTATAACTTGAGGTAGGGGATTGTTTTGGACCCACCTTTCAGTTTATATGCCATTCCCCAAGATTTGCGACAACTTTTTTTTTCGCTAAAAAAACAGGTAAGGGGTTAACCCATGCTTTTTTTGCAAAATTTTTGAGAAAAAAAAAATTGAAAAAATATGCTAGCGGTAATCTCTAGATGTCAATTTAAGCGAAATAAGTCAAAATACCAGGTTTGCTACCTTAAACAGGCCATAAATTGCAAACCAAAATTTTACATTTGAAACCAAAGCTGGTGCTGTGGCTAAACCCGCTTACCAATTATGCTATAACTTGAGGTAGGGGATTGTTTTGGACCCACCTTTCAGTTTATATGCCATTCCCCAAGATTTGCGACAACTTTTTTTTTCGCTAAAAAAACAGGTAAGGGGTTAACCCATGCTTTTTTTGCAAAATTTTTGTCAAAAAAAAAAATTGAAAAAATATGCTAGCGGTAATCTCTAGATGTCAATTTAAGCGAAATAAGTCAAAATACCAGGTTTGCTACCTTAAACAGGCCATAAATTGCAAACCAAAATTTTACATTTGAAACCAAAGCTGGTGCTGTGGCTAAACCCGCTTACCAATTATGCTATAACTTGAGGTAGGGGATTGTTTTGGACCCACCTTTCAGTTTATATGCCATTCCCCAAGATTTGCGACAACTTTTTTTTTCGCTAAAAAAACAGGTAAGGGGTTAACCCATGCTTTTTTTGCAAAATTTTTGAGAAAAAAAAAATTGAAAAAATATGCTAGCGGTAATCTCTAGATGTCAATTTAAGCGAAATAAGTCAAAATACCAGGTTTGCTACCTTAAACAGGCCATAAATTGCAAACCAAAATTTTACATTTGAAACCAAAGCTGGTGCTGTGGCTAAACCCGCTTACCAATTATGCTATAACTTGAGGTAGGGGATTGTTTTGGACCCACCTTTCAGTTTATATGCCATTCCCCAAGATTTGCGACAACTTTTTTTTTCGCTAAAAAAACAGGTAAGGGGTTAACCCATGCTTTTTTTGCAAAATTTTTGAGAAAAAAAAAATTGAAAAAATATGCTAGCGGTAATCTCTAGATGTCAATTTAAGCGAAATAAGTCAAAATACCAGGTTTGCTACCTTAAACAGGCCATAAATTGCAAACCAAAATTTTACATTTGAAACCAAAGCTGGTGCTGTGGCTAAACCCGCTTACCAATTATGCTATAACTTGAGGTAGGGGATTGTTTTGGACCCACCTTTCAGTTTATATGCCATTCCCCAAGATTTGCGACAACTTTTTTTTTCGCTAAAAAAACAGGTAAGGGGTTAACCCATGCTTTTTTTGCAAAATTTTTGTCAAAAAAAAAAATTGAAAAAATATGCTAGCGGTAATCTCTAGATGTCAATTTAAGCGAAATAAGTCAAAATACCAGGTTTGCTACCTTAAACAGGCCATAAATTGCAAACCAAAATTTTACATTTGAAACCAAAGCTGGTGCTGTGGCTAAACCCGCTTACCAATTATGCTATAACTTGAGGTAGGGGATTGTTTTGGACCCACCTTTCAGTTTATATGCCATTCCCCAAGATTTGCGACAACTTTTTTTTTCGCTAAAAAAACAGGTAAGGGGTTAACCCATGCTTTTTTGCAAAATTTTTGTCAAAAAAAAAAATTGAAAAAATATGCTAGCGGTAATCTCTAGATGTCAATTTAAGCGAAATAAGTCAAAATACCAGGTTTGCTACCTTAAACAGGCCATAAATTGCAAACCAAAATTTTACATTTGAAACCAAAGCTGGTGCTGTGGCTAAACCCGCTTACCAATTATGCTATAACTTGAGGTAGGGGATTGTTTTGGACCCACCTTTCAGTTTATATGCCATTCCCCAAGATTTGCGACAACTTTTTTTTTCGCTAAAAAAACAGGTAAGGGGTTAACCCATGCTTTTTTTGCAAAATTTTTGAGAAAAAAAAAATTGAAAAAATATGCTAGCGGTAATCTCTAGATGTCAATTTAAGCGAAATAAGTCAAAATACCAGGTTTGCTACCTTAAACAGGCCATAAATTGCAAACCAAAATTTTACATTTGAAACCAAAGCTGGTGCTGTGGCTAAACCCGCTTACCAATTATGCTATAACTTGAGGTAGGGGATTGTTTTGGACCCACCTTTCAGTTTATATGCCATTCCCCAAGATTTGCGACAACTTTTTTTTTCGCTAAAAAAACAGGTAAGGGGTTAACCCATGCTTTTTTTGCAAAATTTTTGTCAAAAAAAAAAATTGAAAAAATATGCTAGCGGTAATCTCTAGATGTCAATTTAAGCGAAATAAGCCAAAATACCAGGTTTGCTACCTTAAACAGGCCATAAATTGCAAACCAAAATTTTACATTTGAAACCAAAGCTGGTGCTGTGGCTAAACCCGCTTACCAATTATGCTATAACTTGAGGTAGGGGATTGTTTTGGACCCACCTTTCAGTTTATATGCCATTCCCCAAGATTTGCGACAACTTTTTTTTTCGCTAAAAAAACAGGTAAGGGGTTAACCCATGCTTTTTTTGCAAAATTTTTGAGAAAAAAAAAATTGAAAAAATATGCTAGCGGTAATCTCTAGATGTCAATTTAAGCGAAATAAGTCAAAATACCAGGTTTGCTACCTTAAACAGGCCATAAATTGCAAACCAAAATTTTACATTTGAAACCAAAGCTGGTGCTGTGGCTAAACCCGCTTACCAATTATGCTATAACTTGAGGTAGGGGATTGTTTTGGACCCACCTTTCAGTTTATATGCCATTCCCCAAGATTTGCGACAACTTTTTTTTTCGCTAAAAAAACAGGTAAGGGGTTCTGCTTTTTTTGCAAAATTTTTGTCAAAAAAAAAAATTGAAAAAATATGCTAGCGGTAATCTCTAGATGTCAATTTAAGCGAAATAAGTCAAAATACCAGGTTTGCTACCTTAAACAGGCCATAAATTGCAAACCAAAATTTTATATTTGAAACCAAAGCTGGTGCTGTGGCTAAACCCGCTTACCAATTATGCTATAACTTGAGGTAGGGGATTGTTTTGGACCCACCTTTCAGTTTATATGCCATTCCCCAAGATTTGCGACAACTTTTTTTTTCGCTAAAAAAACAGGTAAGGGGTTAACCCATGCTTTTTTTGCAAAATTTTTGTCAAAAAAAAAATTGAAAAAATATGCTAGCGGTAATCTCTAGATGTCAATTTAAGCGAAATAAGTCAAAATACCAGGTTTGCTACCTTAAACAGGCCATAAATTGCAAACCAAAATTTTACATTTGAAACCAAAGCTGGTGCTGTGGCTAAACCCGCTTACCAATTATGCTATAACTTGAGGTAGGGGATTGTTTTGGACCCACCTTTCAGTTTATATGCCATTCCCCAAGATTTGCGACAACTTTTTTTTTCGCTAAAAAAACAGGTAAGGGGTTAACCCATGCTTTTTTTGCAAAATTTTTGTCAAAAAAAAAAATTGAAAAAATATGCTAGCGGTAATCTCTAGATGTCAATTTAAGCGAAATAAGTCAAAATACCAGGTTTGCTACCTTAAACAGGCCATAAATTGCAAACCAAAATTTTACATTTGAAACCAAAGCTGGTGCTGTGGCTAAACCCGCTTACCAATTATGCTATAACTTGAGGTAGGGGATTGTTTTGGACCCACCTTTCAGTTTATATGCCATTCCCCAAGATTTGCGACAACTTTTTTTTTCGCTAAAAAAACAGGTAAGGGGTTAACCCATGCTTTTTTTGCAAAATTTTTGTCAAAAAAAAAATTGAAAAAATATGCTAGCGGTAATCTCTAGATGTCAATTTAAGCGAAATAAGTCAAAATACCAGGTTTGCTACCTTAAACAGGCCATAAATTGCAATTAAAAATTTTATATTTGAAACCAAAGCTGGTGCTGTGGCTAAACCCGCTTACCAATTATGCTATAACTTGAGGTAGGGGATTGTTTTGGACCCACCTTTCAGTTTATATGCCATTCCCCAAGATTTGCGACAACTTTTTTTTTCGCTAAAAAAACAGGTAAGGGGTTAACCCATGCTTTTTTTGCAAAATTTTTGTCAAAAAAAAAAATTGAAAAAATATGCTAGCGGTAATCTCTAGATGTCAATTTAAGCGAAATAAGTCAAAATACCAGGTTTGCTACCTTAAACAGGCCATAAATTGCAAACCAAAATTTTACATTTGAAACCAAAGCTGGTGCTGTGGCTAAACCCGCTTACCAATTATGCTATAACTTGAGGTAGGGGATTGTTTTGGACCCACCTTTCAGTTTATATGCCATTCCCCAAGATTTGCGACAACTTTTTTTTTCGCTAAAAAAACAGGTAAGGGGTTAACCCATTTTTTTTTTGCAAAATTTTTGTCAAAAAAAAAATTGAAAAAATATGCTAGCGGTAATCTCTAGATGTCAATTTAAGCGAAATAAGTCAAAATACCAGGTTTGCTACCTTAAACAGGCCATAAATTGCAAACCAAAATTTTACATTTGAAACCAAAGCTGGTGCTGTGGCTAAACCCGCTTACCAATTATGCTATAACTTGAGGTAGGGGATTGTTTTGGACCCACCTTTCAGTTTATATGCCATTCCCCAAGATTTGCGACAACTTTTTTTTTCGCTAAAAAAACAGGTAAGGGGTTAACCCATGCTTTTTTTGCAAAATTTTTGAGAAAAAAAAAATTGAAAAAATATGCTAGCGGTAATCTCTAGATGTCAATTTAAGCGAAATAAGTCAAAATACCAGGTTTGCTACCTTAAACAGGCCATAAATTGCAAACCAAAATTTTACATTTGAAACCAAAGCTGGTGCTGTGGCTAAACCCGCTTACCAATTATGCTATAACTTGAGGTAGGGGATTGTTTTGGACCCACCTTTCAGTTTATATGCCATTCCCCAAGATTTGCGACAACTTTTTTTTTCGCTAAAAAAACAGGTAAGGGGTTAACCCATGCTTTTTTTGCAAAATTTTTGTCAAAAAAAAAAATTGAAAAAATATGCTAGCGGTAATCTCTAGATGTCAATTTAAGCGAAATAAGTCAAAATACCAGGTTTGCTACCTTAAACAGGCCATAAATTGCAAACCAAAATTTTACATTTGAAACCAAAGCTGGTGCTGTGGCTAAACCCGCTTACCAATTATGCTATAACTTGAGGTAGGGGATTGTTTTGGACCCACCTTTCAGTTTATATGCCATTCCCCAAGATTTGCGACAACTTTTTTTTTCGCTAAAAAAACAGGTAAGGGGTTAACCCATGCTTTTTTTGCAAAATTTTTGTCAAAAAAAAAAATTGAAAAAATATGCTAGCGGTAATCTCTAGATGTCAATTTAAGCGAAATAAGTCAAAATACCAGGTTTGCTACCTTAAACAGGCCATAAATTGCAAACCAAAATTTTACATTTGAAACCAAAGCTGGTGCTGTGGCTAAACCCGCTTACCAATTATGCTATAACTTGAGGTAGGGGATTGTTTTGGACCCACCTTTCAGTTTATATGCCATTCCCCAAGATTTGCGACAACTTTTTTTTTCGCTAAAAAAACAGGTAAGGGGTTAACCCATGCTTTTTTTGCAAAATTTTTGTCAAAAAAAAAAATTGAAAAAATATGCTAGCGGTAATCTCTAGATGTCAATTTAAGCGAAATAAGTCAAAATACCAGGTTTGCTACCTTAAACAGGCCATAAATTGCAAACCAAAATTTTACATTTGAAACCAAAGCTGGTGCTGTGGCTAAACCCGCTTACCAATTATGCTATAACTTGAGGTAGGGGATTGTTTTGGACCCACCTTTCAGTTTATATGCCATTCCCCAAGATTTGCGACAACTTTTTTTTTCGCTAAAAAAACAGGTAAGGGGTTAACCCATGCTTTTTTGCAAAATTTTTGTCAAAAAAAAAAATTGAAAAAATATGCTAGCGGTAATCTCTAGATGTCAATTTAAGCGAAATAAGTCAAAATACCAGGTTTGCTACCTTAAACAGGCCATAAATTGCAAACCAAAATTTTACATTTGAAACCAAAGCTGGTGCTGTGGCTAAACCCGCTTACCAATTATGCTATAACTTGAGGTAGGGGATTGTTTTGGACCCACCTTTCAGTTTATATGCCATTCCCCAAGATTTGCGACAACTTTTTTTTTCGCTAAAAAAACAGGTAAGGGGTTAACCCATGCTTTTTTTGCAAAATTTTTGTCAAAAAAAAAAATTGAAAAAATATGCTAGCGGTAATCTCTAGATGTCAATTTAAGCGAAATAAGTCAAAATACCAGGTTTGCTACCTTAAACAGGCCATAAATTGCAAACCAAAATTTTACATTTGAAACCAAAGCTGGTGCTGTGGCTAAACCCGCTTACCAATTATGCTATAACTTGAGGTAGGGGATTGTTTTGGACCCACCTTTCAGTTTATATGCCATTCCCCAAGATTTGCGACAACTTTTTTTTTCGCTAAAAAAACAGGTAAGGGGTTAACCCATGCTTTTTTTGCAAAATTTTTGTCAAAAAAAAAAATTGAAAAAATATGCTAGCGGTAATCTCTAGATGTCAATTTAAGCGAAATAAGTCAAAATACCAGGTTTGCTACCTTAAACAGGCCATAAATTGCAAACCAAAATTTTACATTTGAAACCAAAGCTGGTGCTGTGGCTAAACCCGCTTACCAATTATGCTATAACTTGAGGTAGGGGATTGTTTTGGACCCACCTTTCAGTTTATATGCCATTCCCCAAGATTTGCGACAACTTTTTTTTTCGCTAAAAAAACAGGTAAGGGGTTAACCCATGCTTTTTTTGCAAAATTTTTGTCAAAAAAAAAAATTGAAAAAATATGCTAGCGGTAATCTCTAGATGTCAATTTAAGCGAAATAAGTCAAAATACCAGGTTTGCTACCTTAAACAGGCCATAAATTGCAAACCAAAATTTTACATTTGAAACCAAAGCTGGTGCTGTGGCTAAACCCGCTTACCAATTATGCTATAACTTGAGGTAGGGGATTGTTTTGGACCCACCTTTCAGTTTATATGCCATTCCCCAAGATTTGCGACAACTTTTTTTTTCGCTAAAAAAACAGGTAAGGGGTTAACCCATGCTTTTTTGCAAAATTTTTGTCAAAAAAAAAAATTGAAAAAATATGCTAGCGGTAATCTCTAGATGTCAATTTAAGCGAAATAAGTCAAAATACCAGGTTTGCTACCTTAAACAGGCCATAAATTGCAAACCAAAATTTTACATTTGAAACCAAAGCTGGTGCTGTGGCTAAACCCGCTTACCAATTATGCTATAACTTGAGGTAGGGGATTGTTTTGGACCCACCTTTCAGTTTATATGCCATTCCCCAAGATTTGCGACAACTTTTTTTTTCGCTAAAAAAACAGGTAAGGGGTTAACCCATGCTTTTTTTGCAAAATTTTTGTCAAAAAAAAAAATTGAAAAAATATGCTAGCGGTAATCTCTAGATGTCAATTTAAGCGAAATAAGTCAAAATACCAGGTTTGCTACCTTAAACAGGCCATAAATTGCAAACCAAAATTTTACATTTGAAACCAAAGCTGGTGCTGTGGCTAAACCCGCTTACCAATTATGCTATAACTTGAGGTAGGGGATTGTTTTGGACCCACCTTTCAGTTTATATGCCATTCCCCAAGATTTGCGACAACTTTTTTTTTCGCTAAAAAAACAGGTAAGGGGTTAACCCATGCTTTTTTTGCAAAATTTTTGTCAAAAAAAAAAATTGAAAAAATATGCTAGCGGTAATCTCTAGATGTCAATTTAAGCGAAATAAGTCAAAATACCAGGTTTGCTACCTTAAACAGGCCATAAATTGCAAACCAAAATTTTACATTTGAAACCAAAGCTGGTGCTGTGGCTAAACCCGCTTACCAATTATGCTATAACTTGAGGTAGGGGATTGTTTTGGACCCACCTTTCAGTTTATATGCCATTCCCCAAGATTTGCGACAACTTTTTTTTTCGCTAAAAAAACAGGTAAGGGGTTAACCCATGCTTTTTTTGCAAAATTTTTGTCAAAAAAAAAAATTGAAAAAATATGCTAGCGGTAATCTCTAGATGTCAATTTAAGCGAAATAAGTCAAAATACCAGGTTTGCTACCTTAAACAGGCCATAAATTGCAAACCAAAATTTTACATTTGAAACCAAAGCTGGTGCTGTGGCTAAACCCGCTTACCAATTATGCTATAACTTGAGGTAGGGGATTGTTTTGGACCCACCTTTCAGTTTATATGCCATTCCCCAAGATTTGCGACAACTTTTTTTTTCGCTAAAAAAACAGGTAAGGGGTTAACCCATTTTTTTTTTGCAAAATTTTTGTCAAAAAAAAAATTGAAAAAATATGCTAGCGGTAATCTCTAGATGTCAATTTAAGCGAAATAAGTCAAAATACCAGGTTTGCTACCTTAAACAGGCCATAAATTGCAAACCAAAATTTTACATTTGAAACCAAAGCTGGTGCTGTGGCTAAACCCGCTTACCAATTATGCTATAACTTGAGGTAGGGGATTGTTTTGGACCCACCTTTCAGTTTATATGCCATTCCCCAAGATTTGCGACAACTTTTTTTTTCGCTAAAAAAACAGGTAAGGGGTTAACCCATGCTTTTTTTGCAAAATTTTTGAGAAAAAAAAAATTGAAAAAATATGCTAGCGGTAATCTCTAGATGTCAATTTAAGCGAAATAAGTCAAAATACCAGGTTTGCTACCTTAAACAGGCCATAAATTGCAAACCAAAATTTTACATTTGAAACCAAAGCTGGTGCTGTGGCTAAACCCGCTTACCAATTATGCTATAACTTGAGGTAGGGGATTGTTTTGGACCCACCTTTCAGTTTATATGCCATTCCCCAAGATTTGCGACAACTTTTTTTTTCGCTAAAAAAACAGGTAAGGGGTTAACCCATGCTTTTTTTGCAAAATTTTTGTCAAAAAAAAAATTGAAAAAATATGCTAGCGGTAATCTCTAGATGTCAATTTAAGCGAAATAAGTCAAAATACCAGGTTTGCTACCTTAAACAGGCCATAAATTGCAAACCAAAATTTTACATTTGAAACCAAAGCTGGTGCTGTGGCTAAACCCGCTTACCAATTATGCTATAACTTGAGGTAGGGGATTGTTTTGGACCCACCTTTCAGTTTATATGCCATTCCCCAAGATTTGCGACAACTTTTTTTTTCGCTAAAAAAACAGGTAAGGGGTTAACCCATGCTTTTTTTGCAAAATTTTTGAGAAAAAAAAAATTGAAAAAATATGCTAGCGGTAATCTCTAGATGTCAATTTAAGCGAAATAAGTCAAAATACCAGGTTTGCTACCTTAAACAGGCCATAAATTGCAAACCAAAATTTTACATTTGAAACCAAAGCTGGTGCTGTGGCTAAACCCGCTTACCAATTATGCTATAACTTGAGGTAGGGGATTGTTTTGGACCCACCTTTCAGTTTATATGCCATTCCCCAAGATTTGCGACAACTTTTTTTTTCGCTAAAAAAACAGGTAAGGGGTTAACCCATGCTTTTTTTGCAAAATTTTTGTCAAAAAAAAAAATTGAAAAAATATGCTAGCGGTAATCTCTAGATGTCAATTTAAGCGAAATAAGTCAAAATACCAGGTTTGCTACCTTAAACAGGCCATAAATTGCAAACCAAAATTTTACATTTGAAACCAAAGCTGGTGCTGTGGCTAAACCCGCTTACCAATTATGCTATAACTTGAGGTAGGGGATTGTTTTGGACCCACCTTTCAGTTTATATGCCATTCCCCAAGATTTGCGACAACTTTTTTTTTCGCTAAAAAAACAGGTAAGGGGTTAACCCATGCTTTTTTTGCAAAATTTTTGTCAAAAAAAAAAATTGAAAAAATATGCTAGCGGTAATCTCTAGATGTCAATTTAAGCGAAATAAGTCAAAATACCAGGTTTGCTACCTTAAACAGGCCATAAATTGCAAACCAAAATTTTACATTTGAAACCAAAGCTGGTGCTGTGGCTAAACCCGCTTACCAATTATGCTATAACTTGAGGTAGGGGATTGTTTTGGACCCACCTTTCAGTTTATATGCCATTCCCCAAGATTTGCGACAACTTTTTTTTTCGCTAAAAAAACAGGTAAGGGGTTAACCCATGCTTTTTTTGCAAAATTTTTGTCAAAAAAAAAAATTGAAAAAATATGCTAGCGGTAATCTCTAGATGTCAATTTAAGCGAAATAAGTCAAAATACCAGGTTTGCTACCTTAAACAGGCCATAAATTGCAAACCAAAATTTTACATTTGAAACCAAAGCTGGTGCTGTGGCTAAACCCGCTTACCAATTATGCTATAACTTGAGGTAGGGGATTGTTTTGGACCCACCTTTCAGTTTATATGCCATTCCCCAAGATTTGCGACAACTTTTTTTTTCGCTAAAAAAACAGGTAAGGGGTTAACCCATGCTTTTTTTGCAAAATTTTTGTCAAAAAAAAAAATTGAAAAAATATGCTAGCGGTAATCTCTAGATGTCAATTTAAGCGAAATAAGTCAAAATACCAGGTTTGCTACCTTAAACAGGCCATAAATTGCAAACCAAAATTTTACATTTGAAACCAAAGCTGGTGCTGTGGCTAAACCCGCTTACCAATTATGCTATAACTTGAGGTAGGGGATTGTTTTGGACCCACCTTTCAGTTTATATGCCATTCCCCAAGATTTGCGACAACTTTTTTTTTCGCTAAAAAAACAGGTAAGGGGTTAACCCATGCTTTTTTTGCAAAATTTTTGTCAAAAAAAAAAATTGAAAAAATATGCTAGCGGTAATCTCTAGATGTCAATTTAAGCGAAATAAGTCAAAATACCAGGTTTGCTACCTTAAACAGGCCATAAATTGCAAACCAAAATTTTACATTTGAAACCAAAGCTGGTGCTGTGGCTAAACCCGCTTACCAATTATGCTATAACTTGAGGTAGGGGATTGTTTTGGACCCACCTTTCAGTTTATATGCCATTCCCCAAGATTTGCGACAACTTTTTTTTTCGCTAAAAAAACAGGTAAGGGGTTAACCCATGCTTTTTTGCAAAATTTTTGTCAAAAAAAAAAATTGAAAAAATATGCTAGCGGTAATCTCTAGATGTCAATTTAAGCGAAATAAGTCAAAATACCAGGTTTGCTACCTTAAACAGGCCATAAATTGCAAACCAAAATTTTACATTTGAAACCAAAGCTGGTGCTGTGGCTAAACCCGCTTACCAATTATGCTATAACTTGAGGTAGGGGATTGTTTTGGACCCACCTTTCAGTTTATATGCCATTCCCCAAGATTTGCGACAACTTTTTTTTTCGCTAAAAAAACAGGTAAGGGGTTAACCCATGCTTTTTTTGCAAAATTTTTGTCAAAAAAAAAAATTGAAAAAATATGCTAGCGGTAATCTCTAGATGTCAATTTAAGCGAAATAAGCCAAAATACCAGGTTTGCTACCTTAAACAGGCCATAAATTGCAAACCAAAATTTTACATTTGAAACCAAAGCTGGTGCTGTGGCTAAACCCGCTTACCAATTATGCTATAACTTGAGGTAGGGGATTGTTTTGGACCCACCTTTCAGTTTATATGCCATTCCCCAAGATTTGCGACAACTTTTTTTTTCGCTAAAAAAACAGGTAAGGGGTTAACCCATGCTTTTTTTGCAAAATTTTTGAGAAAAAAAAAATTGAAAAAATATGCTAGCGGTAATCTCTAGATGTCAATTTAAGCGAAATAAGTCAAAATACCAGGTTTGCTACCTTAAACAGGCCATAAATTGCAAACCAAAATTTTACATTTGAAACCAAAGCTGGTGCTGTGGCTAAACCCGCTTACCAATTATGCTATAACTTGAGGTAGGGGATTGTTTTGGACCCACCTTTCAGTTTATATGCCATTCCCCAAGATTTGCGACAACTTTTTTTTTCGCTAAAAAAACAGGTAAGGGGTTAACCCATGCTTTTTTTGCAAAATTTTTGTCAAAAAAAAAAATTGAAAAAATATGCTAGCGGTAATCTCTAGATGTCAATTTAAGCGAAATAAGTCAAAATACCAGGTTTGCTACCTTAAACAGGCCATAAATTGCAAACCAAAATTTTACATTTGAAACCAAAGCTGGTGCTGTGGCTAAACCCGCTTACCAATTATGCTATAACTTGAGGTAGGGGATTGTTTTGGACCCACCTTTCAGTTTATATGCCATTCCCCAAGATTTGCGACAACTTTTTTTTTCGCTAAAAAAACAGGTAAGGGGTTAACCCATTTTTTTTTTGCAAAATTTTTGTCAAAAAAAAAATTGAAAAAATATGCTAGCGGTAATCTCTAGATGTCAATTTAAGCGAAATAAGTCAAAATACCAGGTTTGCTACCTTAAACAGGCCATAAATTGCAAACCAAAATTTTACATTTGAAACCAAAGCTGGTGCTGTGGCTAAACCCGCTTACCAATTATGCTATAACTTGAGGTAGGGGATTGTTTTGGACCCACCTTTCAGTTTATATGCCATTCCCCAAGATTTGCGACAACTTTTTTTTTCGCTAAAAAAACAGGTAAGGGGTTAACCCATGCTTTTTTTGCAAAATTTTTGAGAAAAAAAAAATTGAAAAAATATGCTAGCGGTAATCTCTAGATGTCAATTTAAGCGAAATAAGTCAAAATACCAGGTTTGCTACCTTAAACAGGCCATAAATTGCAAACCAAAATTTTACATTTGAAACCAAAGCTGGTGCTGTGGCTAAACCCGCTTACCAATTATGCTATAACTTGAGGTAGGGGATTGTTTTGGACCCACCTTTCAGTTTATATGCCATTCCCCAAGATTTGCGACAACTTTTTTTTTCGCTAAAAAAACAGGTAAGGGGTTAACCCATGCTTTTTTTGCAAAATTTTTGTCAAAAAAAAAAATTGAAAAAATATGCTAGCGGTAATCTCTAGATGTCAATTTAAGCGAAATAAGTCAAAATACCAGGTTTGCTACCTTAAACAGGCCATAAATTGCAAACCAAAATTTTACATTTGAAACCAAAGCTGGTGCTGTGGCTAAACCCGCTTACCAATTATGCTATAACTTGAGGTAGGGGATTGTTTTGGACCCACCTTTCAGTTTATATGCCATTCCCCAAGATTTGCGACAACTTTTTTTTTCGCTAAAAAAACAGGTAAGGGGTTAACCCATGCTTTTTTTGCAAAATTTTTGAGAAAAAAAAAATTGAAAAAATATGCTAGCGGTAATCTCTAGATGTCAATTTAAGCGAAATAAGTCAAAATACCAGGTTTGCTACCTTAAACAGGCCATAAATTGCAAACCAAAATTTTACATTTGAAACCAAAGCTGGTGCTGTGGCTAAACCCGCTTACCAATTATGCTATAACTTGAGGTAGGGGATTGTTTTGGACCCACCTTTCAGTTTATATGCCATTCCCCAAGATTTGCGACAACTTTTTTTTTCGCTAAAAAAACAGGTAAGGGGTTAACCCATGCTTTTTTTGCAAAATTTTTGTCAAAAAAAAAAATTGAAAAAATATGCTAGCGGTAATCTCTAGATGTCAATTTAAGCGAAATAAGTCAAAATACCAGGTTTGCTACCTTAAACAGGCCATAAATTGCAAACCAAAATTTTATATTTGAAACCAAAGCTGGTGCTGTGGCTAAACCCGCTTACCAATTATGCTATAACTTGAGGTAGGGGATTGTTTTGGACCCACCTTTCAGTTTATATGCCATTCCCCAAGATTTGCGACAACTTTTTTTTTCGCTAAAAAAACAGGTAAGGGGTTAACCCATGCTTTTTTTGCAAAATTTTTGTCAAAAAAAAAAATTGAAAAAATATGCTAGCGGTAATCTCTAGATGTCAATTTAAGCGAAATAAGTCAAAATACCAGGTTTGCTACCTTAAACAGGCCATAAATTGCAAACCAAAATTTTACATTTGAAACCAAAGCTGGTGCTGTGGCTAAACCCGCTTACCAATTATGCTATAACTTGAGGTAGGGGATTGTTTTGGACCCACCTTTCAGTTTATATGCCATTCCCCAAGATTTGCGACAACTTTTTTTTTCGCTAAAAAAACAGGTAAGGGGTTAACCCATGCTTTTTTTGCAAAATTTTTGAGAAAAAAAAAATTGAAAAAATATGCTAGCGGTAATCTCTAGATGTCAATTTAAGCGAAATAAGTCAAAATACCAGGTTTGCTACCTTAAACAGGCCATAAATTGCAAACCAAAATTTTACATTTGAAACCAAAGCTGGTGCTGTGGCTAAACCCGCTTACCAATTATGCTATAACTTGAGGTAGGGGATTGTTTTGGACCCACCTTTCAGTTTATATGCCATTCCCCAAGATTTGCGACAACTTTTTTTTTCGCTAAAAAAACAGGTAAGGGGTTAACCCATGCTTTTTTTGCAAAATTTTTGTCAAAAAAAAAAATTGAAAAAATATGCTAGCGGTAATCTCTAGATGTCAATTTAAGCGAAATAAGTCAAAATACCAGGTTTGCTACCTTAAACAGGCCATAAATTGCAAACCAAAATTTTATATTTGAAACCAAAGCTGGTGCTGTGGCTAAACCCGCTTACCAATTATGCTATAACTTGAGGTAGGGGATTGTTTTGGACCCACCTTTCAGTTTATATGCCATTCCCCAAGATTTGCGACAACTTTTTTTTTCGCTAAAAAAACAGGTAAGGGGTTAACCCATGCTTTTTTTGCAAAATTTTTGTCAAAAAAAAAAATTGAAAAAATATGCTAGCGGTAATCTCTAGATGTCAATTTAAGCGAAATAAGTCAAAATACCAGGTTTGCTACCTTAAACAGGCCATAAATTGCAAACCAAAATTTTACATTTGAAACCAAAGCTGGTGCTGTGGCTAAACCCGCTTACCAATTATGCTATAACTTGAGGTAGGGGATTGTTTTGGACCCACCTTTCAGTTTATATGCCATTCCCCAAGATTTGCGACAACTTTTTTTTTCGCTAAAAAAACAGGTAAGGGGTTAACCCATGCTTTTTTTGCAAAATTTTTGAGAAAAAAAAAATTGAAAAAATATGCTAGCGGTAATCTCTAGATGTCAATTTAAGCGAAATAAGTCAAAATACCAGGTTTGCTACCTTAAACAGGCCATAAATTGCAAACCAAAATTTTACATTTGAAACCAAAGCTGGTGCTGTGGCTAAACCCGCTTACCAATTATGCTATAACTTGAGGTAGGGGATTGTTTTGGACCCACCTTTCAGTTTATATGCCATTCCCCAAGATTTGCGACAACTTTTTTTTTCGCTAAAAAAACAGGTAAGGGGTTAACCCATGCTTTTTTTGCAAAATTTTTGTCAAAAAAAAAAATTGAAAAAATATGCTAGCGGTAATCTCTAGATGTCAATTTAAGCGAAATAAGCCAAAATACCAGGTTTGCTACCTTAAACAGGCCATAAATTGCAAACCAAAATTTTACATTTGAAACCAAAGCTGGTGCTGTGGCTAAACCCGCTTACCAATTATGCTATAACTTGAGGTAGGGGATTGTTTTGGACCCACCTTTCAGTTTATATGCCATTCCCCAAGATTTGCGACAACTTTTTTTTTCGCTAAAAAAACAGGTAAGGGGTTAACCCATGCTTTTTTTGCAAAATTTTTGAGAAAAAAAAATTGAAAAAATATGCTAGCGGTAATCTCTAGATGTCAATTTAAGCGAAATAAGTCAAAATACCAGGTTTGCTACCTTAAACAGGCCATAAATTGCAAACCAAAATTTTACATTTGAAACCAAAGCTGGTGCTGTGGCTAAACCCGCTTACCAATTATGCTATAACTTGAGGTAGGGGATTGTTTTGGACCCACCTTTCAGTTTATATGCCATTCCCCAAGATTTGCGACAACTTTTTTTTTCGCTAAAAAAATAGGTAAGGGGTTAACCCATGCTTTTTTTGCAAAATTTTTGTCAAAAAAAAAAATTGAAAAAATATGCTAGCGGTAATCTCTAGATGTCAATTTAAGCGAAATAAGCCAAAATACCAGGTTTGCTACCTTAAACAGGCCATAAATTGCAAACCAAAATTTTACATTTGAAACCAAAGCTGGTGCTGTGGCTAAACCCGCTTACCAATTATGCTATAACTTGAGGTAGGGGATTGTTTTGGACCCACCTTTCAGTTTATATGCCATTCCCCAAGATTTGCGACAACTTTTTTTTTCGCTAAAAAAACAGGTAAGGGGTTAACCCATGCTTTTTTTGCAAAATTTTTGAGAAAAAAAAATTGAAAAAATATGCTAGCGGTAATCTCTAGATGTCAATTTAAGCGAAATAAGTCAAAATACCAGGTTTGCTACCTTAAACAGGCCATAAATTGCAAACCAAAATTTTACATTTGAAACCAAAGCTGGTGCTGTGGCTAAACCCGCTTACCAATTATGCTATAACTTGAGGTAGGGGATTGTTTTGGACCCACCTTTCAGTTTATATGCCATTCCCCAAGATTTGCGACAACTTTTTTTTTCGCTAAAAAAACAGGTAAGGGGTTAACCCATGCTTTTTTTGCAAAATTTTTGTCAAAAAAAAAATTGAAAAAATATGCTAGCGGTAATCTCTAGATGTCAATTTAAGCGAAATAAGCCAAAATACCAGGTTTGCTACCTTAAACAGGCCATAAATTGCAAACCAAAATTTTACATTTGAAACCAAAGCTGGTGCTGTGGCTAAACCCGCTTACCAATTATGCTATAACTTGAGGTAGGGGATTGTTTTGGACCCACCTTTCAGTTTATATGCCATTCCCCAAGATTTGCGACAACTTTTTTTTTCGCTAAAAAAACAGGTAAGGGGTTAACCCATGCTTTTTTTGCAAAATTTTTGTCAAAAAAAAAATTGAAAAAATATGCTAGCGGTAATCTCTAGATGTCAATTCAAGCGAAATAAGTCAAAATACCAGGTTTGCTACCTTAAACAGGCCATAAATTGCAAACCAAAATTTTATATTTGAAACCAAAGCTGGTGCTGTGGCTAAACCCGCTTACCAATTATGCTATAACTTGAGGTAGGGGATTGTTTTGGACCCACCTTTCAGTTTATATGCCATTCCCCAAGATTTGCGACAACTTTTTTTTTCGCTAAAAAAACAGGTAAGGGGTTAACCCATGCTTTTTTTGCAAAATTTTTGTCAAAAAAAAAAATTGAAAAAATATGCTAGCGGTAATCTCTAGATGTCAATTTAAGCGAAATAAGTCAAAATACCAGGTTTGCTACCTTAAACAGGCCATAAATTGCAAACCAAAATTTTACATTTGAAACCAAAGCTGGTGCTGTGGCTAAACCCGCTTACCAATTATGCTATAACTTGAGGTAGGGGATTGTTTTGGACCCACCTTTCAGTTTATATGCCATTCCCCAAGATTTGCGACAACTTTTTTTTTCGCTAAAAAAACAGGTAAGGGGTTAACCCATGCTTTTTTTGCAAAATTTTTGTCAAAAAAAAAAATTGAAAAAATATGCTAGCGGTAATCTCTAGATGTCAATTTAAGCGAAATAAGTCAAAATACCAGGTTTGCTACCTTAAACAGGCCATAAATTGCAAACCAAAATTTTACATTTGAAACCAAAGCTGGTGCTGTGGCTAAACCCGCTTACCAATTATGCTATAACTTGAGGTAGGGGATTGTTTTGGACCCACCTTTCAGTTTATATGCCATTCCCCAAGATTTGCGACAACTTTTTTTTTCGCTAAAAAAACAGGTAAGGGGTTAACCCATGCTTTTTTTGCAAAATTTTTGTCAAAAAAAAAATTGAAAAAATATGCTAGCGGTAATCTCTAGATGTCAATTTAAGCGAAATAAGTCAAAATACCAGGTTTGCTACCTTAAACAGGCCATAAATTGCAAACCAAAATTTTACATTTGAAACCAAAGCTGGTGCTGTGGCTAAACCCGCTTACCAATTATGCTATAACTTGAGGTAGGGGATTGTTTTGGACCCACCTTTCAGTTTATATGCCATTCCCCAAGATTTGCGACAACTTTTTTTTTCGCTAAAAAAACAGGTAAGGGGTTAACCCATGCTTTTTTTGCAAAATTTTTGTCAAAAAAAAAATTGAAAAATATGCTAGCGGTAATCTCTAGATGTCAATTTAAGCGAAATAAGTCAAAATACCAGGTTTGCTACCTTAAACAGGCCATAAATTGCAAACCAAAATTTTACATTTGAAACCAAAGCTGGTGCTGTGGCTAAACCCGCTTACCAATTATGCAATAACTTGAGGTAGGGGATTGTTTTGGACCCACCTTTCAGTTTATATGCCATTCCCCAAGATTTGCGACAACTTTTTTTTTCGCTAAAAAAACAGGTAAGGGGTTAACCCATGCTTTTTTTGCAAAATTTTTGTCAAAAAAAAAAATTGAAAAAATATGCTAGCGGTAATCTCTAGATGTCAATTTAAGCGAAATAAGTCAAAATACCAGGTTTGCTACCTTAAACAGGCCATAAATTGCAAACCAAAATTTTACATTTGAAACCAAAGCTGGTGTTGTGGCTAAACCCGCTTACCAATTATGCTATAACTTGAGGTAGGGGATTGTTTTGGACCCACCTTTCAGTTTATATGCCATTCCCCAAGATTTGCGACAACTTTTTTTTTCGCTAAAAAAACAGGTAAGGGGTTAACCCATGCTTTTTTTGCAAAATTTTTGTCAAAAAAAAAAATTGAAAAAATATGCTAGCGGTAATCTCTAGATGTCAATTTAAGCGAAATAAGTCAAAATACCAGGTTTGCTACCTTAAACAGGCCATAAATTGCAAACCAAAATTTTACATTTGAAACCAAAGCTGGTGCTGTGGCTAAACCCGCTTACCAATTATGCTATAACTTGAGGTAGGGGATTGTTTTGGACCCACCTTTCAGTTTATATGCCATTCCCCAAGATTTGCGACAACTTTTTTTTTCGCTAAAAAAACAGGTAAGGGGTTAACCCATGCTTTTTTTGCAAAATTTTTGTCAAAAAAAAAAATTGAAAAAATATGCTAGCGGTAATCTCTAGATGTCAATTTAAGCGAAATAAGTCAAAATACCAGGTTTGCTACCTTAAACAGGCCATAAATTGCAAACCAAAATTTTACATTTGAAACCAAAGCTGGTGCTGTGGCTAAACCCGCTTACCAATTATGCAATAACTTGAGGTAGGGGATTGTTTTGGACCCACCTTTCAGTTTATATGCCATTCCCCAAGATTTGCGACAACTTTTTTTTTCGCTAAAAAAACAGGTAAGGGGTTAACCCATGCTTTTTTTGCAAAATTTTTGTCAAAAAAAAAAATTGAAAAAATATGCTAGCGGTAATCTCTAGATGTCAATTTAAGCGAAATAAGTCAAAATACCAGGTTTGCTACCTTAAACAGGCCATAAATTGCAAACCAAAATTTTACATTTGAAACCAAAGCTGGTGCTGTGGCTAAACCCGCTTACCAATTATGCTATAACTTGAGGTAGGGGATTGTTTTGGACCCACCTTTCAGTTTATATGCCATTCCCCAAGATTTGCGACAACTTTTTTTTTCGCTAAAAAAACAGGTAAGGGGTTAACCCATGCTTTTTTTGCAAAATTTTTGTCAAAAAAAAAAATTGAAAAAATATGCTAGCGGTAATCTCTAGATGTCAATTTAAGCGAAATAAGTCAAAATACCAGGTTTGCTACCTTAAACAGGCCATAAATTGCAAACCAAAATTTTACATTTGAAACCAAAGCTGGTGCTGTGGCTAAACCCGCTTACCAATTATGCTATAACTTGAGGTAGGGGATTGTTTTGGACCCACCTTTCAGTTTATATGCCATTCCCCAAGATTTGCGACAACTTTTTTTTTCGCTAAAAAAACAGGTAAGGGGTTAACCCATGCTTTTTTTGCAAAATTTTTGTCAAAAAAAAAATTGAAAAAATATGCTAGCGGTAATCTCTAGATGTCAATTTAAGCGAAATAAGTCAAAATACCAGGTTTGCTACCTTAAACAGGCCATAAATTGCAAACCAAAATTTTACATTTGAAACCAAAGCTGGTGCTGTGGCTAAACCCGCTTACCAATTATGCTATAACTTGAGGTAGGGGATTGTTTTGGACCCACCTTTCAGTTTATATGCCATTCCCCAAGATTTGCGACAACTTTTTTTTTTCGCTAAAAAAACAGGTAAGGGGTTAACCCATGCTTTTTTTGCAAAATTTTTGTCAAAAAAAAAAATTGAAAAAATATGCTAGCGGTAATCTCTAGATGTCAATTTAAGCGAAATAAGTCAAAATACCAGGTTTGCTACCTTAAACAGGCCATAAATTGCAAACCAAAATTTTACATTTGAAACCAAAGCTGGTGCTGTGGCTAAACCCGCTTACCAATTATGCTATAACTTGAGGTAGGGGATTGTTTTGGACCCACCTTTCAGTTTATATGCCATTCCCCAAGATTTGCGACAACTTTTTTTTTCGCTAAAAAAACAGGTAAGGGGTTAACCCATGCTTTTTTTGCAAAATTTTTGAGAAAAAAAAAATTGAAAAAATATGCTAGCGGTAATCTCTAGATGTTAATTTAAGCGAAATAAGTCAAAATACCAGGTTTGCTACCTTAAACAGGCCATAAATTGCAAACCAAAATTTTACATTTGAAACCAAAGCTGGTGCTGTGGCTAAACCCGCTTACCAATTATGCTATAACTTGAGGTAGGGGATTGTTTTGGACCCACCTTTCAGTTTATATGCCATTCCCCAAGATTTGCGACAACTTTTTTTTTCGCTAAAAAAACAGGTAAGGGGTTAACCCATGCTTTTTTTGCAAAATTTTTGAGAAAAAAAAAATTGAAAAAATATGCTAGCGGTAATCTCTAGATGTCAATTTAAGCGAAATAAGTCAAAATACCAGGTTTGCTACCTTAAACAGGCCATAAATTGCAAACCAAAATTTTACATTTGAAACCAAAGCTGGTGCTGTGGCTAAACCCGCTTACCAATTATGCTATAACTTGAGGTAGGGGATTGTTTTGGACCCACCTTTCAGTTTATATGCCATTCCCCAAGATTTGCGACAACTTTTTTTTTCGCTAAAAAAACAGGTAAGGGGTTAACCCATGCTTTTTTTGCAAAATTTTTGTCAAAAAAAAAATTGAAAAAATATGCTAGCGGTAATCTCTAGATGTCAATTTAAGCGAAATAAGTCAAAATACCAGGTTTGCTACCTTAAACAGGCCATAAATTGCAAACCAAAATTTTACATTTGAAACCAAAGCTGGTGCTGTGGCTAAACCCGCTTACCAATTATGCTATAACTTGAGGTAGGGGATTGTTTTGGACCCACCTTTCAGTTTATATGCCATTCCCCAAGATTTGCGACAACTTTTTTTTTCGCTAAAAAAACAGGTAAGGGGTTAACCCATGCTTTTTTTGCAAAATTTTTGAGAAAAAAAAAATTGAAAAAATATGCTAGCGGTAATCTCTAGATGTCAATTTAAGCGAAATAAGTCAAAATACCAGGTTTGCTACCTTAAACAGGCCATAAATTGCAAACCAAAATTTTACATTTGAAACCAAAGCTGGTGCTGTGGCTAAACCCGCTTACCAATTATGCTATAACTTGAGGTAGGGGATTGTTTTGGACCCACCTTTCAGTTTATATGCCATTCCCCAAGATTTGCGACAACTTTTTTTTTCGCTAAAAAAACAGGTAAGGGGTTAACCCATGCTTTTTTTGCAAAATTTTTGAGAAAAAAAAAATTGAAAAAATATGCTAGCGGTAATCTCTAGATGTCAATTTAAGCGAAATAAGTCAAAATACCAGGTTTGCTACCTTAAACAGGCCATAAATTGCAAACCAAAATTTTACATTTGAAACCAAAGCTGGTGCTGTGGCTAAACCCGCTTACCAATTATGCTATAACTTGAGGTAGGGGATTGTTTTGGACCCACCTTTCAGTTTATATGCCATTCCCCAAGATTTGCGACAACTTTTTTTTTTCGCTAAAAAAACAGGTAAGGGGTTAACCCATGCTTTTTTTGCAAAATTTTTGTCAAAAAAAAAAATTGAAAAAATATGCTAGCGGTAATCTCTAGATGTCAATTTAAGCGAAATAAGTCAAAATACCAGGTTTGCTACCTTAAACAGGCCATAAATTGCAAACCAAAATTTTACATTTGAAACCAAAGCTGGTGCTGTGGCTAAACCCGCTTACCAATTATGCTATAACTTGAGGTAGGGGATTGTTTTGGACCCACCTTTCAGTTTATATGCCATTCCCCAAGATTTGCGACAACTTTTTTTTTCGCTAAAAAAACAGGTAAGGGGTTAACCCATGCTTTTTTTGCAAAATTTTTGAGAAAAAAAAAATTGAAAAAATATGCTAGCGGTAATCTCTAGATGTTAATTTAAGCGAAATAAGTCAAAATACCAGGTTTGCTACCTTAAACAGGCCATAAATTGCAAACCAAAATTTTACATTTGAAACCAAAGCTGGTGCTGTGGCTAAACCCGCTTACCAATTATGCTATAACTTGAGGTAGGGGATTGTTTTGGACCCACCTTTCAGTTTATATGCCATTCCCCAAGATTTGCGACAACTTTTTTTTTCGCTAAAAAAACAGGTAAGGGGTTAACCCATGCTTTTTTTGCAAAATTTTTGAGAAAAAAAAAATTGAAAAAATATGCTAGCGGTAATCTCTAGATGTCAATTTAAGCGAAATAAGTCAAAATACCAGGTTTGCTACCTTAAACAGGCCATAAATTGCAAACCAAAATTTTACATTTGAAACCAAAGCTGGTGCTGTGGCTAAACCCGCTTACCAATTATGCTATAACTTGAGGTAGGGGATTGTTTTGGACCCACCTTTCAGTTTATATGCCATTCCCCAAGATTTGCGACAACTTTTTTTTTCGCTAAAAAAACAGGTAAGGGGTTAACCCATGCTTTTTTTGCAAAATTTTTGTCAAAAAAAAAATTGAAAAAATATGCTAGCGGTAATCTCTAGATGTCAATTTAAGCGAAATAAGTCAAAATACCAGGTTTGCTACCTTAAACAGGCCATAAATTGCAAACCAAAATTTTACATTTGAAACCAAAGCTGGTGCTGTGGCTAAACCCGCTTACCAATTATGCTATAACTTGAGGTAGGGGATTGTTTTGGACCCACCTTTCAGTTTATATGCCATTCCCCAAGATTTGCGACAACTTTTTTATTCGCTAAAAAAACAGGTAAGGGGTTAACCCATGCTTTTTTTGCAAAATTTTTGAGAAAAAAAAAATTGAAAAAATATGCTAGCGGTAATCTCTAGATGTCAATTTAAGCGAAATAAGTCAAAATACCAGGTTTGCTACCTTAAACAGGCCATAAATTGCAAACCAAAATTTTACATTTGAAACCAAAGCTGGTGCTGTGGCTAAACCCGCTTACCAATTATGCTATAACTTGAGGTAGGGGATTGTTTTGGACCCACCTTTCAGTTTATATGCCATTCCCCAAGATTTGCGACAACTTTTTTTTTCGCTAAAAAAACAGGTAAGGGGTTAACCCATGCTTTTTTTGCAAAATTTTTGTCAAAAAAAAAATTGAAAAAATATGCTAGCGGTAATCTCTAGATGTCAATTTAAGCGAAATAAGTCAAAATACCAGGTTTGCTACCTTAAACAGGCCATAAATTGCAAACCAAAATTTTACATTTGAAACCAAAGCTGGTGCTGTGGCTAAACCCGCTTACCAATTATGCTATAACTTGAGGTAGGGGATTGTTTTGGACCCACCTTTCAGTTTATATGCCATTCCCCAAGATTTGCGACAACTTTTTTTTTCGCTAAAAAAACAGGTAAGGGGTTAACCCATGCTTTTTTTGCAAAATTTTTGAGAAAAAAAAAATTGAAAAAATATGCTAGCGGTAATCTCTAGATGTCAATTTAAGCGAAATAAGTCAAAATACCAGGTTTGCTACCTTAAACAGGCCATAAATTGCAAACCAAAATTTTACATTTGAAACCAAAGCTGGTGCTGTGGCTAAACCCGCTTACCAATTATGCTATAACTTGAGGTAGGGGATTGTTTTGGACCCACCTTTCAGTTTATATGCCATTCCCCAAGATTTGCGACAACTTTTTTTTTCGCTAAAAAAACAGGTAAGGGGTTAACCCATGCTTTTTTTGCAAAATTTTTGAGAAAAAAAAAATTGAAAAAATATGCTAGCGGTAATCTCTAGATGTCAATTTAAGCGAAATAAGTCAAAATACCAGGTTTGCTACCTTAAACAGGCCATAAATTGCAAACCAAAATTTTACATTTGAAACCAAAGCTGGTGCTGTGGCTAAACCCGCTTACCAATTATGCTATAACTTGAGGTAGGGGATTGTTTTGGACCCACCTTTCAGTTTATATGCCATTCCCCAAGATTTGCGACAACTTTTTTTTTCGCTAAAAAAACAGGTAAGGGGTTAACCCATGCTTTTTTTGCAAAATTTTTGAGAAAAAAAAAATTGAAAAAATATGCTAGCGGTAATCTCTAGATGTCAATTTAAGCGAAATAAGTCAAAATACCAGGTTTGATACCTTAAACAGGCCATAAATTGCAAACCAAAATTTTACATTTGAAACCAAAGCTGGTGCTGTGGCTAAACCCGCTTACCAATTATGCTATAACTTGAGGTAGGGGATTGTTTTGGACCCACCTTTCAGTTTATATGTCATTCCCCAAGATTTGCGACAACTTTTTTTTTCGCTAAAAAAACAGGTAAGGGGTTAACCCATGCTTTTTTTGCAAAATTTTTGAGAAAAAAAAAATTGAAAAAATATGCTAGCGGTAATCTCTAGATGTCAATTTAAGCGAAATAAGTCAAAATACCAGGTTTGCTACCTTAAACAGGCCATAAATTGCAAACCAAAATTTTACATTTGAAACCAAAGCTGGTGCTGTGGCTAAACCCGCTTACCAATTATGCTATAACTTGAGGTAGGGGATTGTTTTGGACCCACCTTTCAGTTTATATGCCATTCCCCAAGATTTGCGACAACTTTTTTTTTCGCTAAAAAAACAGGTAAGGGGTTAACCCATGCTTTTTTTGCAAAATTTTTGAGAAAAAAAAAATTGAAAAAATATGCTAGCGGTAATCTCTAGATGTCAATTTAAGCGAAATAAGCCAAAATACCAGGTTTGCTACCTTAAACAGGCCATAAATTGCAAACCAAAATTTTACATTTGAAACCAAAGCTGGTGCTGTGGCTAAACCCGCTTACCAATTATGCTATAACTTGAGGTAGGGGATTGTTTTGGACCCACCTTTCAGTTTATATGCCATTCCCCAAGATTTGCGACAACTTTTTTTTTCGCTAAAAAAACAGGTAAGGGGTTAACCCATGATTTTTTTGCAAAATTTTTGTCAAAAAAAAAATTGAAAAAATATGCTAGCGGTAATCTCTAGATGTCAATTTAAGCGAAATAAGTCAAAATACCAGGTTTGCTACCTTAAACAGGCCATAAATTGCAAACCAAAATTTTACATTTGAAACCAAAGCTGGTGCTGTGGCTAAACCCGCTTACCAATTATGCTATAACTTGAGGTAGGGGATTGTTTTGGACCCACCTTTCAGTTTATATGCCATTCCCCAAGATTTGCGACAACTTTTTTTTTCGCTAAAAAAACAGGTAAGGGGTTAACCCATGCTTTTTTGCAAAATTTTTGTCAAAAAAAAAAATTGAAAAAATATGCTAGCGGTAATCTCTAGATGTCAATTTAAGCGAAATAAGTCAAAATACCAGGTTTGCTACCTTAAACAGGCCATAAATTGCAAACCAAAATTTTACATTTGAAACCAAAGCTGGTGCTGTGGCTAAACCCGCTTACCAATTATGCTATAACTTGAGGTAGGGGATTGTTTTGGACCCACCTTTCAGTTTATATGCCATTCCCCAAGATTTGCGACAACTTTTTTTTTCGCTAAAAAAACAGGTAAGGGGTTAACCCATGCTTTTTTTGCAAAATTTTTGAGAAAAAAAAATTGAAAAAATATGCTAGCGGTAATCTCTAGATGTCAATTTAAGCGAAATAAGTCAAAATACCAGGTTTGCTACCTTAAACAGGCCATAAATTGCAAACCAAAATTTTACATTTGAAACCAAAGCTGGTGCTGTGGCTAAACCCGCTTACCAATTATGCTATAACTTGAGGTAGGGGATTGTTTTGGACCCACCTTTCAGTTTATATGCCATTCCCCAAGATTTGCGACAACTTTTTTTTTCGCTAAAAAAACAGGTAAGGGGTTAACCCATGCTTTTTTTGCAAAATTTTTGTCAAAAAAAAAATTGAAAAAATATGCTAGCGGTAATCTCTAGATGTCAATTTAAGCGAAATAAGTCAAAATACCAGGTTTGCTACCTTAAACAGGCCATAAATTGCAAACCAAAATTTTACATTTGAAACCAAAGCTGGTGCTGTGGCTAAACCCGCTTACCAATTATGCTATAACTTGAGGTAGGGGATTGTTTTGGACCCACCTTTCAGTTTATATGCCATTCCCCAAGATTTGCGACAACTTTTTTTTTCGCTAAAAAAACAGGTAAGGGGTTAACCCATGCTTTTTTTGCAAAATTTTTGTCAAAAAAAAAATTGAAAAAATATGCTGGCGGTAATCTCTAGATGTCAATTTAAGCGAAATAAGTCAAAATACCAGGTTTGCTACCTTAAACAGGCCATAAATTGAAAACCAAAAATTTTACATTTGAAACCAAAGCTGGTGCTGTGGCTAAACCCGCTTACCAATTATGCTATAACTTGAGGTAGGGGATTGTTTTGGACCCACCTTTCAGTTTAAATGCCATTCCCCAAGATTTGCGACAACTTTTTTTTTCGCTAAAAAAACAGGTAAGGGGTTAACCCATGCTTTTTTTGCAAAATTTTTGTCAAAAAAAAAATTGAAAAAATATGCTGGCGGTAATCTCTAGATGTCAATTTAAGCGAAATAAGTCAAAATACCAGGTTTGCTACCTTAAACAGGCCATAAATTGAAAACCAAAAATTTTACATTTGAAACCAAAGCTGGTGCTGTGGCTAAACCCGCTTACCAATTATGCTATAACTTGAGGTAGGGGATTGTTTTGAACCCACCTTTCAGTTTATATGCCATTCCCCAAGATTTGCGACAACTTTTTTTTTCGCTAAAAAAACAGGCAAGGGGTTAACCCATGCTTTTTTTGCAAAATTTTTGTCAAAAAAAAAATTGAAAAAATATGCTGGCGGTAATCTCTAGATGTCAATTTAAGCGAAATAAGTCAAAATACCAGGTTTTCTACCTTAAACAGGCCATAAATTGAAAACCAAAAATTTTACATTTGAAACCAAAGCTGGTGCTGTGGCTAAACCCGCTTACCAATTATGCTATAACTTGAGGTAGGGGATTGTTTTGGACCCACCTTTCAGTTTATATGCCATTCCCCAAGATTTGCGACAACTTTTTTTTTCGCTAAAAAAACAGGTAAGGGGTTAACCCATGCTTTTTTTGCAAAATTTTTGTCAAAAAAAAAATTGAAAAAATATGCTGGCGGTAATCTCTAGATGTCAATTTAAGCGAAATAAGTCAAAATACCAGGTTTGCTACCTTAAACAGGCCATAAATTGATAACCAAAATTTTACATTTGAAACCAAAGCTGGTGCTGTGGCTAAACCCACTTACCAATTATGCTATAACTTGAGGTAGGGGATTGTTTTGGACCCACCTTTCAGTTTATATGCCATTCCCCAAGATTTGCGACAACTTTTTTTTTCGCTAAAAAAACAGGCAAGGGGTTAACCCATGCTTTTTTTGCAAAATTTTTGTCAAAAAAAAAATTGAAAAAATATGCTGGCGGTAATCTCTAGATGTCAATTTAAGCGAAATAAGTCAAAATACCAGGTTTGCTACCTTAAACAGGCCATAAATTGAAAACCAAAAATTTTACATTTGAAACCAAAGCTGGTGCTGTGGCTAAACCCGCTTACCAATTATGCTATAACTTGAGGTAGGGGATTGTTTTGAACCCACCTTTCAGTTTATATGCCATTCCCCAAGATTTGCGACAACTTTTTTTTTCGCTAAAAAAACAGGCAAGGGGTTAACCCATGCTTTTTTTGCAAAATTTTTGTCAAAAAAAAAATTGAAAAAATATGCTGGCGGTAATCTCTAGATGTCAATTTAAGCGAAATAAGTCAAAATACCAGGTTTTCTACCTTAAACAGGCCATAAATTGAAAACCAAAAATTTTACATTTGAAACCAAAGCTGGTGCTGTGGCTAAACCCGCTTACCAATTATGCTATAACTTGAGGTAGGGGATTGTTTTGGACCCACCTTTCAGTTTATATGCCATTCCCCAAGATTTGCGACAACTTTTTTTTTCGCTAAAAAAACAGGTAAGGGGTTAACCCATGCTTTTTTTGCAAAATTTTTGTCAAAAAAAAAATTGAAAAAATATGCTGGCGGTAATCTCTAGATGTCAATTTAAGCGAAATAAGTCAAAATACCAGGTTTGCTACCTTAAACAGGCCATAAATTGATAACCAAAATTTTACATTTGAAACCAAAGCTGGTGCTGTGGCTAAACCCACTTACCAATTATGCTATAACTTGAGGTAGGGGATTGTTTTGGACCCACCTTTCAGTTTATATGCCATTCCCCAAGATTTGCGACAACTTTTTTTTTCGCTAAAAAAACAGGTAAGGGGTTAACCCATGCTTTTTTGCAAAATTTTTGTCAAAAAAAAAATTGAAAAAATATGCTGGCGGTAATCTCTAGATGTCAATTTAAGCGAAATAAGTCAAAATACCAGGTTTGCTACCTTAAACAGGCCATAAATTGATAACCAAAATTTTACATTTGAAACCAAAGCTGGTGCTGTGGCTAAACCCGCTTACCAATTATGCTATAACTTGAGGTAGGGGATTGTTTTGGACCCACCTTTCAGTTTATATGCCATTCCCCAAGATTTGCGACAACTTTTTTTTTCGCTAAAAAAACAGGTAAGGGGTTAACCCATGCTTTTTTTGCAAAATTTTTGTCAAAAAAAAAATTGAAAAAATATGCTGGCGGTAATCTCTAGATGTCAATTTAAGCGAAATAAGTCAAAATACCAGGTTTGCTACCTTAAACAGGCCATAAATTGAAAACCAAAAATTTTACATTTGAAACCAAAGCTGGTGCTGTGGCTAAACCCGCTTACCAATTATGCTATAACTTGAGGTAGGGGATTGTTTTGGACCCACCTTTCAGTTTATATGCCATTCCCCAAGATTTGCGACAACTTTTTTTTTCGTTAAAAAAACAGGTAAGGGGTTTACCCATGCTTTTTTTGCAAAATTTTTGTCAAAAAAAAAATTGAAAAAATATGCTGGCGGTAATCTCTAGATGTCAATTTAAGCGAAATAAGTCAAAATACCAGGTTTGCTACCTTAAACAGGCCATAAATTGAAAACCAAAAATTTTACATTTGAAACCAAAGCTGGTGCTGTGGCTAAACCCGCTTACCAATTATGCTATAACTTGAGGTAAGGGATGGTTTTGGACCCACCTTTCAGTTTATATGCCATTCCTCAAGATTTGCGACAACTAGATATGCTGGGGGTATATCAAATCGTACGTACTTTTTACCGTAGAATCCGTATCTGCAATGAAAAATTGGGGTTCCCATTTTAGATTCCAAGTTACCCCCGCCCACCTACAAAGAGGGGGGGGACTATTTTTTTGCACTAATGTGCTTCCCCCGCGGTATGATTAAATTTGGAATATCGACATTTTTTCGGTAGAGTGCTTATTTTTCGAGATATTTATCTGAAAGTTTCAGGTTAAAAAAATCACCCGGTATACTGGGTGTTTCATAATATATGCGCAGGACTTCAGGATGTGATAGCTCGTCCAAAAATATGAAAAAAATGTGTCCCTAGCTTACCCTCTAAAATGCACCATTTTCGTTGAAATTGAAAACAAAAATTCGTTTTTTGCGAATATCTCCGGAACCGTTTATCGTACAGAAAAGAGCTTTCGTAAGCATTTTTACTTATAATAAACTATAATTGGTAAAGGTTTTGTATGGGTAGTGGGTGTTTTTCTCCCCAACTTCTACGCTCCTAGAAAAAGTACGGGTTTGAGATGCTCATTTGAACCGCCAACGTTTTCTACACAAAAAAGTTACACCTGGTCATAAGCTCTAAAGTCTACCGTTTTCGAGAAAAATCAACTTTTTTAAAATAAAATTTTTTTTCTTCATGGCATTTCCTACTTTTGATTTAAATGTTTATGATTTGTTATTGTTTTTATTTTAATTTTGAAATTATGAAGTTAACGATCGGTTTTGTTACTTGTTCCAACGTTTAAACAAATTTTATTTAACTAGAAAGAAAAAATATTTTATTTAAAAAAATTGACCATGTTTTTCAACATAAAAGTTGATCTTAAAACAATTTTAGAATGGGGTCATACAAGCAGTGTAGAATTCAATGCAAGTAAAACACAGTTTTGCCACTTTACAAGATCATCTACATCTTACCCTTTTCCATTAAAATTTGATTTTAACGATCTAGAAGAAAAGGAATCTATCAAACTTTTGGAGGTTGAGGTTGAAAATGATATGAAATGGATGGCTAAGAGCGCGGTTCAAAAGTTGGGATATCTAGGGCGTTGTCGTAAGATTTTCAATAGCGAACAGCTTCTTTTGATATATAAATCATTTATTCGCCCCTGCATGCAGCACTGTTCTCACATCTGGGGTGGTGCATACCCAACCTTTTTAAAATGTCTATACACTTTCCAACGGAAACCAATTAAATTGATCGGAAATTCAAATCTTACAAACGAGCTTGATTCGTTACAGCATGGCAGAAATGTCGCTGATTTGACGATATTTTACAAATACATTATGAATGAGTACTCTTCAGAGGAGCTCAAATCAATACTACCTAAACCTGCAATTTTTTCTCGTTCAACCAGAGCATCAGCATTCAGCCATGGCCCACCCATTCACTGTTCTAACTTAGTATAAAAAAAAAAAAAACTTGCTTGCCCACATATCCACCGAATTCAAAAGTACAAAGAAAAATCCCAATTTTATAAATAATTTTGTTTTTATTTTAAATATAATATTAATAATAATTAATAATTATAATTATACAATTTTGTTTAAATATTTTAAAATATTATAATTTTTTTTTTGTTTTACTTAGTATTGATGATAATTTCTTCATGTTCTTTACTCAATCTTGATTCGTTTGTATTTACAAAATAATTAAATTTTCCATTTTAATTATTGATAAAATTATGTGTTTTTAAATTAATTAATATTAAATTATGTATAAATATTTATATATGTATCTATAGTTTTTTTATTTTTCAATAAAAATTTTTGTTTTATTTTTTTTTTGTTTAAATGCAATTTTTAAATTTATATTTACAAAAATAAAATAAAAATTTTATCTTTTTTTTTAGTTTAATATATATATATTTATTTTTTTTATTTTAATTAAATCTATTTAATTATTATTCGTTGAGGGGAAAAAAATTATGACTTATATAATAATCGTAGAATTTTTAATTAATGAAAATAATTTTTTTTTCTTTTCAAAATAACAAAAATTTCACATTACAATTCGCTTAGATTTTCACTTGCTACTATTAATTTCTATATTTGAATTAATTGTTTTACCATTCAACAAGAATCACGTTTTAATTTATATTTTCATAATTTTTAATTTTTATAGTAATTATAGTAATTTTATTTCTTTTTGTTTTTTTTTTTTCATTTAGCACCAACTAAAATTTTTATTTAGTATTTTATTTTTTCGTTATTTTTTTTATATTAATTTTAAAATATAATTAAAAAAATATATAAGAAAATTATATAGTACATTTTTATTTTTCAGTAGGGATCATATTATTATATAAATTAATTATGTTATACCATTAATCTTTTGTTGTTGATTTGACATGTGAAGTAGCTTTTCTATGATGTTCTACCTAGAAGTTGATGTTCAACCAAATAATCTCCCATGTTACATTGTTGTGTATTGAAACCTATTAAGACTTATATATATATATTTATATTATGATCCATACCTTAAAAAGAAACAGAATTATATACATATTTCGGTAAAGTAAGTTGCACTAGGAATTACTTCAGGAAAAATAAAAAAGATTTTAGGTTTGTAATTCCACGTAATAGTGAAAATTGTTTTGCATATAATTTAAATAATTAAATTTTTTTTGAATTTTTTGTTATCTAAAAATTAAAAAAATATTTTAGTTTTATTTTATTGGTTATTGTAGTTTTAGTTTTTAGTTGATTTATTTCTTATACATTGTAGATGAGGTATTTAAATTTTAAATTGTTTTGAATTAAATTAAATTAAGTTTTTTGTGTTTGATTTTATGAATTTGTGCTAGAAAAACAAACTTAAAGTTATGATGATTGGATTGATATTAATTAATTTAATTGAAATAGAATTTTTTTGAATTGAATTGGATTGGTTTGCCATATTGATTTTATATAAAGTCAGTAAAGATGATCAATCGTCAATTTCAAACAAAAATATAGAATTTTATTCAAGTTCGTAAAATATTCCAAAAACGTTTGGTTCTAGGTTTCGAAAAACAAAGACAGATTTCAGAGCAATGGTTTTGAGTTTTAAATATAAAAGCAGAGTAAGAAATGATGGAGGGAGGCATTTCTAGGTTGCATTCAATGGAAAGGAGCAAGGGTTTCAGGACAGAAGATCTGTAATATCCCTAAGATGCATTTGGCCACAATTGGGATACGATAGACAAAAATTTAGTTGACTCCTAGCTCTTGCACATTTTTTCCTTTATTTGCGGTTCAGTAGATGTAAAGTTTATTGGATCGGGCTGGAAGACGTAAGCGAAAACCTCTGTTAAGATCGCACTGGACAAGCTTGAGTTTCGACTAACTAATCTGCAACATAGTATAAGTAGGTTACTTAATCTCTTGGCCTCATTTGCCAAAGACATCATACACAAACATTAATAAAATTCCTGAGTCCTACAACATTAAAAACAGAGTATTTGGTCGTTCCTTGGGGGTCCTAATAAATTAGTAACCTGAATAGCATCACGCAAAAATCTTGATATGCTATTTCTGACTAAATTATTCTCAGGCGATATAAACGTAAGAATGCTCAGTAACGGAGCAACTACGAATAATTAGGCGTCTCTTTGACACCAGAATTGGTGCGCGTAATAAATTACCCTGGAGGGTATAGATTCGGGCGTTGACTAGCTCAACGATCTGTTAGTTCGGGGCTTAGAGAGTTCTTGCTCCTAAAACCTTGAAAACCTAAGACACTGGCCAAGGAAATGCCGAACAGAGTCTTGCAACCTCGTGATGAAGCGAATTGAGCTCTGTCTAGTGAAGAAAGGAAACTTTTTCCAAGGCTTAGGCATAAACCAAAGAAAAGTTCTTACGAAGTACTATGAGTCGATTTGGACCATCGCCCAAGGCTTTCTTGGGCCATCAGTTTCTTTGAGTCATACAAATTTCCAGGTCCTGATGGGAATTGACCTATTATGATACAACTGTGTTTTGGGCGTAGTATGATCTCTTCTAAATATGATCTTCACGATCTTCGTGGCTTACATAGCGTTTATCTTAAAACCATAGACCTGTGAAAAAACTTCAGACTTCAGATCAGTTTTCAGGAAAAACTTCAGCTCAAAAACCAAATGCGCAAAGGAAACTTGAACTCTGTGACAGTGCTTGAAGACTTTTGTCGGAAAACAGAGTTTGACTTCGTAAATGGTCTACCCGAAAATGATCGAATGGTCCCTGGCATGGTTTTCGAGAATTTTAGTTGGGAAAAACGATTAAAAACTGAAGTCGGTACAAAGACTTTCTTGCTTGTGCATCACAAGTACTTTCTGAATAACTCATACAGTCAGTCGGCAGGTCTCATTAGAGCTTCCTCCCCTGCATGTATTTGTAAGAACAGATAGTCTCCTCAGAAGCTACAAAAATGATAAAAATTTTTGAAACCACCAAGGGCTGAAGGAAAGGTCATCAAGCGCTACAGCGGGACCTGTATGAGCCTGACAGATTTTGCTATGCCGATAGAAAACTGGTCTGTAGCTAATTTGCTATTGCGCAGTGCGACCAACTCGTTGGATACTTACAATGAAAATGGGGCAGGAGTTGCAGCCTATTTCGGCAATGAAGATGATGTTTGTTTTGCAATTTTGTGAGTAGTTCACACTATGTCAGACTGTAGTATTAGTCCTAAAAGCAGCATCAAATCAAACAACGGAGCTTACGTGGTCTGGCAAAGTCACAAGTGTTTTTAGAGACAGCAAGGTTGCTCTTAATGCTCTGAGACACTACACTAATAAGTCACAAATTGTGCAACAAAGCTCTAGGATCTTGAATTATCACGACACAGTTGTCATTTCGGGAAACTGAAGTATGTAGTTCAAATTGATTGAACTGGTGATGCAAAAATATCAATTCCAGAAAATTTTCCCTACGACGAAATTGCTGATGCTCAGTTCAATGATCTCGCACTATAGGAATTAGTAGACAATAGTCTCACGCTAAAATTTTGATCAATGGGTAATGACAATATCGCTAGGGCAATCTTCTAAAACTCTTTTATGCGATATTTTCACAGAAAGTTCTATCAAACTTTTTACTGATAAAGTCATTTGCCCATCGATTAAAAAGGATGTACAACAAATGGCAACGAACTGCCTGATTAATTATCACTCCACTTCTCAGAGATTTTCCGAGATTCATATGGACATTATTGGTCCACTTACTATGCCTGAAGACAAACGCTATTGTGCCACCATTATTGACCGCTGCACTCGCTGGCTTGGAGCTCCCTTAAATCTTCAATAATGGATTACGACAAGATGGACGGGACACGAATATTACCGTCAATACTACTAGGATTACGAATCACTCCACTTCCACTCTTTAATCTGTCTTCGTTTCTCAATTGAAACAACATTTCAACCATCTTTGTCCAACACATGCTTCAAGACCCGACTCTGCCAAAGTTTTCGTTTTCAAAACTCTCTCGTATTGTTTGTATGTCTATGTGCGTACTGATTTAGTACGAAGATCTCTACAACCTCTATACGAAGGACTTTACCCAGTCATCAGTCGCGATGACAAAACATTCGTGATTAACAGCAAAGGAGGTTGACAGCAACACACCAGAATTCCCTTCGACAGATTAAAACCATGTTTTAGGAAACAATCCTCGCCTTCTCCTTCTACTTCTGAAGAAGCGAGGAAACTCGACACTAAAGCAAACGTGCCAACCAGGCTCATTACCGAAACAAATTTTTTTTACTCAACAACCGCATTCACTCTAGCAGGTAGAGCCACTTGTACTCCCGATCGCTTCCTTCGTGCTCTAGCACACTAGTTTTGTTATTTTTCTCTCTTTATATCGATCGTCCCATCTTTCATGGCACTAGGAGGGGAGCATGTGACGATAACTTCCAATTTACTCAAAAAAATAAATAGTCGAAAGCTTACTTTTGCACTGTTACGTTGTTAATTTATTTCTTAATATCGGTGCTAGCTACCGTAATACAAAATAATTTAACTCCTGGTGGAAAAAAAAGAAAAGTTGCCTTAAAAAAAGGAACGTTACGTAATTCATGTTTCTTGAATAACCAAGTATAACCGCATCAACCGTAACAAACTACATTTATATATGAAAATCAAATAAGTTTTGTTTGTATCATAAATTCGCTAACTCATTTGTTTCATCAACTTCAACAGAACCAGACATCTTCTCCATCACCTTAACATTACCACTGATACCAAAAGCGATTATTTGAACCATCTTTTATTTACTGAGTTATATTATTCAAAAAATTCTATTAATTATTGAGATATCCTTTTTACTGGAATCCTTTTTAATATATTAAAATAAGGGAAAATTTACAGAATTTACTTTTAGTTTAAATTTTAAATTAAATACTTGTTTATCTATCTAACTTACTCTATTGATTTATTTGAATGTGAAAATAGATAATTATGTTTTCTTTCGATATTTTATGAAAGCAGATAAAATTTACGACATCCGAAATTCTACGAATTCAAAAAATTTCTACGTGACTTTTTTTTTGAGAAATTTTAATTCATCGGTAGTAGATTTTAGTGAAAATCCGAATGAAATCGGACGTGTGGGAATCGTACATGTTGTGTTGTGATTAAGTTCGTAAATGACGAAAATCCGCTAGAAGCTTTTGAGTCAAAACTTTTCACTGACCGTTACGATCAAAATAGTTTAAAGAAATGCATAAATTTTGAATCTGTAAATACCATGGTTCTGAAAAATCTGCTCCCAAATGTAGAGTACATTAAAAATGTTGCTTTTCATTTACAAACAAAATTACATTCCGTACAAAATATTTTTTGTTTTTTATGTTGTTGGTTTTTTAAATAGCATCATTGGAACAAAGCCAAAACAAACAAAATTTTGGAAGAATGACTCGTTGGCTGTCTTTTCCACCAGTAGCCCTATTCCGGTACATCGTGAAATAGGAATTGAGAAATAAATTATAGCAATTTTTTCATAACTAGTATTCCGTGTCGCGGGAAATAACAAATTCGTATTAGAAAATATTTCTTTATTTCATTTATTGCACTTTTTTCTCAATTCCCAATTCCCAGGGAAATGCCGGAATAGGGGTACAGATCTGCATATATAGTGTTTTGACTGCAAATTTTTTACAAAAACGAAAGTATCTACAAAACATTCTAGCAATCATACGCCCGTTATTCGGTTTAGCCCAAATTTCCTTACGTTACATATTTTGGTCTCCTCTTGCAGTTGACATGTCATCCGTCAAGATCGGCGACAACGCATTTTGGTTTATACTTTATTTGTAAAATCATAGGTTAACCCTTTGCCTATTTTGCAAGTTTTCTAGCTAATTTTTTTTCTAACAACAAATGAGAATAGATGCTGAAATGAAGCAATGGTCAGCCATATTAGAGGAATGGCAAGATGTGACATAAAACTGATTCTGTAGTACAATAAATGGAATAACTGATACTGCACATATTGATAACAAGTTTGCTATATAGGTTGGAGTTTTAACATAAGATGTATCAGTGTAAAGGGTAATTGATCTCACCCTAGGACATAGGTTCAAACATATCACGGTGCAGGTGCAATAAAGAGATATTTTGAAACAAGAACTCAAATGAGATGTTTTTAAAAAATTAATTGACTAAACCTGAATTTATTAAATGTATGTTTATGTAAATTTTTTGTTTTTACACTTCGCTAGAGTTGTAACCTAATTTTTGGTTTATAATCATTAGCGTTAACATTTTTTGGTAGAGTTTATCTAGTCGGCTAGCCCTGATGAGAATGATAAACTTTTTTAAAGTTTAAAAATTTTCTCATTGGTTCGAAACTAGATCGCTCTAAAATTGTATGGATTGCAAAAAGTTTCATAATTTGCACCATAATTTTTTAGATTCAGTTCTTATATTATTCTTGATGGGAGATTTTCCATCGGGGTGATGTTACATCACAAATAATTTACTGAATTAGATGTTTTATGATTATGATAAAAATTTAAAACAAAGACTACAGGTGCAATAACGACAGATACAATTTCAATAAGCTGTCGACATATTTTTATTGCACTTTAAAAACAAAATGCAAAAAAAAAATTGTCGTACATTTTTCCATGTTGCTCGGTGATTCTAAGGAGCAGTCACAAGACCATCAACCATCTCATTAAGAGCTACCTGACAATGCCGAGCTTCTCTCGTTTTTCATTTCTCTGGATTGATCTGCTTCTTAGTGTCTGGGTCGTCAGAGCCACGTAAATCTGAATTTGATTCCCCCACTCTCAATAGATTCAGTCTTAGGGGCACAGACTTTCTTATGGCTAGTTCGGGACAGGAAACTAAGCTGGCAATCAAATATTATAGAAAGCGTAAGAAAAGCTGACATAGCACTTTATTCGTGCAAAAAGCTATTTTACGAAGAAGAAGTTTTGATCCTTACGTTGTCCACCGGTTATACAGATCGATAGTTTGACCAATTCTACTTTATGGAGTTATGGTTTGGTAGCCGAGCCTAAATAAAATCAAAAACTCATTTTGCATAAGTGGAGCTCTAAGGAGCACACCCATTCGACTTCTTAGCCAAACAGATAGCTTCCAGTACGGTAGTTAAGTTAAAATTTTCCGGTATGTGGAGTTGAAGTAATATAGAGCAATCTTTAATTCTTGTTAGTAGGAATATTCCCTCGAGCATAAACTATTCCATTCGGATGGGTCGAAAATGAATGGGAAACTTGCAGCTATAAACATGGGCGTAAATTGCATGAAGTATAACGTACTATCACCAGATTTGTGATTGCCAGGCAGATCTTATATCAATAAAACAAAGAGATACCAGTTGAGTTATCGGTTGTGGGTGTTATTGCTGGACTCTTTGTAATCCCCAATAATACATTAAAAAAAGAATTTATTTTATTCAACTGTAGCAACGATGTATTCAAAAATAGTTTCACCCATATAGACCTTTAATTTTTAAAACAATAAACAACCTAACGACAACGAAATATGAAAAAAAAAAAAAAAAGATTATAAGTGACACACCCTGTAGCATGTTGATGACATTTTTGCTAAATAAAATTAGATTCAGTCGGTGTTTTATAACTAAATAAAAAACAACAAAAAGAAAATATATATATTGAAATATTAAAATTGTTTTTTTTAAATGATCTAAGATATTAGATTAAAAAATAAAAATATTAGTTTTTCCGATTTTGATTGTGAAAGCATTTCCACGTTTTAAACTTTTCAATTGAATAAAGTAACACTGGATTAAGTTAATCAAACTGATAGCGTCAAAATTATAAAATAACAACAAAAATTCACAAACTAATAGGTGTATTATCGTATACAGTTGATTGAAAGAATTGGCATTGTGTTAGAAGTGATTTGGGTACTCTATTAAAAACGTTGGGTAGACTTGATGAGGCAAAGGCTTGCTATTTAAAAGCCATCGAAACACGTCCTGATTTTGCCGTGGCATGGAGTAATCTTGTATGCGTATTTAACACTCAAGGAGAAATTTGGCTGGCAATTCACCATTTTGGAGAAAGATGTTGCATTAAATCCAAACATTTAGGATGTTTACAAAAGTTCAGGAAACGTTTTAAAGGAAGCTAGAATTATTGATTTTTACCATATAAGCATAAAGAAAGACAATAGCAATACAACCATTGGAATATTCCTTGTTGGAGATTGCCGTAGATGAGAATCTAGTCACTACAAGCAACAGTCAACTAAGCAAGTTTATTTTATTTTTTTATATTAATTATTATTGAAATTTGTGAATTTTTTTTGTTGTTTGTTGTAAAATGTTAGGCTAATTCATCAGTATTAAGAGATTTCCAAATTTTCGATTTCGTGTGTGGGAACAACCGGTGTCTCGTAGTTAATTACTTAGCTAACGATCGTGGAAAAGAAAGTCCAATTCAATAAGTGGCGCCGAAACTAAGGACCCTTTAATTTTTAATTAAAATACTGTAATTACCGTAATTATACGGCTATTTTTGTGAGTTATTTTGGCGCAAAATTAATATAGGGAAACTTTTTACTTTTGGAATTTTGGCGCAATTTTAGCGCAAATTAAAATTTGAGTGAGAGCGTTGATAAAACCAGTTTAGTTGGCTTTGCAACACTTTTTTTGAAAAACCAGTTTTGGTTTTTTGTGGTTGTTATAAATATTTTTTTTTTGATAGAACCAATTAGGTTTTGTTATATATATATTCTGGTAAACCAACTTTGGCTAGATTTCCTTTTCGAATGTATACAATTAGGCGTCAGTGGTCCGTTGAGGACGGCTAGGTCAGGTACGCTATGGTCGTGAGGAGGATGAGCCGACCATGGGGGCCTATGAACCATGGCCGACTCCAGACCCGCAACTCATCGTTGGCCGGGTGATGAAAGAACTTCTGGAACTGGTGTTCCAGAGACTTCCACCACCTGAGCAAACGTTGAGTTGGCGGGAAAGGGGATAATTAGAGCCAGTCGGCGCTGGGGCGAATTAAAGGCCAGAAACAAAATCAGGCAGAAGGAGCAGGACATGTGCTTGGCCGAGGAGATGGAGTTCCTCTCGGCTATGCACGCGTATGCGGAGAAATTAGCCAAGGAGAATTCCATCTCCCCGGCTAAACAGCAGAGAGAGACCCACGGCGGTGGATTGGTCCTCAACGAACCCCAGTGGCTGATTGTAGGATTGGTTAAATTTTTTTGTAAAGAATTGAATTTTTTTATTTTTTTTGGTATTGGCACACAGAAGTGCAACATTGGTGAATTAGATTAAATTTTTTGTTGGAGGTTTGTATAAATATATTAAGTCGAATTATAAATTTCGGATTTCTGGACGCACGCACCTTTCACGATGTGACCGATATCTGCGAGACATTTATCGCATCTTGAGAAACAAACGCTGGTTTCCAAAAGGTAGTGCTTAAACCACAGGTGTTCTTTTTATGCCTCGTCCTTAGGATGACCATCTAAAAGATTGTGGTCAGTGAATTTAAATATGATATAAAATGGAATTGTGTAAAACAGATTTTGACAACAGAATTACCTTTAATTTTTCTTGATTTTCCTATACAAAACAAAAACAGTTCAAGAAATATTGCTATTCAAAAGAATAAAACAGCAACTGTTTAAATTTTATCGAAAGGAAAACATAATTTAATAATTTCAATTCAAACTGTATAATTCATTAATTATTATTATTATTTATAGTTATTCAATATGTACACACACTAAAAAAACTGCTATTATTTTTTTTTTGTTAAATTTAGGTTTTGTATGAAAATGTTAGAAGTTTTTTTTTGTTTTTGGAAGCAAATTGAATATTTTAATTCATTATTTCAATTTTATAGGCAACCAATCAATGTTAGATATATTAAGAGCAATGGGGATGTATTATAATCTTATTAGAGCACATCTAGAGTCCATTTTATAAATTTCAAATTTGATTTTTTTTTTTAGTATTTTAATAATAATAATAATAATTTTAAAAAATTCTTTACACAATATAATTGTTTTTTTATTTAATTATTTCAATTCTATATTTTTTTTTGTTATTTTTTTATTGATTTTTATTAAAAAATAATTTTCTTAGTACGTCTTTTTTTTTTAAATTTCAATTACGTCTTAAAATAAAAGAAAATCCTATATTGAGGCAAGGTCAAGTCATCTCTCTGCTATCACAAATTTAGTCCATGTTATTATTAATAAACCAAGAACTATTTGATTTAATTTATTAAAATTAGCTGAGCTGGAATCTGAACATTTTCCTGAAAGATTTAAAAAACAAAAATAATTGGAATTTATAAAATGAAATTGAGTTTTTTTTGTGAATACGTACCAACTGCTGTTAAATTAGCTATTATATGATGATCAGGTAGTCGATCACCGTTACGACGGCAAGCATCTCCGATAACTAATTGAGCTATGTTGTCGGAGTGTGTCCGATATGTTATACAAACACCATGTTGAGTACCAACATGTTTTGCAATCACAAAAACTGTTTGGTTTTCTATCCATGATCCATGGCATGTATAAACTGAAATGAGAAACAAATAAAAAAACAGTGAGAAGGGTTTATTGTTTTTTTTTTGGAATGCATGTTTTAGGACATTTAATAATTTTGATCTCTGCTCTGCTTGTGGGCTTTTTTAATACTATTGAATTTCAATGCGCGCTACTATTTTTTTGTTTATCAAAGATAATCTCCTTGTATAGCCTGTGTCATTCAACGGCGCCTCCATCGCAAAACTATTTAGTCAAAAATCAAAAATGAACCCAGTCGGTTTCATTAAGTTCAATTATATACATTAGCTTAATTCATTTTGTTTCAAACTAGAACTTCTTATTTATAACACGCCTTCTTATCTTTTTTTAAGCGATCCGTCTTACCGTCAATATCAGTGGATTCTCAAGTTCATATTTGAAGGTTTATTCCATAACTTCACTTTCCTATTCATACATAGCTTTTTCTGCATTTCCGTGAAATGTCAACCTTTCGGCACATCTGATGCTTTTGCCGTTATGTACTAGTCTTTCATTTCTTATCTTGATCTCTTAATCTCCTTTTTGGAAACCAAAAAATAAAGTACAACTGATTTGTATCGCCATCTCAGACGGCTATCTCATGGAATGTCGTTTTCATTGTTACCATTACATCTGTGATGTTTGGTTGATGTTATGACTTTGATGACCAAACTTTTGATTTAAATTTAAGTTTATTCCTGCAGTTCACTAAATCAACTTGAATGCTAACATCAGATTGTCACAAATTAGTTCCCCGAGTTTTTCTCAAGATGGATATATCTTTGCTTCGACCACGGACCATTACAACAATTTCGATGAAAGCTGTCATTGACGTTGCTGCATCTCATTCTCTTCGACACAAAAGACTATGTGATAGTCGTAGTTGTGCAAGCACATATAATCTATGGCACTCACCCTTGAACAACGATTCACGAGGCGAAAACATTACTGATCAATGATCAATTTTATAGCTCAAGTTTTGGAGATTCCTTGTTAGCATTGCCAAATGCCAATTGCAGAGTGCAGAACCAATCTTTCATTGGGATCAGATCATATGCCGATTAAATACTAGAAGAAAACCTACACTAACTTGAACAAAGCGGATTCAGTCAACAATTTTCATGACACCCGCCTGGGGAAAAGAAATTAAGATTTTTAATAAATTTAGAACTTGCTTCATCTTAGCCAGTAGAATGCAAAACATTAAATAAAATTTTCCACAAAACGCATGTATGCTAGCCATTCAAAGAGATGACGTCCACAAAACAGATCCATCTGGCTCTAGAAGCCCAGCCTCAATAATCAAATTAACGGATTAGTAACGTACCACAAAAGAAATTAATGAAAAACTAGTGAGTTAATCAAGCCTTGGTACAAGCAAAAGTCTTTCAATCAGAATGTCAGAAAGGGCTCAAATTATCAACGACAGCCTAAAGGTAATTGAATGATTTCCTTCAATGATACTCCAATTGAAAATCATAAAATATGAGCAACAAAATTTAACATAAACAATAGAAGGAAACCAGGCTAGTGTTAAGACATCGCCACAAACTTAATGTTGATAACTTAGAGGACCATATTTTTCAAAGAAGAAGTTGAGAATGCCATATAAAAAAAATTACAAGAGCTTCTTAACCCGATGGTATCTCAGCCATTATGCTCAAAAGTTTTCGACAGAATGTCGCATTCTGCACTTCAAAAAGACATCTTTAACACTGATTTGCCAGATGTAATGAAGCGACAGTTGAGTAAGTTGAGTTCCGTAACTTCAAATCTAAGATGAGGATACTACGACAAGGGTTGCAAAAGGCAAACTTCTTTCACCTTCATTATTTTATCTCTACCTAAGCAGTATCTGCTCTCCACCACCAAAAGGCTTAACCTTGCTATAGAAAATGACCTGAAACACTTCACCAATATTCTAAATACCTATCTGAGCATCTTGAATGAATGGCTTAAAACCGGAAACCTGGAACTTTCTACTGAAAATTTCACATCTACACTCTTCAGCACGAAGGAAAACGACAAAGGCAAATATAACACTAAAAATCTGCATTGACAATAAGATCAATTATATGGTCGAAAATTCGAAACTGCTGGAAGTAACATTCGATCCACTACTCAAATTCAATGCTCATGAACAACAGTTGAAGTCTAGCTTAAAAATAAAAAGCGTTTAAATTACGCTGTACCAATATGAACCACCTAAGTCGCTAACGCTCACTGGAATTGGTGTGGGCTCACCGAGATCACCTCCACCTCCAAATGCTTACCAAACAATGTCTTTTCACAAAGAGCAACATCTTTAAAATAAAGTTAGTTCAACACCAAGAGACATAAGAAAAACTGTAAAGTGCTTCTTACAAAATGTCAGATATTACCAAGTCAATCGAAACAAGTACAATAGGGTGTCCCACCAAAACAGCTTTGATTTGTACAACCTCTTACCGGAATTAGGTTCTTTATGGTCTAAAAAGCATCCCTGAATTTTTTCAGATTTTTAAAAAAAATTTTACAACTCGCTATTTTATTTCTTATGTTCAAGGAGCAAGGAAAACGAGATACAATCAGTTTTTGTAATATAACTTTCAGTTTTGATTTTACAAAAAAATTGTTTGCATAAAAGTTGTAGATCTTGAACAGATATATCGAGTTTTTTCTTTGTTTATACAGACAAACATTTTCAAGCTAAAATAGGACGATTTTTTGTTATCGAATTTTAAAAAAATAACAAATATTTTTCGTTTTTCGCCTATAACTATTTCAGTTTTGATTTTACAATAAAATTTTGTCAACAAAAGTTGTAGATCTTAAAAAACTACATAGATTTTCTTCTTTGTTCAAGCAAAAAAAATTACAAGCTTAAAAGGAACGATTTTTTGTAGTCGAATTTTAAAAAAATAACAAATATCGTTCGTTTTTCGCCTATAACTATTTCAGTTTTGAATTTACAAAAAAATTTCGTAAACAAAAATTGTAAATTTTAAAAAAAAACATCGATTTTTTTCTTTGTTCAAGCAAAAAAATTTGCGAAAAACTAACGATATTATTTGTTATGTTATTTTTTTAAAATTCGACTACAAAAAATCGTTCTTTTAAGCTTGTAAAAAATTTTTTTTGCTTGAAGAAGAAAATCGATGTATTTTTTTAAGATCTACAACTTTTGTTGACAAAATTTTTTTGTAAAATACAAACTGAAATAGTTACGGGCGAAAATCGAACGCTATTTGTTATTTTTTTAAAATTCGACTACAAAAAATCGTTCTTTTTAAGCTTGTGAAAAATTTTTTTTGCTTGAACAAAGAGGAAAATCGATGTATTTTTTTAAGATCTACAACTTTTGTTAATAAAATTATTTAAAAAAATAATTAAAATTAAAATCAAGTAAAATCAGGTAAATCAGGTAAAATCAAAACTGAAATAGTTATATTATGTTTTTAAAATTCGACTACAAAAATCGTTCTTTTTAAGCTTGTGAAAAAATTTTTTTTGCTTGAACGAAGAAGAAAATCGACGTATTTTTTTAAGATGTACAACTTTTGTTGACAAAATTTTTTTGTAAAATCAAAACTGAAATAGTTAGAGGCGAAAAACGAAAAATATTTGTTATGTTTTTAAAATTCGACAACAAAAAATCGTCTATTTTAGCTTGAAATTTTTTGTCTGTATAAAGAAAGAAAAAACTCGATATATCTGTTCAAGATCTACAACTTTTATTCATACAATTTTTTTGTAAAATCAAAACTGAAAAAGTTATATTGATTGTATCTCGTTTTCCTTGCTCCTTGAACATAAAAAATAAAATAGCGAGTGGTAAAATTTTTTTTAAAAATCTGAAAAAATTCAGAGATGCTTTTTAGACCATAAAGAACCTTATTCCGGTAAGAAATTGTGAAAATTAAAACAACGCTGTTTTGGTGGGACACCCTAATGTACAAGCATGGTAATGATAGACAAGTGCCACGCATGTCAGGGCACGCTAGATTATGTAGAACATCAATTCAAATGTCTAGAAAACTTAACCGATCTGACAAAGGAAAATTTGAGGTATAGTTCAAGGGTAGTAACAGAGTTCCTGAATTTAAATAAAGAATCGGAATATTAGCACCTCACCCGTCGCTACAACAACAGCGCCTGAGACACCCTAGCACATGACTTAATAATTTCGTAGGATGACTAATAAAACAATAACTTTAAGACAAACTACGACTTTATTCATCAACACAATATCCTTCAAGAGTTTTTTGTTGAACCATTTATCTTTGGACTCAAAATAACCATCAAATTCGGCCAAATTTATTTCCCTGGAACATTCTTTTTAGCCTTACAAACGGTTAGTAGTCCCTGGGAACCAGACTCGGAGAACTTGGTGGATGGGGAAACAATTCAAAGTGAAAGTTTGCCATTGTTGTGATCGATTTGTGATACGGCGCACTGTTTGTTGAAAGGGCACTTTTTTCTTTTGGGGTTACTTTTTCATAGTTTTAACTCCAGAGTGTAGCAGTGTACTTAAGATAAGATAGCCTTCCGTAGATAGAGATAGTCATTTGGTGGGTGAAATTTTTTTAGTCGTCAGAACCTTTCATTTAAATATTGTGACGATTATGGAAGACCATAGAACATCTTTCGAGAAAATGCTCGTAAGAGAAAATAGTTCTACAAAAGAAATATAAAAATAAATAAAACCAAGCAACGCAACCAAAGTAAACATGTAATAGGAAGTTTTTGTTTTATCGAATAAGAATTGGTTAACGAAAACTATAAGAATTGGTAAATAAAACATTTGAAAAGAATAGATTTCACACCTAGGTGTCAATATTTGAAGATCGTCTTATTATGTTTATGTTGATAAAGGAAAAAAAATGGTGTGTTCTTATGGTGTGTTAATTTAACGAATAAAATCAATAAAACACACCATTTAATAAATTCTTTATGGTGTGTTAATCCAGAGACGCGGAAGTTAGCTGTGATGACACCTAAAGCTACATTTGCTGAAACAATAGCTTGTGCATTGACTTGTGAGACGGCACAAGCAATTGTCAAACCAACAATCAAAGTACGCCGTGTAGGAGAAGGAAGTAGTGGAAGAAGTGGATAGTTTCAAACCTCAAAGAAGATCCCGAGAATTCAGTTGTAGAATAAGATGCTGGATATGTGACAAACTTGGTCACATATCTCGAGAATGCAGAGAGGCCAGACCGGGAAGATCAACATCACCAATCAGACGGAGATCATCTGAAAAAAAGGCTCAAGCGGGAGAGAATGGTGAAATAGCAGCGGAAGAGTTAAACTAAAACTAGTCAGCTTTAAGGGGCCCAAGCTGGCTCCCACAACCGAATGCCCCATACTCTCCATCCCTTTTTCAAGAATCGCAAGGAATGGTGACAGTTTAATCATTGGAGCTGAAACTGATGACAACAACTGTACCATTACACTAGATACTGGAGCAACTCGCACAATAGTCCGTACAGATTTACTAAAATGGGAATTACAACCAGCAGAAAAATATCGAATACAAACAGCAACAGGGGAACATCCAACTATCAAGGGAAGCAAAATTGCTGATATAAAAATAGGTACTCACTTTCAGCATAAAGTTCTAGTGGCAGACATCGTTGATGAAGTAATTTTGGGCATGGACTTCACGAGGCCGAATGGATTTGTAATAAACGCTGGAAATGGAGTACTCAAGTATGGTAACGTAGAGTTGGCTCTTCAGATAAATGGTGCAGAATCAAGTATGAGGCGAATAATATTGGAACATCGCGAAAAGCTGCTACCTAATACCGAAACAATCGTCTGGGGAAGATTGGAGGGAGATTCTGGGTCACCAAGGTTGTGGGTTGTGGAAGCCAATGAAAATGGTCTACAAAACAAAGAGATCTTTATAGGGAAAACATTAGTTGTACCAGATGAAAACTTAAGAATACCGAATAGAACACTAAATCTGTCAGACAAAACAAAAACCCTCAAGAAAGGAACAATCGTCGGTAAATGTGAAGAATTAACTACCATTGTGAAATGTGAACAACAGCACACAGAAAGGAAATTCGAAAATCAAACGCAGAAGAAAGAAATACAAAATCTACTACACAAGTGGACAACAGAGCTTACAAAAGAACAAAAGAAAGAAGCAGAGCAGTTCGAGCGAACGTTATTCGTCCATCTTCTGCAGCACATCAGCAGACAACGGAAGAACTAATCTGGCTAAACATAAAATTGACACGGGAGCAGAGATGCTGATTCGCCAAGCACCAAGAAGATTACCATTAGCAAAACGGGAAGAAGCTGATAGAATGGTAAAGGATATGAAAATGGCTTGTGTTGTCGAGCAATCAGATAGTTCATGGATTTCACCTGAGGTTTTAGTTGGAAAGAAGGATGGAACTATGAGATTCTGCGTAGACTACAGAAAACTGAATGCAGTCACAAAGAAAGATAGCTACCCATTACCTCGAATTGATGATACCTTGGACACATTATCAGGTGCCAAATTATTTTCAACATTAGATCTGCAAAGTGGTTATTGGCAGGTAGAAGTCCAAGAAGAGGATCGAGAAAAGACAGCGTTTAATGTGGGTAGTGGGCTATGGCAGTTTAACGTTATGCCATTCGGACTATGTAATGCTCCCGCAACATTTGAACGTTTAATGGAACGTGTGCTGAAAGTATTACATTGGAGAACGTGCCTTGTGTATTTGGACGACATCATTGTAATGTTTAAGGATTTCGACGATCATTTAAAGAATTTAGAAGAAGTCTTCGAGCGAATCCAAGCAGCCAGACTAAAATTGAGTCCAAAGAAATGTACACTATTCAGAGAAGAAGTAAAGTACTTACCAGTTCTGGCTTACCCTATACCAAATTTTAAATTCATATCAGGCACTGATGCCAGCAATGATGGTATAGGAGGAGTGTTATCTCAAGAAATTGATGGGCAAGAAAAAGTAATAGCTTATTACTCAAAAATACTGTCCAAGCCAGAAAGGAATTATTGTGTAACCCGTAAAGAGCTGCTGGGTATAGTGGAATGTGTAAAACATTTTCACAAATATTTGTACGACCAAAAATTCAATTTGAGAACTGATCATGGAGCATTGAGGTGGCTACTACAATTTAAGACCCCGGAAGGACAAGTAGCACGATGGATTGAACGCTTACAGGCTTATGATTTCGACATTGAACATCGAAGGGGAAGTGCACATGGAAATGCTGATGCATTATCAAGACGGCCATGCCAGATGGAATGCAAGCACTGTAATCGGGTGGAGAGTAAGGAAAACATTATTGATGTCAGGCTTCAACAAGTGCTTCCTAGTGAAGACTGGACGCATGAAGTGGTAAGGAAGGAGCAACTGGAAGATCTGAGCTTGGCACCAATAATAAAGTTCAAGGAAAGGGGAGAAAATCCTACATGGAGGGAGATTGCCGATAAAAGTCAAACATTGAAAGCAAACATTGAAAGCCTCTGTATTGAAGATGGATGCTTGAAAATAATTTGGGAAAATTCTGACGGATCAGTTAAAGAATCAATGATAGTAGTTCCCAAAATAAGAATACCTCAAGTATTAAAGGAATATCATGAAGGAACCAATGCCAGTCACCTGGGTATTAACAAAACCCTTACTAAAGTACGGCGTAGATTTTATTGGTCAGGAGCACATTAATCGGTAGTGGAACGGTGTGAAGCATGCGATCAATGTGCGACTGCAAAGGGACCTGCACGGAGAAGTTGTGGTAACATGAGGCAGTATAATGCAGGAGCACCATTCGAGAGAATTGCAATAGAGGTAGCTGGACCATTTCCGACTTCTGATAACAACAACAAATATGTGCTAGTCATAATGGATTATTTTAGAAAGTGGCCAGAAGTGTGTGCAATACCAAACCAAGAAGCAACAACCATCGCTGAAGCAGTAATTAGCAATTGGATAAGTCGCTACGGAGTACCGATGGAGATTCACACAGATCAAGGAACAAATTTTGAATCTACCATATTTCAAGAACTTTGTTAGATGCTTGGAATTAATAAAACTAGAACAACTGCTTCACATACCCAATCAGACGGCATGGTGGAAAGATTTAATGCTACTCTGGAGAAATATCTAGCAAAAGTAGTAAACAAGAATTCACGGGATTGAGACCGTCATATTCCGTTATTCTTGATAACTTATAGATCAGCAGTGCATGATACATCCAAAACGCGCCAGCTACAACTATTTTTGGAAATGATTTAAGGCTACCTGGTGATCTAAAATTTTGGATTATTCCATCGTCAACATTATGTGTCTAAGATTATGTTAATAAACTTCAAAAAGAAAATGAGAGGGTACACACGTTAGTAAGACAGAAAGCACAGATATCCAGTGATCGAATGAAGACTCGGGATGACTTTCGCGCAAAAAACAAAGGATTTGAGGAAGGACAACTAGTGTGGCTACACAATCCACAGCGGAGAAAAGGATTATCTCCAAAACTACAAACATCTTGGGAAGGACCTTATACCATCATAACAAAATTAAACGATGTCGTTTATCGAATAAAGAAAGGTCAACGAGCGAAACCAAAAGTCGTTCATCTAGAAAGATTAGCACCCTACAGAGGAGGAGATTTAGATTCTTTTCGGGACGAACAGAAATAAGTGGGGGAGAATGTGACGATTATGGAAGACTATAGAACATCTTTCGAGAAAATACTCGTTAGAAAAAATAGTTCTACTAAAGAAATATAAAAATCAATAAAACCAAAACAACGCAGCCAAAGTAAACATGTAATGGAAGTTTTTGTTTTATCGAATAAGAATTGGTTAACGAAAACTATAAGAATTGGTAAATAAAACAATTGAAAAGAATAGATTTTACACCTAGGTGTCAATGCTTATGTTGATAAAGGAAAAAAATGTTGTGTTCTGTCTAGAACATTGTAGTACTATAGAGTCTATTTCATGTAGTATATATAAGAGGTGTTGTTCGAGGATAAAATTAGTATAAATTTGTAAACAATTGAATTGAGTATAAAATTGTCAGCGATGGAAAAAGTATAACAATAAAATTTTAGCATATAACAGTTTCTGCCAGTCGTAAATCAATTTAAAATTAAAGTTTGATGGTCTGAATGACCATTGAATTATTTTATTATTATTTTTCAACAAGCCTGAGTCTGAGCCTTTGACGCAACGATTAATGTTTATTATTTTGTTATTATTTTTGTTTCAAGATCGCCAGTACCATTTGCTTTACTGTTTTACTGTATTATTATTGTTTTTATTCAACAATCACCTGATTACGTGCAACGCATCGGGTGCAACGTTTTTTTTATATATCATAAGATTTTTGTCAGTATGGTTGAAGAAGTATGGAGATGTGGATCAATTACAAATAAAGGGGTGAGTGAAACATTTTTTTTTCTTAATATAATAATTATATTTGACGTCTTGGTTCCTCTGGTTTTTTGGGGTCGCCAGAGACCTTGCTCTTTCTTTATTTCGAGTTCGTTTCCATTTAAAATTTTTGCGTGCAATTTAGCATTTGTGATAGGCTGAGGAGATATATTCGAACTCACAGACTAAGACTAGTTGGAATTTTAATCTCAAGGCACGCAACTCCTCAGATATTCTTGATTCTGGTTCAATTATCAGGAATGTACAGTGTTCATTACAATATGGACTAATGGCGCTAATTCAATTAAAACTGAAAAAGCGCCAAGACAAAATTTTCAATTAGTTTACACCGAACGAAATAGCGCTGAGAATCAAAAAACTCGACGTTAAAATTGTAGATCTCGATTCTATTTCAATTAGTGTCGTAAGCCGCATAGTGACATTGAATTAGTGTCGGAATGTACGTATAGGAACGAAAATCTATGTTCAGCTGAAAAAATGATAGAAGAAACAGTTTCTGAGCTTCAAGACTCAGAAGTGTTTTGTAATAATTTATATATGATGTATGATCCTTGTATGACGAAATCGTGGTGTAAAAATTAATAAAAAACAATTGCAAAGAAGTGAAGAAGAGGAATGCCTCAGAGAATATTCAATCACCATTCTTGTGTTTTTTTCGTTCCGATTGATTTTTATTTATAAAAACCAATTCACATTCAATTGGAGTGTAATTTGTAACGTTACTAGCGAATACCAATGCCGGCATCGCCGAAAACAGCTTCTGAAGTTGAATTGGAATTCTTGAAGGAATTATGCGCACGTACGGATTTTCACCATTGCTACTGCCACCCCTGCTACTTTTTGAAGGGAATTGATAAGTTTTTTGCAGTTTCAAAATGGCGAAATGTTTTTAAAATTATGTCGAACTACATACACTTGCGTTTTCGTATTGCATCTTCGCATCAGAATCGATCATTTACAAAATTACTGCTCATATTTCTGGGGATCGGATTATTTAAGTCATTGTCATCTGTGTGTCCAAAAGGCGATTTTAGTCAGATGCTCATGCGTATAAGTACAAAAACTGAAGCCTGTTACAAGCATGTGTTTAGCAGTTAAAGTTTTTCATGGATTTTTTTATTTCTATAATTACAAACACGGAGTTTTTTGGAAGATAAAGATGTAGTTATTCTGATGAAAAACAAGTCTGCGCAGGTCGAGGTAAAAGGGAGTCAAAAAATTCCAATTCGAGTCAGACGAGAATCCTATGGTTGAAAAAGAAACGTATTTAATCATATAGCTGACGCTAATTAAAAAAATTGAATTAGTGTCGAGATTTTTTAAAAAATTTAATCTCGGTCCTATGTCAGTTTAGAAATGTCTGCGCTATGTCAGTTTAGCAAAAATTTGCACTAATTTGAAAAAAAAAAAAAAACGATATTAGTGTCAAGAAATTTCTCGCAATGCAAGTTTTTTACTAATATTTTTTTAGAGAAAAAAATTAGAATAGATGATTTAAGAAAGCTAGGCACACCAATGTTATCAACACTGGCCGAAATAAGTGCGATCGCCATTTGTTCCTATAAATCGAAAATATCAACAAACCATGTTGGCATTCTTACTGCTTACACTCGTTATTTGATTAACCTCAAACTTCTTTACGTTATATATTCAAACCAAATAATGAAAAAACCAATTACTGGAATTAGTTTTTAAACCAATACATTCATACTCAAAATTATTGCTTAACAACTATCCTAGCGATTAATCCTCAAATCCTATTTCTATCTATTTTTAAACCAAATTTTAAATTTCACAACAAACATGATAATTAAAATCATTTTCTAATATTGAATTAAATGTAGGAAAATATATTATTTATTACTATTCTGATAAGATTAATGTTTTTTTTTTCTGGATTGCCTTCAAGCGAATTCTGGTATTAATAATTTGAAATATATAGAGAATATATGTTTACTGAATTTTGAAACGAGTAGCATAGTTGAAATTTCAAAATGTATTGAGTATGTGAAATTTATTGATTAAAAATATTAGTTTAAAATTTATTTACCTTCATCACCATCATCATTACATTGAGGTCGTACCTCAATAATATTTGGTTCTGTACAACCAACTAAAAGCTGCCGATTTGAATTATAATTGACTACACATCCAGGAACATCTCTCTTTTTTCTATCTAAGCTTTTTCTTAAATTTTGTTTTCTCACTACTACGTCTTTTACATCAACTAGTTGGTCGTAACTATCATTTACATCGTTGTCGTTTATATTACTACTAATTTGTACACTATCCCCTATCTCATCATCATTATTATTATTAGATTTAAATGATGATCTACGATTTCGTGTGGCTAAGCCACGTATTCGACCATGCCATGCGTTTTTATCAATTTCTTCAGAATTTCGAAAACTTAATGTAGCATGTTTACGATATGCTGAATCATGATGATGGTGGGCATGAGTTTTGTTACTATGATTTCTTTTATGCCGTGATGTTACATATGGTGGTCCGATTGCACCTTTCAATGCATATAATCCATCTTGTGGACATACTTCAGATTCTGGATTACTTGTCAAGAGCGTTACATATGGTATTTTTGTGACATCAAAATGATCCTGTGCACATGCATCTTCGAGTCGTATGGCTGGTGTTCCCATTTGAATTTCTGCAACATGTGTGTCACGGCGATAGAACATCATACACATAAATCCAGATTGACTAAAATACAAAAAAAATTTCTAAAATTAATATATGAATTTAATTATTAAACGGAATTGCTTTTCATTTTAATAACGAATTAAATTTTTTGGGATTATTGCTTCAAACGTCAGGGTAAGCTAATATGTTTTTTACATAACACCGGGCATTTTCTAAAATAACAACCTTACCCTCTGGAATTGTCAGTCGGGCAGGATGTAAGAATCAGCGGAAGCATCAGAGTTACGTAAAATACTATACTAACAGCTCAAACAAGAAGGGAGTGCAACGAATTACTGTAACTACCTGAAGGTTAGCAAAGGGAGCTGGACGACGTGATAAAACATGGAATCAGGGCGAGATCTTCTACGTAGTATTTGATATTATTTCCGAAAAGATTACGAAAATAGGAATCCATGCACAAAATTCTATTCCCTAGAGGAGAAATGCAGAAGCACAATCCAGAATGCCAAGAAAGAGGCCAGGCCAACTAAGAGGTCAAACATGGTGTACGATTAGCCCATATGCAAAGAAATAGATCTATTTGAGGTGAATAGAACTCAATTCATATAACTAGGACCATAAAATTAAGTTTGACGGTATCTACATGAAACAAGGACACTACGATGAGGCATTGGATCGAGGCAATTTCGTGGAATCAACTAAATCCTACCCAATGTATATTTCAATAGCAGGAAATACACTTATTTACATTTTTATTAAGGTCCCGGTGCGAGACTACACAAGAACTACATAGGAACTCCATAAGCGTCTGAGAAGTCTGAGAAAGACAAAGCCTGTGATTTTAGTATCATCGCTAATGTTACTGAAAATGGAGTGCACGTTCCTTTAGGAATCCTAAATTTATTGGGGCAGAATCAAAAATGCCATGCAAATGACGAAGCAAAGGCAGTAAGTGAAACTAACTCAAACTAACCAAGAACCTCCATTTATTCAAATTAGAGAAACTATGAATTATGTTTGTCCTTCATATTTTCTATCCAGGGACCAATCCTCACTATAAAAATACAGAGGTTTCACAGAGGTACAACGATTGGTAGAGTAGTAAACTGTAAAAAACTGACATCTTAGCATTGAATGTGGGAACGCAGATGGGGTTTTGAAATGACAAGCTAAAAAGTTTAAACTTGTTCTGCTTCATCGGATCACATACGATCGAACAAGAAGCTAATGTGAATGAAAAAATCTCAGATCTCCTCAGCAGCTCAATTCTGTAACTGTGAAGTTGTTATATGATAAATTTTTTAATGAAACAAAATAAAGAAATGTTTAACACTTCACCCCTTTACAGTTACAGAATTTAGCTGTAGAACCCTCGAAACAGCAAGCTAAATTTACTTGAGAGCTGAGGTCAACTCCAAGGAGGATTTACAGCATGTTGGGGTTGTTTCCTGGATTTTCTTGGATGACTTAGCTGTATAAAGTTTTAGGGAAGAACGATATTAAGATAAAGATCTTGTGCTCAGAAGGCTGGATTAACAGTTAACGTGACAGATAACGTAAGTTAAAAATAAAAGATTCGACCAGGTCCTGATAACTAAATGGTAGCTACCACACTAATTACGGAAAACCGAACATGTTGAGCTATATATACCCTCCAGTGATACATATCACAAGGAGTAAACGGCATAGTTTTTGCGTTCCTGCAGAATAGTAATTCTTGGAAGTAATCTGATTCTTAGGAATATTTCAACACTATTGAGATCGATTAATGTGAAATGTTAATTCCAAAATTAGGGCAGAGAAATATCACTCAATCACTATCTCATATCCCTATAAATAACCATGAATGGATCGGTTAGAGTTCTCGGAACATCAACTACACGTATACAGAACGAGAACATTAGTCGAAATCACTATAACGACCAAAAAAATGTTTTCATTCTTCAAATCTTTTCTTTTAAAATCTAAAACAGATAGTCCTCACATTGGGATTCGCTTCATAAATAATATCTGACCGTATACAACATTCCACTCTATAAATAAATCCATATTTTAATGTATCATGTTATATTTTTTCTTTATTTCATTTTAATGTGTAACAAACATATTTTTTGTTGTTAAACAGATACCGCAATAGACCGGTGTGTTGGTGTTGTCATCATTAATAAGGTGCTTTGTCTTGCATATTTATAAATGAAATAAGTGCGCAATATTATTAATTGGTTATATTGTGTAGGGACCCTATGTCTAGATTTGATAGTATGAGGCTGTTTTTGTGAATGATTTTTCTCTGTCTGTTTTATTTGTTTTTTTGATTGTCCACGGCAGATTTTCGTGTATGGGTTAATATTTATTTTTTAGAATGATAAAATCTAATCACAATAACTGAGATATATGGAAAATTTTAAAAAATAAAAGCGTTGTGTAAAATCACATTTTTGAAAAACTTTAGATACTTTTTAGCTCTCGTGCAATCAAAAGAATATTTTTGGTTTAATAAGTAAAATTATCTTGTGTGATAAAATTAAATGTATTTTTAAATATTTACAAGAATAGATTGTATAATAGACTTTTAAGCAAAAAAAAATATATTGTGGTATAAGGAAAGATAGCGATATTGTAAATTGCATTATATTGATTATTGTAAAAATTTAATTTTGAGTTCTCAGAGACGAATATTAGTAAATTAGAGTGGATGCTTGTGAAAAGAAAAAAATTGGAAAAAATCACGTTTGTTGGAAATGTTGTAAAGAGTAAATGAATTTTATAGCGGTTGGCTCATCATTTAAATTTTATTTTTTTTAAAGAGTGAAAATTTTGAAAAAAAATATTATTTTTGACCTTGACGAAAGGGTAGCATATGTAAGATGAATTTTTTTCTAGTCCAAATCAGTTTATTTTTGTAATTTTCGAAAGGACAGTTTTTGACATATTTTCTAAAATGTGAAATTTTTTCCTGTCACTCTCTTAACTCCGAACATTACAAATGAAATAATTTGAAAATATTCACGGCTATATGAAATTTTGTAGGGATTGAGGAAAAACTACAGCGGTCGGCTCATCATTTAAAATGTTATTTGGAGGTGGTTGAGTTATTTTTAAAATTGTGTTTTTGAGAAAAACTATTCTCTTAGAATATTATATACACGGATCTCGGCGAGCGAGTTATATTCGCAATTGTAAGACTTTTTTATTCTTGAGGGGGCCTTTAACAACACCTAGCATATTACGGGAAAAAGTTATTGGAAGGCAAAATCATGGTCACAACAACGCCCGCAAAAGAAGGTGCCGATACAGATGGTACTTTGCAAAATTGTCTACAGCGTGACGTTTTATCATCACACTAATGTGATCATTGGTGGTGGATAAAGTTCTGTTAACCCAACAGAGCAGGCTTCAAATTTGTTATTGAAATATTCATTTTACCCCATGAATGTTTGAAGATAAGCTCTGAGGAAAAATACATAAGGTTTTTAAATTAGCATAGAGAAATGGTGTAGATTTAAGGGACAGAAACTTAATTTCAATTCATCTCAATATAACTTCCCTCATCATGAGGTGCACAAAAGATAAATTATCTAAAAGCTAATTATCTAGAAGTTAACTCTTATAGTCTTATAGGAAGTAAAAAACTCTTGTAGACAAAACACATGAAGAAAGTGGTGAATAGACACTCGATTTTAATGGAATTTAAAAATTAGTGTTCAGTTTATCTCTCTTAAAACGAATGTGGCAAATGAAAGTAAAACGAAATCACACATTCAGAGTACAATATTCATTTCGAAAGCACAATCTTAAGTTCATTTATAAAACTTATTATTTACAAAATATTTTTTACACGTTAACCGACAGATACACATTTATTCACAAACAAATTCGATCTAGTTTACATCTCATCCTCATTATTATTCTTTATTCAAACAAACAAAGGCCAGATGAACCCATCTTCACTTTTTTCTATTTTTTGTTTGCAAAAAAAAAACAACAATCGTGCAAAAAATATATACATACCATCTCGTTGTGTAATGTACAACAGCTTGCATTTCTGTAGTAGTTTGTTTATTGATTTGTTCACAAAGTGCTCTAGTTTCCATTAATCCACTCTGTTTAATAATATGCATAGATCCATCACTGAAAAGAGAACAAAAAATATATGATTATTACAAAGCATGGTTATGATTTCAATTTTAACTATACAAATGACTAAACAGGACTCATTATTATTTAAATGGGGAGAGCACAGGTTTGTGATAATGGTTTTCACAAGGCAAACAATAAAAGCAATGAAAGGATTTTAGAATTTGAGAAATCTATATTGTTGTGATATTTTTCTCTTTGTATGAAGTATGCGTATGCGTACAGATTATTTAAAAAAAATCGTACTGCGATAATACTTTGTGTATGATTTTTGTTATTATAAATATATCAAATAAAAAAAATTGGGCATAGAAACAGAAACAGAGTTGAAATTCGAAAGTTTAGTAAACAGATTTGACAACCATAGATAAAAGTTAGTATTGTAACTGATTTTAAAATATATATTCAATAAATATATTATTTATTCTGTTAAGAATATAAAACGTAAATTTTTTGTTTGAATGTTGTTACCAAATAACAAAAAAATTACAATAGTATTTCGGTTGATCAAATCTGTTTGATTTTATTTATTTAAAATTATATTTCTATTGATCAATTTCATTTGATCTCTTTGTATAATAAACAATTCATATATTAGATAAATACATCAATAGAAGCATTTGAAAACATTTAAGAACATTCTCAGTCTGAATTTATTTTCAAGATAAATCCGTTTTGCATATCTTAAAAAAAAATATTGCGACGCTGATGCATAGGCTGACTTCACCATAGTTCTGGAAACATAGTGTTCTGGATATATAATGAGCTAATATCAATAAAATACTTTAATTAAAAGTTAACCAATATTATGGACTTCGTAGTTCTAATAATAAAAATATTAAAGCAGGCAGTAGTATCCCAACAAACATAATTCTGTTGTACGAGAAAAAGTAAAAAAACATTTTATCGGAAGTGAGAAAGCGGAAGTTAGGATGCAGAACTGTTGTAAACCGTACTAAATGTGTATGTACCAAATTTTATCCAATTAGATTATAAGGTACAAAAGTTATTGAGCTTCCAAAATAACAGGTGCTTGGAGGACCCCCTACCACTTTGTTCGCTTGTTCACTATCGCTAAAAAAACTAATCAGTTCCTTGCCATACATATTTGCATCTTTTTGCACAGTGTAACCACTTATCCCAATATTGTCCAAAAACTAGTCAATTCTTTGTCATTAAAGTCTTCATCTTATTTCAAAGTGCCATTAAAATTGATTAATGAATAAAATCTGTATGCTCCCAACAAACTTTAAAACAAAGTGTGAAAAGTCAGCAGTTTTATGGTAGACCCCCTGCCACTTTAATCAATGTGTCCCAAAAGATGATAATTATCTTCTTACACTAATTGAAACCTTCTCATAAGTTTTATCATAATCACTTCATTATTGTAGGCTGTAGTGTGCATAAAGATACTGAAAAAACAATTAAAAACATTTTTTTTTACCGGAAGTAAAAAACCGGAAGTTGGGATGCAGAATTTTTGTATATAATACTAAATGCTTATGTACAAAGCTTCATCCAATTTTATTATCAGGTACAGATGTTATAGAGCTTTAAAAAAACAGGTGTATGGGACACCCCCCACCACTTTGTTCACTATTGCTCAAAAACTAATCAGTTCTGTGTCATCAAAATTGGGTCACGAACGAATGCTGTGTGCTTAAGTTTCATCATAATCACTTCATTATTGTAGGCTGTAGTGTGCATAAAGACACTGAAATAACTTCAAAAAAGTACAAAAAAATTTTTTTTACCGGAAGTGAAAAACCGGAAGTTGGGATGCAGAACTATTGTAAACCGTACTGTAATGAATAGCCTGGGACGACGCCCGAACGTAGTGTATTATAGTCTCAGATTCAGTAGTTGTCATTTTTATTAACATGTGTAGCTCGTAATAGTTTCTCATCTATCCACCATCAATAGTCATATTTTCTTATAGTCTCCGTAACCCATAGTTTTTTTTCTATATAAACATTACTATTTAATTTTGCAACCCCCTAAAATTGATTCATAATTTTATCTTACTACCTGAATTTGGATTGTATAAACACTACCGTTTTTTTTATTCAGCGAAGTTTTCAAACCTATAAACAGCTGTGTGAATTTGTCCAACCGTCAAAATAAAAAGAATTGATATCCTACAATTTGTTATGCATTCGATTTCCTGTATTCTTATCAAATTGTCTTTCCGTTATGGATCTGAGTTTCCCTGTAATACTGGTGTAGATTATTGTTTCGCGTTACATAGACATTCTAAAAATCGATTAAACTTACGTTTGATTCATACTAAATCATTGAAGATTCTTATTAATGTGTCGGAAATAATTTGTTTCGCAAACTTGCTTTTTTTGCAATGGTCAGTATTACAAGGTAACCACCCGTTTCGTTTTATCGAAGAAAGATCCTAACATTTATTTACATAATTAGTTTCCTTACATCTGGAACCCTTATTCGAATCTTTCAAAATCCAAACAGCTGCGCATATTTGCCAATTCGTCTTGCTATCCTAAAGTTATATCTCGCAATCAGCATTGAAATGGTCTTCGAAACGTTATTATCAACACGTATTTTCTTACTGGGTGTAATCCATCCTTTCGAAATTCCGAAAAGTTTTATTACCATTTTCGGCATTGAGTTTTGTTATAAATACTGGGTGTAACCTAGCCTTTTTCTCTTATTTCTATTACATTTTCATTCGGTTGTTTGACGTCTCTTAGTCAATTTTGTTATCGTGAATTGAATTTTTGGTTTTGACGTCTACTGGCTGTTTTGCTCTTGTTATTTATTTTTATTTGATTAATTATGATTTAGTAGGGATAGTTAGTTTAAATTACCGGTGGAAAAGTTGAACCTTTGGGTTTTTGCTGGTTAGTCGTGAATAGCAGAATCAGATTGTTTTATTTTCGTGAGTGACACTTTTGGTTGATAGCCGCTTGGATGCTGTTAGGTCAAAATGCCGGACAGAAAGAAAAATTTGCAGTAATGTGGAACCAGATATGGAGATTTAAATTGCCTCTCAATTTATTTACAAGGCATTACTTTGATTATTATAATAAAATACATTAATAACTAGCTGGCTGGAGTGCAGTATCGTGACCTTGTTACTGAAGAAAAGACCACGTGACACGTAGTACGTATGTTCATTTCATGTGCCACGAAACTTTCAACATACGAGTGTCCAACGCTGATCTTTTGTGGATTAGAATTATGTGATATTAGCTGGCTCCTAACGCTCTGTGCATTTGTTTTTTTTGCAAGGGTCGCTTCTACATACTCAGATAGTATCAGGTTACTAGCACCGGAGTATAACAGTGATTATTATGATCAAAGGCTGCAAAATAAACTATTAACATATAATTATGTTCCGTATCGGAAATTTTAGGTAGATTTCATATAAAAATCTACCTATTTTTTCATGTGACCGCTTTCAAAATGTTTTGCCATAGAGAGGCATATCGATAATTCGGTTGTGCAAACGGATATAGGATTTTTTTTTTGAATATCTTTTCCTCCCATATGGAGATTTCATTAGCTGTAAATAGCAGGACAGTGTACTTGGTTATCCATAAAAGTGAATGGTAGATTTTAAAGAAGAGCAAAACCAAACAAAAAAAAAAGAAATTTATTGCTGTAATTGTTGTGTCGTCTTTGTTTTTTTGTGACGTCTCTCCCATATGGAGATTTCGTTAATTAACAATAAAAGTACTGTATACTTTCTTAAATATAATTGCTAAGGTTAGATCGTAAATGAACTCAAAGCTGTCTAATATTTACAAAAAAAAAAAAGAAAATGTAATTATAAGTGTGCATAAGTTAAATGTTTAGTTCAATTTTTTTTTATTGTTAAGAAAGAAAAACTGTCCAGTATTAAAAATTTAATTATACGTGTACAAGTTTAGTAAAATTATTTTTGTTAAGAAAAACTGTCCAGTATTAAAAATTTCATTATACGTGTAACTAAACTAAATATGAAGTTCAAATTTTATTCGAGCTATTGTTGTTAAGAGCCCGGCGAAATTCCAAATCATTATTCATATCAAATTTTTTTCTGTTGCCATCATCCATTTTACATAGTGCACCTCAACATTTTTTGCCAAATTTTTGCTGTTGCTCTCGTATATGATGTGTTCTTCAACTCCACATTGGTAAAACGTTTTTGGCTGATACCACTGTATATTTTATAAATTATAAATCAACAATTACATCAAGGTTTGGCTAATGCCGTCATATATTGTATTCATTGGAATACATCATTTGTATCAACTTTTCGCTATTACTGCATATTAAAAAAATCAACATTTGTTTCAAAATTTTAATATTATATTCTGTGAAAAACATCATTTATATCAAGTTCTGGCTGTTCCTGCATGTTAAAAAAATCAACAATTACATTTTTATTTCAACGTATTACTCAACATTCATTGATACAAATTATTACAATTTTTTTATTTCAACGTATTATGCAACGATTATTGATACAAATTGTTACATTTTTTTTGATTTCAACGTATAATCCAACAATCACATTTTTATTTCAACGTATTACTCAACAATCATTGATACAAATTGTTACATTTTTTATTACAACGTGTTGTCCAACGATTATTGAGACAAATTGTTACATTTTTTTTGATTTCAACGTATAATTCAACAATTATTGAGACAAATTGTAATTGGACACCGTTGTTACTGATTGAGGGCTGAGATAACGGAAACTTGGAGGTCTGGAGGATATAATCATGGGTGAGTGAACTTATATTATTTGTATTTTTGTTTTTGTTTAACGTAGAAGGGTGAATGTGTATGAAGGGGCGTGTCAGTGGTTGAATGGGGGCGTGTTAGTCGTTGCCTGTGTGTGCGAACTGGCGGTTTGGGTAGCGAGACACATTTGGTCTGGATTGGAACTGATTCTAATCTAAATAGTGTTGCTTCGAGTTCAAACTTGACTTACCAAATACCTCTTTTCATTATATGTCCTGAATTTGTTAAAATTATATATTCTCAAAATAATCATTCTCAAAAGTCCTGTAATTCAACAAAAAAAAGGAATTAAAAACAACAAATTAAAGAACCAAATTCTTGTCCGGTTTTAGGTTGATTAGGTCTATGATTCATTAACTAACTGTAAATTACAGGTATTGAAATAAACTGGTTTGGACATGTTGGTTCAAATTACAAACAAACTTACATTTTCTTTTGGTTATGAATAAATTTTTTTTTTGAATTACTCATGGTTTTCTAAATTTTTTTTTAAATGCTGGTAATGAAGGGAAAGGGAAATAATCGATCTGGACTTTCAATATGGTGTGTGACGTTTTTTTTTCGGTGCTCTGGGATCTGATTCGCGATGTACCAGCAATGGCAGTGGTTTATGGGCTGTACTATGGTGCTCATGTGACAGCAATACAACTCAATCTTGATGACTATCTCTTGCGATACGTGCTGCGGGTCTGAGAGCTTAAGTGTCTTGCTTCGCCGTCTGACTGTGTGGGTGAATGTTAGCATGTGTGAGGCGTGAGTGTGTGGGCGTCTGAGAGTGATTGTGGGGGTTGGACGTGCTGATCGTGGGTCTTTCGCAAACGGGGTCGCCAGAGTCTCCCTTTTCCACTTGTACTTTTTTCCATTTCTGTGACTTTTCGTAAATTGCGTACATTTCTGCATTTGTGTTGAAGCAGCAGGTATTACTCCATCAAATCCACGAGGACCGAGCTTTAGTCGTAAGGCATAACAATCATTCTAGGTACGCATCCTGCTATGCCATTCTCATTGGTTCGCCAATGAGAAAGCTCTTCATTACAGTACTACATGCTCATGTACCAAGTTTCATCCAATTCGCTTATCAGGTACAGATGTTATAGAGCTTTCAAGAAAACAAGTGCTCCAGGGACCCCCCACCACTTTGTTCACTATCGCTCAAAAACTAATCAGTTCTTTGTCATACATGTTTGCATCTTTTTCCAAAGTGTCATCAAAATTACCTAACGAATGAATGTTTTATGCTCCCAACAAACATAAAAACTTTGTGGAAAAAACCACCTGTTGTATGGTGGACCCCCAACCCTTTATCCAATGTGCTCCAAAAGCTGATAAAATCTTTCTCATGTTATTTAAAAGCTTTTCGCAACGTTTCATGAAAATCGTTCGGTAATTGTAGGCTACAGTAGGGATAAAAACCTGTAAAAAAAACTTTTTAACTGGAAGTGACAAATCGGAAGTTGGTATGCAGAAATATTGGAAACAGTACTAAAACCTTATATACTAAGTTTCAGTAAGATCATAGCCCGGGATCAGAAGTTATTCAAGATTTAAACTTAGAGGTGTTCGGGAGACCCCCCGCCGTTTTGTCCAAATTTGAAATGAATCCAGATCTTCCATTTTCAAGTGAACCTGTATCATTTGCCAAAGTTTCAAGATCCTATGCAGAAAACTCACCCGCACACAGACGTACACCAAATTTTTTTTTGGCTATTTAGATTGAGGATGGTCCAAAACAAAAGAAAAAATAAAATTTGGGGTATGTAAGATTTTTTTTTTCACGATAGATTGCATTACTTCACACAATTTAAAATTGTGGTGAAGTAAAAATATAAATTTAGTTATTTTAAAACAACTCGAACTGTATTCCAAGAAGCAAAACTTTCGATGCCAGAGAAGTATTGCTTCCTTTTATTAAAGGCACTATTTCTTACAAAGTTTTGATATTATATAATTGAAATTTTCAAACTTATTTTAGTTCACTATTTTAAAAACAACAAAATTTATTAGTAATATAAAATAAATATTTATATATGTAAGAAATAACATAAGATGTAATAATTAACACATTAATTATATTTTTAGTATATTCAGGGGCGTTGGGTAGGGCTGCCCCCCTAAGGATCTGATACTATTAATTCAATAAAACCATCCAACCGTGGAAGAATTATACACTATAAAAATTTCAATGCAGTTATTTTGTAAATTCGTCTAATTTTTAGAAGATTTACTTAACTAATATACCAATTTTATCGCATACTATTAATTCCAATATATCTGATAATATAATTATTACGTTACATATTATTTTGGCCCGACTAAAGTACAGTTCACCGCAACCAGTCAGAGGAAACAAAATATTTCATTAGTATAGGGTTCCTCGAGAGTTCATAGTGCAGTATTTAACATTCAAATTTAAATTGTTATTGGCCATATAAACTTTAAAGTAAGTACATGCAGGAGAACACAACCTATTTGGAGAACCCTGACTGTTTGGCCCTGTTATCTATATCATATTGTACCAACTTTACAAGACTTTTTTAAAAACATTAAATTAAAAACAATTCTAAATGTAAAATCCTATAACATATTGTTATGTAGACTGGAGAACGATGTCGTAGTTCTGTAAAATTCCCTGATTCGTTGATTCTCTGCTTCTTCATATATCACAAATATATAATCGTGAACTCACTTAAGTTGGGTCATATATTGATTGCCGACTTGCATTGTTAGTTTTTTTTTAAATTGTATAATAAGTTATTTTTTTTCTTTTTTTAATAGAGTCAAATGCTCTTACATATTGGGTGTATGACTGTAGGAATAAGTGTATGTGTGCATGTGTGTGTGGGAGCGTGTATGAGATGTGAGAGTGTGAGAGTATGTGATTGAATGGGGGGGGGGGGGGGGGGGAGATTGACGTGCTGATCGCGGTTCTTTAGAATTTACAACTTGAACTCGATACTGCCGCTAGCCCGGAGCATATAAATAATCTAATCTAGGTACGCGATCTGCTATGCCACTTCGTTGATTTTCAACGAAACGGGTCTCCATTACAATATCAAAAGTTTTCTTGATAGTTGTGCTAATTTTTATAAAATGAATGAAAATAATTACGGGAGTAATTTAAATTTTTTGTGTTATTTCCAGTGATTTTATAATAGTGAATGTTTTATAATGGACAAGCAATATTTTCTAACGACACGAACAAATATTTAAGTTGCATATGTAAATATTTTCAAAGTATATTATGAAAATTGAAAACTTTCTGACAAATTCTTTTCGCTATATGTACTATAATTTTTAATTCATAAAATAGTAAAAGTTATATGTTTGGTTGGTTATAATAAAATCCAAAACGTTTCCTAAACGTCAATCTTTGTTCATTTTTTTATAGTCACAGGGAGGGAGAAACTATTTTTTTTTCGTGGTAGGTTCTTCTTATAGATTAAAAAGAAGCTTGCAATAATTGTACAATTTTGAATCAAATGAAAAATTAACACACGTTTATGGGTAGTAAACTGACCAGACGCCCCATGCTGCGTGGAAATGTTCCACATTTCATTGCGTTGTCTCACGGAGAAATTTGTCCCACGAAACAAATATTTCCACCACATTTGCCCGCATTATCAAAATAATCAAAAAACCTTTTATATCTACCTACGTACAGTTTGCGCCATATCTTAGGCAAAGCAATGGATTCACAGTTTTTTCTTGCAGTTTGTATAGTGTTATGTATATGTTGATTTAACTATATTGAGAGAACAAACCAGTGCAATATTTCTTTTACTAAAATAGTATTTTAACTATAATTTTCTTAGAAATACTAAACTCATTTTTTTCACTTCAATAATTTACATTTTATTTTGCAAATATCTTTTGATGTTTAACAGATCTACCTCAGCGAAAAGGTTTCTTTGTTTATAGAAACATCTCCCCGGTGTATATACGAGAGATCGAAAGTATATTATGAAAAATAAAATACAAAATATTTTAACTTAAAAAGACGCAGTTTTCCGTATAAATTCATAAACATTTAAGTTTTCAAACCAGAGTTTACAATTTTACTTTATTCGAGCACTCATTTCAATCCTTTGAAATAATATTCAAAAATTAAAATGTTCATAATTTGAATATCGTTATTACTCGTATGAGTAAAATTTTTTTCTTTTTTCGATTTCATTCCTTTGGAGCAGATTGAATTTTCCTGTTCTTTCATTCGATTTGCAAAAGAACAAAATTAGTCCCTCTACGTCATCCTTTATATTCATTTTTCTAACAATATATGAATAATTGAACGAATCATTCGAAGCATTTTACGTTGGAAAGCATCAAATTTGACGCAAAAATCAAAGTTTTGAGTATTTGAAAGAAAATATTTATTTCAATTTAGTAGCATGAATGATATTTTATTATTTTTACTCCCGTATGTGAGAGTGTTATATTTTTTTTAGGCTACGCACTCTGAAAGAACAAAGTAAAGGAGTGATATAAGTAGCTCTAAACTCTGTTTAAAACACACTTTAACTAGGTAGCTCAAAAGTAAAATTATTATTTTCTAATTTATAATTTTTTTTCTCAATAAATAACAAACAAAGTAAACAGCATAAAAACTTGATAAATGGTATAGATTTGCAAAAGATAGAACAAGAGGTATACTGTATACCTCTTATACTTACAGAATACAGAAGAGATATTAATTATTTAGTAAAATTTAAATAAATTGTTTCAATTGTTTTGCAGTCTTTACTTGTGTAACAAAAGTTTTAAGCTACTATAAAAGGTAAATTTATACTAATTTTCAAAATTATATTTCAAAAGTTCTCCTGCAAATCAAGACGGATAGAAAACGTTTACGTAAATTCTCATACGATATTGAATTGGACCTTTTAGAAAAAAATAAAAATATAACGATGCAAAAGTTTATTGTATTACCAGTCAGAGTGAATTTGCAAATTTACCTGTGGAAATTACGATATTAAAAGACATATAGATACAGATAAACACAACTAATACTAATAAACATACTGATAAACATAACTGATACTGATAAACATACTGATAACACGAACACCAATTTTAGTGGTGTCACGTCAAGGGGTGAAAATTTAAAAACAAGCTAAACTCGAATTTGAACCAGAATGTATTGGGTATTGGATTCGCAGCCCATATTCTAAGTAATGTAATAAGAAGTGCTGCTGATTTAAATGGCAGGGTTAAAAAAATTTGGATATTTTACTGTCTTTACTGGAGACGTTGAAGAAGTTCTGCGGCAAAAGTAATGTCGAACATAATCAACTTATTGGATACAGTGAAACTCGCTGGCTGGCGGTAATGCCAGCACTAGAAAGAATTTTGAAAATGTACGAACCACTGCAAGCACATTTTCTAACGGTTGAAAAATGTTTAATTATTTAATTTAATTATTTAATTATGTGGCACATATTTGGAATAGCATACTTGAGAAAGGTGGTGAAACGTACGTTATCGCATTAGACATCTCAAAAGCATTTGATCGAATTTGGCATGCCAACTTGATCAACAAGCTCGTTGCGTACGGTTTTCATCCCGCAGTCGTGAAGTTGATTCAAAATTTTCTGTCTAACCGATACATCTCGGTATCTATAGATGGCTTTTCTTCTGAGTCCAAATTAATTAATGCTGGTGTACCCCAAGGCTCAGTTTTATCTCCCACTTTATTTTTAATTTATATCAACGAACTGTTGCAAATCACCAGTAACCCAATAAATAGTTTTGCAGATGATAGTACACTGCACAAGTCATTCGTCCCCCTATCTTCAAAGGGTAAAATGCATGAACGAATAAATCCCGTCCGGAGAGACGCTGCCATAAATGTAAACGAGGACCTAAAAAAAGTCGCCGATTGGGGTGACAAAAATTTGGTCAATTTTAATTCAACCAAAACACAGCTATTGATTGTTTCCAGATCAAAGACCGAGTTTCCCAACGATATTTCAATTAATATGTGTGACGACCAAATACGCGAATGTGAAAGCATTCGTTTATTGGGAGTCACAATATCCAATGACTTACTCTGGAACGATCATATAATGGCCATGGCAAAGAGCGCGTCAAGAAAACTCGGCCTCCTCAATAGATGTAAAAAATTTTACTTCGCATCAATTACTCCACATTTATAAGTCCTATATTCGTCCCTGTATGGAGTATTGCTGTCAAGTTTGGGGCGCTGCATCTGTTACTATCCTGGCTCTTTTGGACTCTGTTCAAAAGCGAGCTATACGAATTGTTGGTGATCGAGATTTAACATTAGGTCTTGATTCCCTGCAACATCGTCGCACTGTTGCTGATCTCGTTGTTTTTTATAAATATCGTCACCAGCAGTGCTCGGATGAAATCAGGTCCATAATGCCTCAGAAATATGTTTTTCCCCGTTTTACTCATCAATCGGTGTGTGCGGGCGGTCGAACTGTCGAGATTACTCACTGTCATAGTAATAGAATGCAAAGAGATTTCTTTGTGCGTACATCGTACACATGGAATGCTTTGCCCAAATCAATAGTCTCGAGTGCTTTCAATCCATAAAGATTTAAAAAAAGCGTCCACCTATACCTCAAGACGCATGTTGTTGTGGGACCTACGTCTTAAAAGGTATCTATGTGTTGTTGTGACACATTTTGTAATTCCTACTACACAACACTTCTTATTAAAAAAAAAAAAAAAAAAAAAAAATTAAAATTAAAGAATTTTTTAAAGAATTAAATAGTAAACAAATAGTAAAGGAAAGCGTTAAATAGTAAATGTATGCACAATCTAGTTAGCACGTTTTCACCATCCCACTTTCTCGCAATAGAAATTCTAATTAGTTAGTATTTGGAAGAATGTTTACATTTTGTCCCACATTTTAACGATTTGGCTCTGGTCAGTTTAGGGTAGACATAACTCTTTCTCTTTGAGACAAATAAAGGAAAACAAACAAACAAACAAAAAACGATTCGACATAAGAGGAGTCACGCAGGGATTGCAATCCCGTGGTGTTTTATGGATCCTGGAACTACGTGACTTATAAATTTTATATCCCGGGATGTCCGGGATCTAAAAAATCGTATAGAAAAACCATCCTTTTTTTTATGCTGCACAATCTGCTGTCGTTTACAAATTCACTCTCTGAATAGTTACAAAGCAAAGATATAATAATTTCTAGCACAAGCGCTTTAATTAAAACTACTTTCTTGATGCTTAAACAATACAGATATGATACTAAATTTAAAATTCTTTTTAACAAATGAAGGGATTTTGCAGAACTTTGCGGCATTCGCTTCGATGAAACAACATCAGAAGACAAAGATCTAGCAGAGTAACCAAGGTAGCTCAAAAGCATTTCCTTTTTATTTCTAGGTCCATGTATTTAAATGCTTTTAAATATATGTGTGTATAAAAATGTCTAACAAATCTTTTTATGTCATTTAAATTTGACCCCCCCCCCCCCCCCCCCCCCCCAAAGATTTTGGTGAAATGATGCCACTGAGTATATTATATTTATATTTAAACTAGTAAGTGATCGCATAGGCGCATTCAGGAGGGGTGCGAAGGTGCATATGCACCCTCTTAAAAGGCCAAAATCAACACCATAATTATGCTATTGAATCACTTCAGATGAGACTTCAGTACTTTACTTCACTTCAGTACTTTATCCCAATGTTTTTAAATTATTAAAAATTTTAGTGACGTCACGACATGCACTTCAGAACGTTCGTTTTCAACTTTAAAACATTTAAAAAGCTACTTGCAAAATTCTACTTCAGAAAACAGATTGGACGGTCTTTTATTACTTTATATATACAAGAATATAAAAGTAGATGAAGAAAAAGTGCTAAATATTTTGCAAAAGAATAAACGAAAATTAAACATTTGTTTGTAAAATATATACAAAAGCAATTATATTGTATTGTATTGATTGATACATATCAAATATTATAAAAGAAATAAATGCAAATTTGCGTACATTGTTTTTATTATTCAATTTAAAAAAATGCACCCCCCAAAAAAAAATCCTGGATACGCCACTGAGTGATCGGCATTTTTCCAAATAAAACGAAAATGTCTACAAAACATGCCAGCATTCTCACACACGTCATTCGATCAACCCTAAGCTTCATTACTGTGCACAACTTGGTTTTCCCTTTCAGTTAGTGGCAATTTTGGTGACAATTTTGCTGGATTTCTACAACTTTTTCAAACTTTGTTAAATACGATACCGACATAAAACTTGCCATAAATCGACAAAACTCGAGCGATCGTTTCCATATAAATCGCAAATAGAATTACATTAAAAACAAGTGGTCAACAGAGATACTAATCGAATTGATGAAAGGTTAAATTGTAAATGAAAACGTTTATAAAAGGAGTAAATATTACGATTTTAGGGAGAAAAAAGGCAGACCAGTCAATAAAATATTTTAGTTTTATGTTTCACCGACCTGAACATTATTTCTTTCAATTAATTCAAATTATTTAACAAAAACTAAATATATTAATACTAGAATGAAATAAATACTAATTAGTAATTATGAATATTTAACATAAAAGTTTATAGTGGTGACAGCGGTGTGATATTGTAATGATGTGTTTATGATAAAAGTAATATGACAGTCATATGACAGTAATTAAATATATTTTTTTTGGCAAAGAGTCACAGCATCAACTGGATCACTATTCCGAATTTCAGGTTGATTTAGAAAGTATACGTTGAAGTTTTAAGTTTGGAGGTTTGAAGCTTCAAAAGTATTTCTTTGACAAAATCATATATTTTAGTGAAGTTATTTGAATGTAGGAGTCTATAGGAGCAATTTTACGAAGATTCAACAACGTTTTGACTTGACCCCTTTTAATTTTGATTATTTTTTGTTTATAGATAGTCTTTGATAAATAAAAAATACAAATTCTCTTAGAATTTTTTTTTCGACCAGGGGTCTTCACAGGGTGCCCCTCAATTTTTGTTATTTTGTGATGTGAGTGCATTTTGACGAGCGATTGTAGAAAAACTACTCAATCGATTTTCATAAATGATATGTCGTTGAATAGGTATTAGAACAAAGTTTTTAAAAATGTACACTGTTAATTTTTTGAAATAATTTTTAACGGTGTAACATAAGAAAAAAATGGTGTAATTGAAAAAAAGATGGCATAGCCTTTTTTTTTTTTTTTTTTTAAACTAAATTGAAGCTTATTTTATATCTAACAACTTGTAAAAGTTTAGGACTAGCATCATTTTTTGTTTAAGAGATAAAATTCGTTGTGCATATGACTGTCGGGCATCAGTTTTTTTTGTTCTGAAGGAAAATTATAAAAATGGCGATTTTTAGATTCAGATTTTTTTTTATGTTACATATCAAATATTTTATTATTAAATGAACTTTTTAAAAAGCAATTTCAGTCAAGTTCAGCAAAATTTTGCGACATTTTGACTCGACCCTTTTTAATTTGGTTTATTTTGGTCTATATTTAAAAAAATTCTACTTGAAGCCGTATTTTTCATTTATCAAAGGCTATCTATAAACTAAAAATAAACCAAATTAAAAAGGGTCGAGTCAAAATGTCGCAAAGTTTTGGTGAACTTGACTGAAATTGCTTTTTAAAAAGTGCATTTAATAATAAAATATTTGATATGTAACATAAAAAAAAATCTGAATCTAAAAATCGCCATTTTTATAATTTTCCTTCAGAACAAAAATACTGATTCCCGACAGTCATATGCAGAACGAATTTTATCTCTAAAACAAAAAATGATGCTAGTCCTAAACTTTCACAAGTTGTTAGATATAAAATAAGCTTCAATTTAGTTTAAAAAAAAAAGGCTATGCCATCTTTTTTTGAATTACACCATTTTTTTCTTATGTTACACCGTTAAAAATTATTTCAAAAAATTAACAGTGTACATTTTTAAAAACTTTGTTCTAATACCTATTCAACGACATATCATTTATGAAAATCGATTGAGTAGTTATTCTAGAATCGCTCGTCAAAATGCACTCACATCACAAAATAACAAAAATTGAGGGGCACCCTGTGAAGATCCCTGGTCGGAAAAAAAAAAATCTAAGAGAACTTGTATTTTTTATTTATCAAAGACTATCTATAAACAAAAAATAATCAAAATTAAAAGGGGTCAAGTCAAAACGTTGTTGAATCTTCGTGAAATTGCTCATAGGTTTGTCCTTAAATATTTTTAAACAAAACCATCGACACATTCGTTTTTTATTTGATCTGAAATCATCTAATAGGTAGATAAAATAAGGCAGCAGACAGCACTTTATGGTGCGATGAATTATCTTGTTTAAAATTAAGTTATGACGTGAAACTCGGCCAGAAGTATTCTAGTCTATGCTTCTCTATAGAGGTGCAACAGCACATAAAATTTAGATCGTAAACCACAGCTAGCAGCCACATAGTGACCTCAATATGGTCCTCATAATGCATTTTTGAAATAGAAATACAAAACAGAAACTGATAGATACCATGTAGACATGTCAATGGCTCCTGAAGACGTTTGTGAGAAAACGAAAATAGGAAATTGTTTTGTTTATATTATAGTTATTATTTACAAAGTGATGTTTAGATAGTTGTCTGACTAGTTATAAAAAAGGTTATAAAAAACCCTTTCACTCAAGATACTAAAAGATGGAGCGAGCTCTTTAAGAATTTAGAAATAAACAATTTTAGGACTGAAATTAAAAGTATCAAAGCAATTGATTTCGGTAATGATATCGCTTTTCAAATGTCAGACGAGAATGTAGTAAATGAAAATGTCACAAATATCATATACACTTCAGCCAAAAAATTGAACTGGCCCTCCTCATTTGATTAAATAATTTTCTAAAGATTGGCTTCAACTGCTAGAATGGAGTCGATTAAATCATAGATGAACAGACAAAATTTACTTGCCCTATTTTAGATAAGAAGATTCAGGCTTCATATAAGTACACATTAAAATATCGGAACAAACAAAACATATTGGCCACTGACGCTCTTCTATGAATAGACCGATTTTGGGATGATGCTTTGGCCAGCGAGCAAATTAAAGAAAAAGAGCAAAAAGGGCTTCCATCTTACAATGGGCTGGCTAAGAACAACACCATTTATGTGTACCCATGGTAAGATGTCGAAAGAAATATTTAAAAAAGTAAACACAAAATTTGTTTTGAAGAATTGCAGGCAGGATCATATTTCATGTTTCTTGCAGGCAGCTAGGATCATATTTCTTGATCATGTGACGCACTGCTTTATTACTTCGGTCTGAAAGACCTAAGTATTACATTCATGAGCTCAAAGTGAAATTCTTACCCCCACTTTTTTGGAATTTCTCGACGTTTTAGGACTTACTGATTCTAAAAAAGCAAAAAAAAAAATATATGTCTGGCTGTAGGCCGTCCGGCCGTCACAACCGACGAAATCTAGAAAACGGCTGGAGGGATTTCAAAATTTTTTCTAAAAATAGGTTTACTCAATAGGAAGAGCCGAAAGGACGATGTGTTCGATAACTGTACCGGAAGTGTGTCAAAAAAATCGTCAAGTGTGTCAAAACAAGGAAATTTGCATATTTTTTGCTTAAAAAACGTTCATTTTAAGTGATTACGAGTAGGAACATTGAATTTGGAGAAATCTTGATGGTCGGGATTAGTATGTGAGACCAAAATCTTGATTATTGCATTATAAGTTTGTCAAAAAAAAGTTGTCAAGTGTGTCAAAAGAAAGATTTTTATTTATTTTTTAACCCAATTTTTTGGAAAAAAATAAAATGAATATTTGTTTGAAATGAAATTTTATTTATTATTATTGAGAATTATGGCACTATAAGTTTGTCAAAAAATGTTGTCAAGTGTGTCAAAAGAAAGATTTTTATTTATTTTTTTACCCAATTTTTTGGAAAAAAATAAAATTAATTGTTTGTTTGATATGAAATTTTATTATTATTAGTGAGAATTATGGCATTATAAGTTTGTCAAAAAAATGTTGTCAAGTGTGTCAAAAGATTTGTATTTACTTTTTTACCCAATTTTTTGGAAAAAAATAAATTAATAATTTGTATGACATGAAATTTTATTATTATTATAGAGAATTATGGCATTATAAGTTTGTCAAAAAAATAATGTCAAGTGTGTCAAAAAATGATTTCATTTATTTTTTAGCCAATTTTTTGGAAAAACAAAAGTAGCTGTTTTTATGCCGTAAATGTAATTGAACATGAAATTGGACATGGAAATTTTTTAATTTGTTATATTTTTTGATATTATTTTGGAATTTTTAAAAAAGTTTGTATTTTTGATTTTGTAATAATTTTTGCAATATTTTTAAAATTTTGGAAAAAGTTTTAATTTTTGATTTTGTAAGAATTTGTGGAATATTTTTGGAATTTTGAAAAATTTTTAATTTTTGATTTTATTATAATTTTTGGAATTTTGAAAAAATTTTCAATTTTTGAACTTGTAATAATTTTTGCAATATTTTTAGAATTTTGGAAAAAGTTTGAATTTTCAAGAATTTTTGGATTATTATTGGAATTTAGATAAAGTTTCAATATTTGATTTCATTCTAATTTTTTGAATATTTTTGGAATTTTGAAAAAGTTTGATTTTATTTAATTTAATAATATTTTAAGATTTTTGATTATAATTTTCCGGCAACGTATTGATATTTCGTGTTAGTTTTGTAATAAGTTTTTAAACAGAGATAAAAAAATACTTGTACTTTAACAAAGAGTTATGTTTGGTATACATCGCTGCCCAAAACTAAAAACCATGTCCTCGTGAAAGTTTTTTGCCGAAAACTAAATCAAAATCGAGGGTACCCAGACTGAAGTCTTGATATCTCAGAGCTGTGAGATTTCAGCCCCTCCATACTTTAATAATTAAACTCCTAATGTTGTGATACATGGTACATTTTAAAAATAAACACAAATCAACGAAAACTGAACCACTTTGCGAAAATGGAGGTAATGTATGCTTGCAATGATTTTATAATATGAGGGTACTATTCTCAATTTGAATGAAAGATTTACCGTTCGACAAGATATCATTCAAAGTTACTAAATAAAATACTCAAAAATGAAAATTATGTATAATAATTTAAGAATTTTTAATAAAAATAAAAAACAAATAAAAAAGCATTTTTTTAATTATTGCATTTTAATTCAAAAGTGAAAAATGCACACAAACAGGGAAAAATATGGAAAACCATAATAACACATACATATCAAAATTCAACGCGAAATTGGTTTTTCTACTACACCTCGTAAAAAGCTAGTTTCGATGTTGGTAAACTGCATCGAAAACATTGTTTGATCCCCAATGATAAAAGAACATAAACAAATTAGTTTCGTCTCTAGTGACGAAAGTAGTTTTGTAAAAACTATCTATTTTCTAATTTTCTAATCTAGTATGGTGGACGTATATCGTTGAACTGCCTTATTCTGATGTCCAATTGATTCCTTTAAAATTTATGATGGGAAGAAAGTCTTTATGCTGGGGATCCCATGCTAACCCGTAGACTACGGCCTATTGGGCAGACTTTCTTCCAGTTAGAGGTTTAAGTAAAAAACCAAACTTTAACTTTTAGATAAGGTTTATTAATTGATTTTTAATTACAATATTCATTTAATTTATACTAAAATAAGCATATGATTTCTCCACATATTTTCTTTAAAATCCCCTCCCAGATTTATCGTCATTTTAATAAAATAATCGATCATCCAATTGACGATCGATTTATTATGTAAAGCTAATATCGGTCAATTATAGATGGAATAAATATATTTACCTTATTCTGCAGAAAATATATTTATTTTCATAATTTTAATATTATTTCATTTTTGAAATACTATAGGTTGTTGTCATCAAATTTAATAAAATTTTATATAAGTTATGTTTCATCGTTTAAAATATATTGTGAGAATTTTGGATATACGAGCTGAGTTGAATATACTTAGTTCGTCCTATATTATTTGTTATTTGTTTTGAATGATGACTCGCTTAATTATTTAAGTTAATTTAATGGGAAGAATAACATATGTATTGTATGTTAATTAGATTAGTCATACATATGTTTTACTAGAGATATAATAATTTTTTAATCAAGCCTCATTAAAATATCCGCCAGTTTTATTTTACCTAATTAATTAATATAAAGAAATTTTGCAGCTTTCGTTTAAAATGTTTTTTTTTACACGACAGATATGATCCAGACAAATGGGTGTAAAAAATGCATTGTAATTATGAAAAATAGAAGATTGATTCCCATCTCAAGAAATATAGTATAAAAAAATTCTGTCAACGCGACAACGCTTACCATACTAATTGTGGCGTTTGTAAGCATTAATTAACCCCAGAAACTGTTTAAAACAAAGAAGTAATATGGTATAGCTTAAGATCATCCTTAATTGTAGTTGTTAACGCAAACATTGTTTTAATATTGTATATCATAAGACCATCATTAATTGCTACCCATGTAAACACTACTAAATGCAAAAATATATTGTTATCTCACTCTGGCAGTGGCCACATTTTTTTTGTAGAGTGGAGACGATCGAGATAAAAACAGAAGGTATGCAGGTGGATAAAGGAAATAAATGTAAATTAGTTACGGTTAGACAGTCACTAAAACAGTAGTGTGGTTTTCTGTTCATTTTGTTGGATTAAAATATTTTTGATTTAAATAATATTAATGTTATTTGAATAAACTGGTGATGTGATTTTGTTAATACCGAGTTAGTTTAGTTTTGTTTCCTTTTTATATATTTATTTTTTATATATTGTGATTTGGATTTTTTGATAGGTTATGCTGACATGCAGATTTGAACGCGTGGCAACATGCGAGAATAGGAACAGAAGAACCTGAATAATTTTACCCTTGGTAGGCATAACAGCATTATTATTATTATTTGATATCTACACCACTAACCTTGGTAGGCATAACCAAATTATTACTATCATTTGTTAACTACAACATCAGCCAAGTAGGCACATTTTTTTAAATATTATTATCATCAGTCTTGATAGGCGTAACTGCATCATTATAATTATTTGGTACCTACACCACTAGCCTTGTAGTAGGAACGTCATTTTAAATATTACAACATCAGCCTGGTAGACACAACAGTATTAAGTAAAAGTATTATTATTATTTGATATCTACCCCATTAGTCTTAAGCCTAGGCTTTGCAACATACAACGTATTCAACCAATAATCTCTTTAACATCCAACATTGAGGATCTTCATTCATAATGCATGTGATGTTACTGGCATGTTCTAATTGTTTATATTAGTGTTTTTATCTTGTTTTGTTTATATAGTTTTTTAATTGCATCTGTTGAGCATTGTGGAAGATAATTCTTTTTGTTTATTTTTGGTCCGTTTATTTTGACTACAATCATTAGACGCGACGATTTTTATTATATTGCATTATTGTTTTTATTCAACAATTGCCGGTATCATTGTGTTATGAAGTGTAATTCAAACTTCGTAATTGAGAGTCGAACCATTTTCCCACGCGCATTAGATTTGCCTAAACCGAAACTTTCATAATTATTTTCGTTTTTCCCTTAAACATATTTTCCTGTACTCAATCCGTGGTCGTCATTTGCAATGGTTTCCGTTTGAAAATTGTCATGAAACAGTTGTGTGCTATTTCCCAATATAATTCTTATATTCAATTTGTAATTGTTAATCAATGTAGATTATCACAAAACAGACAGTTGTGCAATATCGTTAATACATAATCGCGCTATTTTCAAGTATGATTTCCTACAATCATTTCGTAGTCAATAATTTTTTTTATATAATTCTTTCCCATTTTTTCTAATGCAAATTAGTGATACACATTCCTTAGTGGGTTTTCGGTCATTAAAATATGCTACCAGTTAATGCTACCATTTTTTTTACACTATAAATAGAACGCGATAGAAAGCTTCTGTCTCTTATGTCTTGTCAAATTCTTTCGTGAAGATCGAAAAACATGAAGCTTTTTTGACTTCACGCTCTTTTCTTAAAATCTAAGTAAAAATTTTTTAATTAAATCAATTTAGTATTAGATAGTTTAATTAGTGCGATTTGTTTTAATAGTGCAATTTTTCCTAGTCAAATTTAGAAAAAGTTTATATGTTTTGTGCTGTAAAAACAAAAAGAAAATAATGACCTCGTCGGTCACCTTCTGATACCTTGTGGCATTTCGCGCGTGAATATTAAAAACAAGGAAACTTGGATTCACGTTTCCTGTATTATAATTAAATAGTGAAAATTTTAGAAAAAAAAAATGAAAAATTTTTTTGTTTGTGCAATTAGATCAATTAGGTAAATTTTTTTTATTACTGTAAATCTTAGCTCAATTTATAAAAAAAAAATCTGCTGTGCTGTGTTAGAGCAAGTTTAACAAAAACATAAAATTATATGGATTGCATTTGTATTGAGTAAAAATGTTCTTGGTGTTCAGTGAGTTTGGTTTTTATTTAGCTACAATCATTAGTTCAAATTTAAAACAAATTTGTGTGTCTGTGCCGCATTGGTGGTTAATTAAAAATAAAAAAACACTAAAAAAATTTACTACCCATGTAAACTCATATTTCGACTTTATGTCTAATCAGTTCACAGCTGTTGGTGGTTTTGTCACAGAATAAAAATATACAGAATAGTCATTGCGTTGACCAAAAATATTTTAACCTAACGGGATCCTACAAAATAATTCTGTGGTAAAATTCTGTGGTAAAACTATAAACCACCAAAATGTAGAATATTTAACCAAACTTCTTCCTACCTTAAGCAAGTTTGAAGTGAGGTTAGAAGTAAAAAAAATGAGTCGAAACTTTTGCATAAAAAAAGTGTGTTATGGCGCTTCTGTATATTTTTATTCTGTGGTTTTGTTTTGACAGCTAGACGTCGAATGTTTTCATGTGGTGTATCTTATTATTTAAAAATAAAGGAATTAATTCCAAAAAAAGAATGAATCCGTTTAATTAAATAAACTGTCCAGTCTTGTGCTGTAATAAATTTAACTAATAAATTATAATAATATGACTGTGAAATTACTGTGATATTGTATGTTCCCTCGAACTGTGATAAAGAGAACTATAAATATTAATTTTGCATTCTCATTTAAAAATATATACGTAAAATTCTGTGTTAGCATAATTTATATAAACATAATTACGTATAACTCTGTGTTAGTATAATTTATATCTTTTTTTATATATTAATACGCTAGATTAAAACTTTGTGGAGCATAAGGCTTTTTTATTCGCAGATGGATTCAATTCAAATTTTCACAGCTAACTGATATTAGTGTAACCTATATTGGGATCCGGATTCAAACAAATCGGATCATAAATAAAAAAGTTATTATATACGGAAAACTTTTTCTATACATATGCATTATAAGTTTACATACATATAAAAATATATTTGCTATCGAACAACGAACAACAAAAACGAAACTTAAAACTTTATTTTGTTATTCTTTTTTATATTTAATTTTTTCTCAGCTGTTAGTATATTTATTTCTTTGAATGTGAATAAACGTACATATTGTTTTTCTATGTTTTAAATTTCATTTCGAATTTTTTCTTATGCGTAAGATAGGTTTTGAGTTAGATCGTGTGAATCCTTTTGTTCGTTCTTTTAAATCAATGCATGAATTTTGTGAAAGACCTGAGAATGTTACTGCTGATGTGTCAATGGTTATAAAAGTTAACAGAGAATGTGATATTCGTCGTTTTAATGATGCTGTTCAAACTGATGTGGTTGCTATTTTTAAAAACTAGGAAGGCCCGGCGTGCTTCGCTACGCTTATAAATAAAGTTTTTGCGTAGACATTTTGTTGACGTAGAAGCAATGATTTCAAAAAGTGGTAATGAGAAATGCTAGCATATAATTTTTAATTTTTCTTTTTAAATATATGAATGAAAAATAATCAGAACTCTAGCTGATCAGTTCGGATATATGAAAAATTAGCGATCAAATAAGTTTTCAAGTAAGCTTATTTTATCTCTAACTTATTTGATCGCTAATTTTTCATATATCCGAACTGATCAGCTAGAGTTCTGATTATTTTTCATTCAAATATTTAAAAAGAAAAGTTAAAAATTATATGCTAGCATTTCTCATTACCACTTTTTGAAATCATTGCTTCTACGTCAACAAAATGTCTACGCAAAAACTTTATTTATAAGCGTAGCGATAAAAATAAATACATGTAACTCCGTGTTAGCATAATTTATTTAAAAATACATACGTTTAATTCGTTGTTGGCATAAGTTATATAAAAATAAATGTGAAGAAAAATAAATTTAACCAAAAACTGTTGCATAATAAACCTCGTAAACATCTTTATTTTAATTGCTTGTTGAAATTAGGAGATTGTCCATGTTCCAGATAGTTGTGTTATTAAAATCCTAGCTTCATCGACACAAAATCTCTGTGATATTTCTGGGGTAACACTGATATCAGGACAAAGTGAATCAGTGGATTGGAAGCTGGAGTGTGATTTACGGGAAATACTTGGCCGCATGTTACGATTATAAGTACGTATCCGGCACGACCATTTTGTTTTTGTGATATTACGTTGATATTCTCATTCCTGCTGAATAGTACATTTACGGTAATACAAAAAAAGGGGAGAAAGAAATATCACCGATCATCAACAAGTTTGAATTGCGATCATTTTTACATCGTCGTCGTGATACTGATGTCAGAGCTCACCAATCGATGAACTGGATGAACATGAGCGATTAACTTTGGACAACAGGAGTGGGAGCTGGCCAAGCTATGGGGTGAGTCGTTTTAAATATGTATATATGTGGGAGCGTTTGTACTATGAATGTTTGCTTGAATGTATGGGGTGTATGTGGGCAGGTGAATGCATATGTAATTAATATTTCGATTTTTTTTTTTTTTTATATTTTTAATTAGTGCATTATCTTATGTGATTTAACCATTCATTATCAGTAATTTATTGTTGGAAAATATGAAGGAAAACAAGAGTAATAGCGAATGGTTACAAGGTTCCTAATAGCACCATTAATAATAATATTCATTGAAATTTAACCCAAACTCATTTACTTACAACTAATGGTAATTTTTATTATTACTATAATGGGTGCTGAATTTTGAAACCATATTGTCCAAAGAAAAAGCTTTAGAAATCATTCACGATTTTTCAAGGCAAAAACTATTACACCAGAAAATAATACTACCTTTTACGGGATCGAAATTACTCATACCTATCTCATCCTTTAATATGACTAATAAACAAACTAACGTTACGATTAATACCTTGCGAGATAAATATGAAAATTTTCGTAATACGAGCTGTCGTATTTCTTCATTTTGTTTAATGGTGGATGTCAAAAAAAAAAAATGAAGGACCATTGGATTTGTAAATACTAGAGAGAGTTGGTTCAACAAATAAATTTTAATTTTAGTATTCTATCAGAAATTCAAAAGGAACCGTTTTGGTGAATTTCGATCAATAAAAAAATCGCTGAAGAAGCGGATGATGATGAAGTTCTCTTTTTATTAATGACTATATACCTATTGTATACCAACTTTGAATAGTATTATTTTAAATTTTAAAGCTTTAATCTTTCTTTGATTACAGATTTATATATTGTTTTATTTGCTTTACCACAATTTTCATTTATATTATATTTCTAATGTAAATTGGCCGTATGAGCTTGGATGTGTGCATGTGGGGGTGTGAGTGTGTGTGTGTGCATGAATGGATGAAATGCGAGAGTGTGTGAATGAGTGCTGAAATATGGGGGATGGACGTGGTGATCGTGGTTCGTTCGCATACGGGGGTCACCAGACTGTTTAGTTCACTTACCTTTTTTTTACATCTGTTCTTATCTCATGTTACGCGTACAAATACAGTTATTTATGCTGGAGCAGCAGGTATTCTTCTCTCGACCCCATAGGCTGCAGCTAGTCTGGGGCTAAAAATAATATCGCTAGGTACGCGGCCTGCTATGCCACTTCGTTGTTAGTCAACGAAACAGCTCTCCACTATAATTGGCGCAACGATTAAGTTTTTATTGAATCAATAAAACGAAAAATAGAAAAGACGAAGTATGAAGGGTTGGATCAATTACAAATAATGAGGTGAGTGAAATAGTTTAATTATTAAATGTTATAATTATACTAGATGTGGTGCGGGAAATAGTTTTGGTGCCTCCGACTTTTGGTGTTCTCAGACTCCATGTCCTTTGCTCATTTCAATCCGTGAACTTTGTTGTGAAAATTTTGCGTGCAATTCAGCATTTTGATGGTCTGAGAAGAAGCATAATCGAACTCATAGAGTGCAGCTAGTCGGCAATATAATCTCAAGGCACGCAACTCCTCATATGTTCCTAATTGTGATTCTATTATCAGGAATGCACAGTGCTCATTATAATCTGCTAGGTATAAGTAGGCTACTAAATATGATTGCACTAGGCGAGTTTGCTGGTCAGTAGGTAACTCGCAAGTTTGCTCAAGGTAATTAATCCTATTATCTGATTATTCGTATTGTGCCATTTATTTTCTAATATTGTAGCAAAATTATATAATAAATATTTTTACAAGATTTTAATTTTAAAAGTGCAAAAGTTTTATGGTGTAAATTATAATCATTTGCCGCCGTTTGACATATTTCGGTAAGTATAAATGGAAATAATCAATAATAATAATAATTATTGTTAGCGGAAAAAGTATAGACTTCTACTCGCCGAAAATCATATTTTGAAGGGAGAGGACAGTTTAGCAGCCAAGGCGATAGTCAAAAGTTCGTAAACTGAGTTTATCAACTAAAACTATTCTGTTGTATCAAAATATGTAGTTTTCGTCATCGTTGAATAATATAATATATATTAATGAATATGTAAACAATATTGTTCTGAATTATTTTGAAACAACTCGAAGTTTTTCAAAAACAAGAAACTTTTATTATTTCTAACGATCCTTTTCAAAGAAAAAGTGAGAATAGATGCCAAATGATAGCTACTGACATCAATGGAATTAAATGACCATAAATCGACAAAACTCGAGCTAGCACCAGTTTTACATGTAGCCAGTTTTACATCTTCAAAAACTAATATCTTTAGAACAAAATAAAATTATGAAAGCTCTAACGTTTTTTTTTTTTTTTTTTTTTTTTTTTTTTTTTTTTTTAAAGAAGTATTGATATATCCAGTGGATTTAATGTCCTTTGAAGGATATATATTATATCAATACTTCTCGGCTCTGTAATTCTAATTCAGTAAATCCATATATTGGATTTGACTGGATTCGAACCGTCGACCCTAACAATGTATAGACTAGTGTTTTAACACACTCGGCTATACATCGCTTAAACCTTACCCTAAAACATGCCAAAATCTTAGGAATTTTTATGAACTTTTAAAATATAACAGTTTTTCCAACAAACCTTTTTTTTCAACGAATGCAATTATAAATTAAGAACCGTTTAGTTAGTCGCAAATCAACTTAGTTTTTGTAACAACGAAAAAATCAAAAATCTATTCAACTCCTATTTTTTTCATTTCTATAATTGCATATTATAGATTTAGGGTTGAAATTGAAAGTTGAAAACGATAAAATTTATTGTTTTGTCGCCCTTCGCACGCCCTTTTCGAAAGGGAATGAAATTGTTAAAAAAACAATCTTCATTTGGAGAGATATCACCAATATCTTACTTCAAACAAATTACATTACTGTTTCTTCCCTACCAAATCGAAATTCTTTTACCTTAATTTACTCTTGGAGTAATATTTCAATAGAATATGTATAGAAACATGTATATATGCATGCATGTACACATGAAATAAATGATTTAAGTGAACAAATCAACAAGTTTTTTTTTTTTTTTTTCAATCAACTTCTGTAATTGAAAATTAGAAAATTGAGACTTTTTTATTTATTAAAAAGAATTGTGAAAAATTTGTATTATTTTTTTTTGCTATTTGTTATTTGATTTATCCCCTTCACAATTTGTGAAACTAAATCTCCATGCATACACATTTATCCACGAAGATAGTTTGATAAGTTTTAAACTATTTTTTAAAATTAATTCAACTGTTCAAAGAGTTTTGTGTGTAAATCCCAAGTCCTTTTTCACATATTCGGAATTGAAAAAAATACATATATTCCCTTAGAATTTTTGCAAAAACTACTTATTTAATTGGGTCAATAAATCTAAAAACATCAAATAGTCTGATCTTGAATTACTGTTTTTGTATATATATCTATAGTTTTTAAATGGTAACAGATTTATAAAATATGTTATATAAAATTGACCCCTGTGTTGAATGAATCTACTTCTGATGAAAAACGATAATGAAATTGTGATGAAATGAAAAACATGAGAGCGCGATTTTTCCCTCATACGATAAAATAACATGAAAACCAAATACATGAAAAAAAAAAATTAAAATCAATTACATTTCAAACCACATTAAACTCTTTGTAAAAAGTGGGATGAACATTGATTTTTATAATAGTAAAACAACGCAGCCAGCATATTAGTGGCTTGTGTGTTACAAGGAAAATATTTATAAAGCAAAAAAAATGTATAAAGGTTTATCATGTGTGATGTTGTGACTGTAAAGCTAGATAGGTTTTCTTTTACGAAAATAAAGATCGCATTTTTTTTCACCCGTTACTTATCCCAGTATTATCATGCTTGAATTGCTTCCAAACCATTTGTGACTTATTTTATTGTTATGAACATGCTTAAAACTCTATACATATAGCTGCTGTCTAAAAATTCAAAAATTTTGTAAACAAATTCATACGTGTTAGATAGTAAAATGAAATAACAAATGAAATAAAAAAAAGGAATAAATATAATTTTAAAGAACTTAATTTATTATACTATTTTGCCAAGATAATCTTATATACTTTTTTTGTTCTTCCTAAGAGAAGAGTAGTCTGTCAACTAATACAGTTGCCTTGGCGTATTACTTTTAAAGACCTAACTAACTCGATTAATTTTTAATAGGTGAGTACCATAGATGCAAAACGCGATCTACACAGGTGAAAAAGTCGAAATTAAAAAGTGACTATTTTTGACTTTCCTTAAACTTGGCATATAAGTAGTAAAGTGCGTAGTGCTTGGAGAATTAAGATTTTGCCAATTCGAAGTAACTTTGAAATTAAATTACTAAAGAATGGCTATAGTCTTTGGACCCACGCCGATTTCATTTTATGATTACCACATATTTTATGCTTCGTGATGCGCCTGCCCTTGACGAGTCCGAAAACGTTTGTTCTGCCATTTTCCTCGATTCGCCCGCTTTTTTGTTGGGCAAGCTCAGAAAAATGCCGATTGCCTGGGGTTTTGTAAATTTGCCACCACAATTTTCTTTTTAACTATGGGGGGTGGAAATTTGTTTTAGAGCACGAGGGTAACCTTGTCCGACAAAAATTTGCCTCCTATTGTCAAGTCCGACAATTGACATTTTGGCATGTTGGGTTGTCGGACTCGGCAATAGCAGAACAATTTTTGTCGGACAAGATTGCCTCGTGTTCTAAAATAAATTTCCACCACCAAAAAATTGTGGTAGCAGATTTTTCGAAGCTTTGCCGAACGAAAAAGCGGCCAAATCGAAGAAAATTGCAGAATAAAAGTTTTCGGACAGGGCAGGCGCCTCAGGAAGTATAAAGTGGTAATCATCAAATGAAATCGACGTGGGCCCAGGGACTACTATATTGATTTAAACAAAATTTTTTGTTTTATATGAGATTAATTAATCTTTAGAAAAAAAATTAATTAAACTTTTTTTGATTAATTTTAAAATTCAAACATTAGAAAAACTTTTTTGAAGATGGCGCAAGGGTCAAAGATCGAGTGAGTTTCAACTTTTTTTTATTAAAAATAGTTCCATCCTTTCTTCCTTACGAAGAATAAATAAAATAAGAAAAAAATGACACTAATGACTAACATGGAAGTAAAAAAATTGTAATGTTAAATCGATCGTTCAAAAACAAAATTTTATCTCGTCGCTGGTCAAATATTTAACCATGGGTTAAATGGTTACCCCTAAACTCTGATCAGAAAGACGCCGGTTCGATTCCCGAGTCAACACGATAGACTAATTAATTTATGTACGCAAATTCCAATATCGAAAATCAAATTTAATTTAATAGAATGTACCATCGATTTTCTATTTGACAGTGAAACCAATATAAAAATATGGAGGGGCTGAAATCTCACAGCTCTCAGAGATATCAAGACTTCGGTCTGGGTTAAGGATTTTGATATAGTTTTCGGCAAAAAACTTTTATGAGGACATGGTTTTTAGTTTTGGGCAGCGATGTATATTAAAAATTAATTTTTTGTTACAGTACATGTATTTTTTATCTCTGTTTAGATATGTACTACAAAACTAACACGAAACATCAATACGTTGTCGGAAAATTATAACAGATCATACATTAACATAATTTAGTGAAAATCAGCAATCAGCAAACTACTCAAAAGCCTTTCCATTTCCCGTTTCGAGAAAATATTTCAAAATCACAAATTCATATTTCTTTCAAAATTCCAAAAATATTGTAAAAATTAAATAAAATCAAAAATTCAAACTTTTTTCAAACAAAATTCTACAAACATTTCAAAAATTATTACAAAATCAAAGATTAAAACTTTTTTCAAAAACTCTAAAAATATTGCATAACTTATAAAAAATCAAAAATTGTAACTTTTTCCAAAATTATAATATAATCAAAAATTTAAAATTTTTCAAAATTCTAAAAGTATTCCAAAAATTTTTACAAAATCAGAAATTTAAAATTTTTCAAAATTCTCAAAATGTTCCAAAAATTAGAATAAAATCAATAGTTCAAACTTTTTCTAAATTCTAATATTCCAAAAATTCTTAAAAATTCAAAAATTCAAACTTTTTCCAAAATTCTAAAAATATTGCAAAAATTATAACAATATCAAAAATTGAAACTTTTTCCAAAATAATAATAAAATCAAAAATTTTAAATTTTTCAAAATTCTTAAAATATTCCAAAAATTCTTACAAAATCAAAAATTGAAACTTTTTTCAAAATTCTAAAAATATTGCAAAAATTATTACAAAATCAAGAATACAAACTTTTTTCAAAAATTCCAAAAGTATTTCAAAAACTATAACAAATTCAAAAATTTCCATGTCCAATTACATTTACGTCATAAAAACAGCTACATTTTCTTCCAAAAAATTGGCTAAAAAAATAAATGAAATCATTTTTTGACACACCTGGCATTATTTTTTTGACAAACTTATAATGCCATAATTCTCTATAATAATAATAAATGTTCATGTCATACAAATAATTAATTTTATTTTGTTCCAAAAAATTGGATAAAAAATAAATAAAAATCTTTCTTTTGACACACTTGACAACATTTTTTTGACAAACTTATATTGCAATAATCTAGTTTTTAATCTCACATACCAATCGCGACCATCAAGATTTCTCCACATTCTTTGTTCCTTTGTTGATAATGAGTATCACTTAAAATTAACGTTTTTTAAGCAAAAAATATGCATATTTCCTTGTTTTGACGCTTTGACACTTGACGATTTTTTTGACACACTTCCGGTACAGTTATCGAACACATCGTCCTTTCGACTCTTACCATTGAGTATACCTATTTTTAGAAACCAAAATTTTTCAAATCCCTTCAGCCGTTTTCTAGATTTCGTCGGTTGTGACGGTCGGCCGGCAGACAGACATACATTTTTTTTTGCCTTTTTAGAATCAGGAGGTCCTAAAACGTCGAGAAATGTCAAAAACAGTGAGGGTAAGAATTTCACTTTTAGCTCATGAATGTATTACTTAGGTCTTACAGACCGAAGTAATAATTGTTTTGACTTCCTTTTTCTTCTGATCTGAATTCTCTATAAAATCACATCACGTTAGTAAATATAATTAAATATAACTTACAGCTTGCTTTTTCAATTTATTAAACGTAATTAATTTACCGAACAAATGTCATATAACTTATATAACTGATTTTATAGTTTAAATAAAGATAAATTAAAAATAAGTTACAAGTTTTCATAATTAAAATATTAGTGTTTCAACGAATTCTACAGAGGTGACGCCGACGTGAAATAGTTCATATTTTCATACAAAGAGGTTATTTTTCATTTTCTTGAGATATTTTAAATTGTTTTAGTCCTACTAAAATTCTAATCCGTCATCATTTTTTCGAACTTCAGTGGTTTGAAATTTTTATTTATAAAAATTGCTCGAAAATATTATATTTTCTTAGAATTTTAGTCAGACTAGACATCATTTAAAATTAAATATCTCAAGAAAACGAAAAAATAGCCTCTCTGTAAATTTGAAATATTTAAGATTAAGGATAGAACTAATTTAAAAACTGAAACAGCTACAACTCAATTGATCGTAGCGCCATCTTTAAAAAAGTTTTTTTAATATTTTAATTTTAAAATTAATTAAAAAAAAGTTTGATTAATTTTTTTTCTAAAGATTAACTAATCACCTATCAAACAAAAAAAAGTTTGTTGAAATCGGTATAGCCATTCTTGAGCAATTGAATTTCGAAGTTACCTCGGGGTGGCAGAATTTTCATTTTTCATGCATGTTGGGGCGCCCTATGCTAAAACTATACACTTTAAAAAAATTGTAAAATAAGTTGTATTTTTATTTTGTCCATACTACTTATATGCCAAGTTTCAGGATAATCAAAAATGCTCAAGTTTTTTACAACTCGGTCGAATACGTTTTCTTCCATATTGAATGAATGAACATATTTCAATCTAACCGGAAATCAAATTCGGTTATGCAAAACTTTGTGCTAACGGATGTGATTTTTTTCGTTTTTACAATAAATAATAAATTGTTCGGGTAGCGTTCTTATCCTCGACTTAATATTCAAATCAAGAGCTCTTAGTTAGGTGGTTTGGAAAAAGGCATCCATATCCATATTGCTATGGTTATAACAAAATCATAACGAAATACAAAATTCTACTCAACCTAAGTGAAGGCAACCTGGGGCGGCCCTATTCCCGAACACATATTTGTCAATCGACAATATTGTCAATTTCACCAAAATGCTTAACAACTTTGTTTAAAAATAGTATTCTGTAACTCATATTTGTGTCAAACAAATTATAACAAATTTTTACAAAATTATAACAGATTTTTGGTACTAGATTCGTACTTTTGACAACTAACTTTTTTAATCTTAAAAGATGCAAAATAAAATAAAAATATATTTAATAAATAAATATGTTTTAATGATATTTATATAAAAATATGATTAATGATTATTTAATATTATTAAAGAGTTATTTTGCGTTATAAATTAATTTTTACGCTAATCGATGAAATTTGTATAAAAAAGTCAACACACAAAACATAAAGCAAAATTGTGATTTTGACAGTAACTATATATTGTTCTTGTCAGATTCACAATGAATGTGTTGAATTTTCACCAAATTGGTGTTACATAATACGAAATTCACAATATTGAGTGAATTTACAATATTGTAATGACATTTATGTGTTCGGGAATAGGGCCCCTGTACAAAATTACAAAATCATAATCATCGTCATCATCAATGACTATAAAACGCATATAATTGTTGTTGTTTTTCTTGGAAAGGTCAAAAATATTTTTTTTTGGATTTGTTTTCTATAACCTTTTCTTTACAGTTAGGTGACAAACAATTTTTGTTATTTTGTTTAATGAACATTCCGGATTAAAGATTTTTAGAATAACGATCGGTTGAACGGTTTTTCTAGATTGTAAGGAAGTTAGTATTGTAGCAGGTATTTTTAGGCAGAGTAAATTAATTTAAACGAAACGCTGTACCGTGCATATAAAATCGTGTAAATAGAAGTTATTTCTAAATTAGTTTTTGTATAATAAAGTTTTAAGTGTTATTTTATAGAAGAATTTTATTTATCATTTTGGACGCTGTGTACTGAAAATTTCTACAATAAACTGTTGAAGTTTCTGAAGCTATTGAATGAATATTCTAGTTAAGAATATTGCTTTCTGTATTGTTTTCTTGTTGTTGCGGAACAATTAAGGTATTAAGGTGTAATAAAACCTAGTTTGTACTTAATAATCAGTGATCGAATCCACAAGGAGTCTAAGCATGCAAACAAAAATTTGTCTGTCTGCCGATCGTCCGTGATATGCGGCGACAACGCGTAAGCTACTGGTCCAATTTAAAACTTATTTATTTAAATTTTTTGGCTAGAGGCGGTGCTCTGCAAAGCTTTAGAGCGAAATTGGATAAAGAGGGGAAACGGCTTCGAACACCTGTTTATTTAAAACTTTAATAACTGTTTGAGCTCGATGAATTCGGTACATCAGCTTTTGGTGTGGTTTTTCATAAATTTAGAAACTTTTGCAAAAGCTGTACATACAGAAAAGGACAGGATGGTGTGAAAATAGATAAGCTCCTCGAGCTACACCCTGAGTTACGCTAAAAGTCTATTCAAAATTGGTAGCAAAACTATATTTTATTTTGAGCTCTTGGCTAATAAATGAAATGAAATGAACATGAACCAAAATCAAAATCACACGCAAAACGGTACTTTTCAATGCCGTAAGACAAAAAATATTGGACCCTCAGTCCGTATTTTGCAATTGAATTATTTTGCCTTCAATGCACAAGTAAGTCAAAAACTGAACTTACAAAAATTACTAAAAGATTACGACATCGACGTAGTTATGTTACAGGAACCACATACAGCAGATGAAGCGAAAGGTACCTCTAGAGGTAACATTGTGGGCTACAAATTAATCAGTGCTTTACCATTAACCAAATGGATCTGCCACGTATGTTAAGTCAGACATCATGAATTGTACCCATATACTTACACAGAACGATATATATTTTATTGTTGTTGACATATCTGACACGAAGATTGTTAACGTATACAAACCCCCAAATACTGAGTGGCCAGCTGCTACTTTACCAATATTTCAACACCCAGCAATATACGCGGGTGATCTCAATAGTCATTACGCTCAATGGTACTACTCAAACAACAATCACAATGGCATACAACTGCCATACAACTGACTGAACCAATAGTAAGAACACGTTCCTGGTATATGATGCAAAGGATATTAAAACCTTTAGGTATGCTAGGCGAAGTGTTTACTGCCTAATGGCGAAGTGATTAGCGGACAACGTCACCCTATTCCAATATCTAGGGCTGTCTTACAAGGTTTCACACGGTCTCAACATCGACCAAACACAACCTTTTCGTGTTGATTTCTTTACTTTACTTTCCTCCGTCACAAGGTGCCCGATTCCAGATTTGAATCCATACATTTTTTATGTCTCATGACATTAGACCCATATATCCAAGTTTCAGTTGCGCAAAATTTCATTAATTTAAATTACAACCATTCCCATGTTTCAGTTTTACAACCTTGCAAAACATTTTTATTAAATTAAATTTAAACGGTTTTCTATAAATTCTCCAATTTCTTAATTGTTCACATAAAAACTAAAACTCAGTTGTGATGTATTCTGGATTTTTGTGAGCAATTAAACTCAAGTAACTAAGGAAATAATTTGAATTTTTTCAATTCAAAGGTATTGTTGGAAATAAATCAGAAAAAAATTCTGTTTTTCTCTTTGACGTGATCCGGTTGAGATTTGAACTCATAACCTTATCAGTGCCAGAATGAGCTCAAATCCTTTAGCAGACACGCTATTCACTTCGCCACCAATTCGCATTGTGAAATTAAAACTTCATCATCACTCTATTTACTTAAGTTGAATTCTCAACTGTCATTAGACTCCTATTTATCGGAAATGTTTTAATATTATTTTTGGGTATTTTTCCATTAAATTTCTAGACAGCACTATTGTGTGAATTCATAGAATGTGCAATATTTCTATTACAGTCAACATTCTAAGTCACGACTGTATAGTCATTATTGATTGCTTCCAATCAACGCGAAATCAATGAGTGACACTTGGTCAAATAGTGTCAAATATGCGCTTGCTTATTAGACAACATTTTGGGGAATTAGGAAATTAGAAAATTAAATATAAAACATAAAAATATATATAATAGTTGCTTGAATGCTGATAGATGTCAAAACCTGACTAATTTTAATCATTTTAGTTACAAATTATGAAATTTTAATTTTCTATGCTAAAATAATTGGAAGATACAAAAACACTGATATTTCACAGTTTGAAGTTTGCACTTCTGTCGGCAGCCCTCAATGAGTGCCTCTATTTTTGAAGGTCTGTTACCACCTACTGTCTGCTGCAGTTATAAAACTTTTAGAAAAGATTTTATTTTATTTTAGGTTTTGTGGTACACGTAACAAATATGTAAACTTAGAGTGTTATCAATTTCGTTTTGCAGTTTGTGGGAATCATACGGACTTTGTCAGTAAATGAATTTTGATGAAACTTCCATATAATATGAATATATTAGTATGACCAGGAATTAATTAATTTTTAAGCGATATTGGAAAAAGTTGTATGGTGGAAATTTTTAAAAAACTTAGTACATACGGTTTTTGCAAGTCTTACATTAATTCTGCTTGCATTCCAATTTATGGATCACATTTTTCGGGAAAATTATATAAAATGTACTTTTTTTAAAATTATAATTAAGAAAAATAATGGGGTAACAATTATTCACTAATTGAGGTATTTGATGGATATAACCTGACTAAACTTCCAGAACTGGTGGTACAGTTAACATATTTCAGCTAGTGGCATATTTATTGATTATGTAACGTACTGTCTTCCATTTAAAGACGACATATAGACTTATATGGACGCTCATTTCTTCGATAAAGTAATAATGTAACATAACCAAGAAATACTCCTCAACAAAGTCTGAGTGTTGTGCTGTTGATTGAATAAAGCTTATTTGCTATAGCACCCTTCAGATATCACCTTGGTAATAAGATACCGAAATATTTATATTGCTAGAGATGCATGTTCTATCTCACGTTAGCTCACGTTATATCAATAACTGAGTTGGCGTGGTTGTCACACCAGTGGATATTAAACAATAAAAAAATTACAAATCCACAATAACTGATCTCTTCATGTGTGATTGTTGAGTAAATTAAACAAAAGAAGAAAAAATATGTTGATCTTTATGGTTTTCAACAAAAGCTGAGAACTCTAGTTTGGAGTCTAATGTTGTTAGATTTTATTTGAAAAACCTCTTAAAAGAGACGAAACAAAAACTTCCATTAAAGGATAAAGAACTTCGACATCGTAGCTATTCCAACAAAATTGGATGGTTTGGGTATATTTCACAGGTCAGTTAAAATGACGTTAATATTTCAGTGAACTAAAAATTACGAGGTAGACTACGATTACAATCATTCAGAAATCAGGATTAATAAGGTCTCATTTCCGGTACGTCGAAAAAAATTTTCTTCTAACAATCTTACCAAATAACACTTTGCGAATAATGAGAATATAAGTCTTAAGTAACTCAAAAACTCTATCATTTATAATTCCAAATTCAACCTAAATAGATAGCAAAACTATCTTTTCTTTAATAATATAAATAAATTGTGTCTACGTAATATATGTTTGTATCTAAAATGATATATCTTCAACATTCTTTGTATATCCAAAACCTTAAATATAAAAATTACCCAGCTCATTCTCTGATATAAATAAATTAATAAAAATGAAAATTTGTCTAATATAATCTGACTGTAACCCATTCATACATTATTCTTATAATCCTAATTTGTTTTATTTATTTCTAACATGAAATAATTTTCTTCTATTTCAAACAATAACATGATGACTGCGGTAAATATTCTGATAAATTATACAGAAAAAAAAAATTGTTAAAATAAAAATAAATTAAATTAATTCTTTTTCTAAACCAAATTTTTTTTTTGTTCAAGAAAAAGATGTATCACATCACTTGGGATACACTCATATGTATGTACGTACATCCTAGGCGAATCTCCATAAGGTTGGATGGATATTACCAATATAACGTAACAAAAAAAAAATCTAAAATATATTTGTTTACCAGTAAAATGGAAAAAGTATCAATTTCCAACTAAAAACGTTCATCCATCCATCCATCTATTTACTCTCCTTCGTTATTTTTCCTTTTGAGTCACGTCAATTTTAATTTCATTTTTTTACGTATTTCCTTTTTTGTAGAGGGAAATGGAAAAATAAAAGAACTCAGCTCATAAAAGTAACCATTTTTGTAATATTGTATATTGTAATTGATTAATTTTTGTTTATTTTTAGAAGTTATTTGTTATCGTGTTTTTTAAAGACAAAAGAAAATATGTAGATCCTTAGATTTACGAGGATATAATATTATATGAAGGAATGTTATGAGTGAAACATTGTTGTTTAAACTGTTAATCTCTCTGTATTTCGAATCATCTAATTTTTCTGAAATTTATTTTGGTACGGTTGAAAGTAGATAGTAATAGAACGATGTTTCAATAAAAGGAATAAAAAGCTTTTCACATTTTTGAGCTTTTTATCACTGAAAAAATATTGAGGTTAATGTATGCCCACTAGGGTGGCCCTTAAGAACAAAAATTTTTCTTTTTTGTACGGCACCCTCCCATTTCGTGTCAATACCAATAAAAATATTATTTACAAAATCTGATATCAATCGGTCAATTCTAAGATGTGTCTCCGGCCACTTAAAGTTGAGAGGTTTTGTTCTGCCCATTACAAAAAAAAATTTAAATTTTTTGTACGATACCCTCCCATTTCATGTCAATACTAGTAAGAATATTATTTGCGAAATTTGAAATCAATCGGTCAATTCTATGACGTGCCTCCGGCCACTTAAAGTTGAGAAATTTTATTCTGGACCTTAAACAAAAATTTCTTTATTTTTTGTGCGACACCCTTCCATTTCGTGTCAATACCCATAAAAAAACTATGTGTAAAATTTGAAATCAATCGTTTAACTCTAAGGGGTGCCCCCGGCCACTTAAACCTGCAAGGGTTTGTTCTGGCTATTACAAAGAAAAATTTAAATTTTTTGTACGGCACCCTCCCGTTTCATGTGAATACCCTTAAAAATGTTATTTGCAAAATTTGAAATCAATCGGTCAACTTTAAGGCGTGCCCCCGGCCACTTAAAGTTGAGAGGCTTTGTTCTGCCCATTACAAAAAAAATTTAAATTTTTTGTACGATACCCTCCCATTTCATGTCAATACCCGTAAGAACATTATTTGCAAAATTTGAAATCAATCGGTCAATTTTAAGACGTGCCTCCGACCACTTAAAGTTGAGAAATTTTATTCTGGACCTTAAACAAAAATTTTTTTATTTCTTGTGCGATACCCTCCCATTTCGTGTCAATACCCAAAAAAAAATTATGTGTAAAATTTGAAATCAATCGTTCAACTCTAAGGCGTGCCCCCGGCCACTTAAACTTGAAAGATTTTGTTCTGGCCATTACAAAGAAAAATTTAAATTTTTTGTACGACACCCTCCTTTTTTATGTGAATACCCGTAAAAATATTATTTGCAAAATTTGAAATCAATCGGTCAATTCTAAGACGTGCGGCCACTTAAAGTTGAGAAATTTTGTTCTGGCCCTTAAAAAAAAATTTTTTATTTTTTGTGCGACGCCCTTCCATTTCATGTCAATACCCATAAAAATATTATGTGTAAGATTTGAAATCAATCGTTCAACTCTAAGGCGTGCTCCCGGCCACTTAAACTTGAAAGGTTTTGTTGTGGCCATTACAAAGAAATTTAAATTTTTTTGAACGACACCCTCCCATTTCGTGTGAATACCCTTAAAAATGTTATTTGCAAAATTTGAAATCAATCGGTCAACATTAAGGCGTGCCCCCGGCCAGTTAATGTTGAGAGGTTTTGCTCTGGCCATTACAAACAAAAATTTAAATTTTTTGTACGACACCCTCCCATTTCATGTCAATACCCGTAAGAATCTTATTTGCAAAATTTGAAATCAATCGCTCAATTCTAAGACGTGCCCCCGGCCACTTAAAGTTGAGAAATTTTGTTCTGGACCTTAAAAAAATTTTTTTGTATATTGTGCAACACCCTCCCATTTCGTGTCAATACCCATAAAAAAATGATGTGTAAAATGTGATATCAATCTATTTTTATGGGTATTGACACCAAATGGGAGGGTGTCGTACAAAAAATTTAAATTTTTCTTTGCAATGGCCACAACAAAACCTTCAACTTTAAGTGGCCGGGGGCACTCCTTAGAGTTGACCGATTGATTTCAAATTCTATACATAATATTTTTATGGGTATTGACACCAAATGGGAGGGTGTTGTACAAAAAATTTAAATTTTTCTCTGTAATGGCCACAACAAAACCTCTCAACTTCAAGTGGCCGGGGGCACCCCTTAGAGTTGGTCGATTAATTTCAAATTTTACACATAATATTTTTATGGGTATCGACAACAAATGGGAGGGTGTCGTACAAAAAATTTAAATTTTTCTTTTTAATTGCCGCAACCAAACCTCTCAACTTCAAGTGGCTGGTGGCACCCCTTAGAGTTGAACGATTGATTTCAATTTTTACTCATAATTTTTTTCACACGAAATGAGAGGGTATCGCACAAAAAATAAAAAAGTTTTTTTAAGGTACAGAACAAAATTTCTCAAGTTTAAGTGGCCGGAGGCACGTCTTAGAATTGATCGATTGATATTAGATTTTGCAAATAATATTTTTATGGGTATTCACACAAAATGGGAGGTTGCCGCAAACTGTACAATGAAAAACAAAATTCTAGTGTAATCTAAGGGTCACCCTAATGCCAATGTTTCCTAATAATGTAAATGCTCAAGTTTCTCAATAATGTAAACATTTTTGGGGTCAAAAAACCCCGAATGCATATTAATTAAGTAAAAAAAAACACGTGCCGCAGAATCATCACAGTTGATTTTTTGATAAAATCGTTAATATCTAATGAAATATGCAGATTAAAAAAAATCACATAATCAATTTTGAAGAAAATTTAATTCTCTATAAAAAAGGTCCATGTCATTTTTTCCTAAAACGTATATTTCAGATGGTATTTTACAGTTCGATTTAAGTTTAACAGCCGGTTAAATTTAACCTCGAGTTAGTTAAATTATGAAGAAATCGGGCATAAGACTACAACTCAAAGTACAATTTTCCGACATTTTTTTTGAGAAAATATAAAAATAATATTGCTAAAAATTGTGAACAAATTGTGTTTTTTTTTATAAAAACACCATAGGAGTGTAGTGTTCCACACACTACAAGAATTTTTGCAAGCCATATTTTGTTTACTAATAAAATAAAATATTGTTTGGAAACAAATTATATTAATTCAATTAATATTTAAGGATAAGGGATTATATTAATAACAGTGTACGGACAAATTCCAATTCAGAGATGAGTTTGTTTTTGTTACTTAGATTTTCGATTGATTTATTTGTATAATTTTAGTTATTTTAATAGTTTTCCTGTAGTACTGGTAATTCAGTAAAAGTTCGTAGTTAACTTTCTGTATAGTTTCCTTGGTCTGTGTTTTGTCAAGAGTTTATGATTCTCATATAAACTTATGATTTTATAATTTAGATTGCCGATTTTAGCAGTCAACCTAGACTTAGTTTCAGATTGTCCAGCTGTTGAAATAGTCAATTTAGATCTTATTAGTTTTTGTATTGTTGTTCTGGTTCGATTGCTTTTAATTAAAATTTTAATTATAACATGTTTGCTTTTAATTAAAATGGCTAAATTATCTATTAGCTATGCGAATATAAGGGGATTGAACGTCAATCTTAATTTACTCCATCTTTATCTTGAGAATATCAAACCTGATATTTTGTTTTTAACGGAAACGATTATCAGTGCGCGTGGTGTGACCTTAGATAAAAGTAGATACATTTGTCCCAATTATGAACTTGAATCCTCTTTTTACATTAAGCATGGAGTTTGTGCTTATATTAGGGATACTATACCATATGTGAGATTAAATGAATTTGAATTAAATGCAAAATCTCACAATATAGTGTCACTAAAAATTAGTTGTCTAAATCAAACGCTGTTTGTCTTTGGACTCTATCGTTCACCTAATTCGCATGAGAACTCTAATTTATTTTATGACCTATCTGAAAAGATAGATAGGTTGGTTGAGTATCCCAATGCAAATTTTATAGTTCTTGGAGATTTTATTGTCCACAATCAAGAATGGCTTACACACAGTTCTAAAACTGACAAGGTTGGTAAACAGGCTGAGCTGTTTGCTCTTTATCACAATTTTACTCAGATAATAGACCAGCCAACCAGAGTTCCTGACATTCTTGGAAAAAGTAGAAACTTACTTGATTTGTTTTTGACAATACCATGCTTGGTCCAATTTAAAATATTAGAGCCGTTGGGTGGTTCAGATCATAATTTGATCTCCTCAAAACTAAATATGCAAATTCCGAAACAATTTAAAGCGAATCCTCGTCATTTTAGGATTACAAAGCTGTGGATTGGCAAGGACTTAAAAGTTATTTTAAATGGTTTCCTTGGAAACGTTATTATCTTACCGGCGAAGACCCAGACATAGCTACGACAAATTTTTCTGAAACTATAATTGATGGTATGCGAAGATTTATTCCTAATAAATCATTCTGGCTGATCTATGGTTTTCGAGTAAATGCAAAAAAGCTATAAAAATTAAAAAAAAGGCTTTTCGAAAGTTTAAACAAAACAAAATTGATGAAAACCTTAGACAGTACCGAAAAGAGAAATTTATGTCGTAAGCTAATAGATGAAGAGAAACATCTATTTAATAAGAAAAAAACATCTAAATTCGCTGAACATCCGACGGGCTCGCATTCGACGGGCTCGCAAGCCGCAAAGCCTGTCCAAAGCAATTTTTGTAAATCTTCCCTACCACCTCTTGTTCATAGAGATGTACCTGTCATTGATCCAAAAGAGAAAGCTAATTTGCTTGGGCATTATTTCTCTATAAATTCTACTTTAAAAGAACCTAATTTCCAACCTAAAACTATTCCTAAAATATCTTATAAAATGAGACGGATAATTTTTCGTAAAAACATTATTCGAAAAATTTTACAAATTAATACTAATAACGCAACCGGCCCTGATTTTATTTCTCCAATTAGCCCCTATAATCACTAAAATCTTCTATTTGTCATATAAGAAAGAGATTTTTCCTGAAACACGGAAAATGGCTAGTGTACAGTCAGTTTCAAAAAAGGGCAGTAAGACTGATCTTACAAATTTTATCAGTTGTTAAAGTATTTGAAAACTATGTAAATTTTAATTTAATGAGCTTCTTAGAGTCTTCGAAATTACTTAATGAAAGACAATATGGATTTCGAAAGGGAAGAGCGACGGAAGATTTACTGTCTTTTGTCACTCATGTCTGGAATAAGTCGCTTGAGAACTTTGGAGAAACTTTCGGTGTTGCTTTTGATATTTCCATGGCATTTGACAAAGTATGGCATAACAACCTTATATGCAAATTTAGATCCTATGGTTTAGACGAACAAATTATATCCTGGACACAGAGCTTTATATATGATCGAAAATTTAGGGTCGATGTAGATGGTGTGTCATCGAATACTTTTTTAACTAATGCAGGAGTTCCTCAGGGTTCCGCTTTGTCACCTATTCTTTTTCTTATCTATATTAATGATTTGTTAGATTCCACGATTCATCTTACACATAGTTTGCTGATAATAGCACGCTTCATGCGTCTCAAGAAGCACCAAAATTATATTCACCCTTAGCGCTTAGATCAAAATTGATAGATTCGCTTAACACTGATCTTAAAACAATTATGGATTGGGGTATTGCTAACAGTGTTGAATTCAATACAAGCAAAATGCAGGTTTGTCATTTTTCTAGAGTAACGACACTAATCCTTTTCCATTAACGTTTGGCTCAAAAATATTTTGAAGAATGAGTTTGTCAGACTTCTAGGAGTTGAGATTGAAAATAATATGAAGTGGAATTCTCATATTTTGGCTAAGAATGCTGTTCAAAAGTTAGGATTTTTGGGGCGATGTCATAGGTTCTTCAATAGCGAATAGCTTCTTTTGGTTTATAAATCTTTTATACGTCCCTGCATGGAATACTGTTCTCACATATGGGGTGGAGCATACTTTAGTCTAAATTGCCTTGATTCTGTACAACGAATAGCTATTAAACTTATCGGCAATTCAAATCTTACTAGCCATCTTGATTCTTTGCAGCATAAAAGAAATGTTGCTGATTTGACTATTTTTTACAAAAATATTATGGATGAACGAACTTCTGAAGAGATCAAATCGATTTTACCCAACTCTGCAAACCTATCGTGTCACACCAGAGCAACTTTAGTGGCCCATCCTTATACGGTTCAAATAAGTTGGTGTAGAACTGTAGCCTTTCAACGTGACTTTTTCAACAGAGTTTCTCATCTTTGGAATGCCTTACCTTCGTGGGTTTTCCCTGATGACTTTAATCCTCAGAGGTTTAAAGTTGCCGTTCATAAATTTTTCAGAGAAACTTAATTTGCATTCGATTCTTATCCCTAGTTGGCATGGTATCTTCGGATATTCAGAGACGTTAATTTATAATTTATTATAATTAACACTAAACATGCCTAACTTTGAAAAAAAAAAAAGAAAACTCGAAATTCTTTGTAACTCGTAAAATCTAATGAAAAGTACTAATTTTGATTTTGTCTTTCACGATTATTTTTTTTATTCTTTTGATTCCATAGAATAAGAAGAAAATTAGTATTTTTCGTCATCTTTATTATTTATGATTTTTTAAAAAATAACGAAAATTTATTTTTCAAAGTACTATCAGAACTATACGATTTAGGCAAAAAATTACTTGGACTTTTTTTTGTAGAGAATTAAATTTTTGTAGGAATGAGGTATTTAAAAAAATCTATTCAACAATCACCTGTAACTTTGATACGATGATTGATTTGTATATTTATATTATTCTTATTCAATAATCGCCTGTACTTTTGGCGCAACGACTGATTATTATATCATTATTTTTCAACAAATCGCCTGGTTAGGAAGTATGGAGCTTTGAATAGTTACAAATAATGGAGTGAGTGAAACATTTTATATGTAATAATTATTTTTGATATGCTGGGGGTGATGGTCTTGGTTCCTTCGGCTTTTGGGATCCTCTAAGTCACTTACTCATTTGACTCCGTATTCTTTTGAAGCTTGGTATTTGTGATGGACTAAGGAGACATATACAAACTCAAACTGAGACTAGCTGGAACCATCTCAAGGCACCTGACTGCTCGGATGTTCCTGATTATGATTCCATCATCAGTAAATCACTATTGATTATTACGTTTTAGGGGTGGAATTCGGAGTTTTCGATTTTAAGTTACAATCAACAATTCGGGATGCACATCAGGTCTCACTTCCGGTTCCCTTTATCTCTGGGGGGATGTCATGCTCTTCTATGGTTTGTAACGACGGACTATTTTAAATTTTTACTCTAATAATAATAGTATGCATATTCAAAGAAATTCGCTAATAATTTGGTGGTTTATTCTCTTTAAGTGTAATAAGCGTAGGGACATTTGTTCGTACTACTGTGAACATTTTTTTTGTTGACGGTTTAGTTACGTCACTCATATTAATAAAACATGTTTTGCATAAATGATTGTTTAATTCGTAAATTGGATAGGGAAACAGGAAACCTATGATATGTGTATATAAGCGATCAAATTGTTTGGATCGAAGGTTAGTAGTGATTAGTATTACTGTGCGACTGCCAAAATCCACTGGGGTTCTGAGTACCGGGAAAAGTTTATCGGTAAAAAAAAAGTCATACGTGTCCCGGCGTTTCGCTGGGTCACGTCTAGGAATCGAGATATATCGATTTGAAGTTAGTAAGTATCATATAGGAGATATTGTCACGTTTGGCATTCTTTTTTTGACACAACTCGAGAACGCCTAGTCCGATTTTGCGGAAACAAATTTAGAAATTAAGAATTACAATTCCTTTAATCTACTGATATACTATACTGAAAAAGTAACGAAAAAATAAAAAAATTAAAATTAAATAAATAAGAAATACAAAAAAAAATAAAATAAATAAATAAATGAAATAAAAATAAAAAAGTAAAATAATAAAAATAATAAAATAAAAATATAATAAAAATATAAAAAAATAAAATTAAAAAAAACTAATTAATAAATAAAATAAATAACAAATAAATAATAAGTAAATAATGTATAAATAATAAAAAAATAATAAATAAATAATAAATAAATAATAAATAATAAATAAACAATAAAAAATAATAATAAATAATAAATAATAATAACAAATAATGAATAATGAATAATAATAATAAATAATAATAATAATAGTAATAAATAATAATAACAATAAATAATAATAATAATAAATAATAATAATAATAAACAATAATAACAATAATAATAATAATATAATAACATATAGTAAAATATAATAAAAATATAAAAATATAAAATAAAATTATACTAAAAATAATAAAATAATATAATAAAATAAAATAAATAAATAAAAAATAAAAAATAATAAATAAAAAAGTAAAAAAAAATAAAATTAATACACAAAGTCACATAGACACATGTCCGAATACATTTAAAACAATAAATTTTGGAGTTTATTCCAGCAAAATTATTAAAAAAAAATTTCTATGAAAAATTAATATTCTTGTCAAAATGAGATACCTTTAGGTAATTGTGAATAAAAGCTAAATGCCTTCATCGATTTTTATGATCTATGTCTCGTTTTGTGCACAGATTATGTGACTTTACGTCAAAGTAATAAGACTTGACACTTTTCCCGTTTTGAATTTTTCATGATTTTTTAAAATACAATTTTTTTATTTTTTAGGCAAAAAATTATTTTTTTTCTTCATAAATTTATTTATAACTGTGAAACTGTTGATTGTGTAAAGTATAGTGTAAAGTTATAGAGTATAAGTAGATTAAAGGAATTGTAGTTCTTAATTTTTCTAAATTTGTTTCAGTAAAATAGGACTAGTCGTTCTCGAGTTATGTCCCCAAAACGTGACTATTTCCCCTATATGATACATACTAACTTCAAATCGATACATCTCGATTCCTAGACGTGATCCAGCGAAACGCCGGGAGACGTATAACTTTTTTTTTACCGATAAAACTTTTCTCGGTAGTTAGAACCCCAGCGGATCACTGACCCCTACCATTTGTCGCACAGTGTAATTAATTGAAATTAAACAAAAAATATTATTATGTAAAATTTAATCGAAATCGAGGCTAATTTTTATTATATAAAAATAAATTATTTATTTTGAATTGTGATATCGAAGTTTTTTTATTTATTTATTTGAATGCAAGGAGTTTTAGTGAATATTGTTAGATGAATCATTTAGTAAGTAAAATGAAAATGAAAAATGAATCTGAAACACAAATTCAAATACAAAATATCAAGACTTCGGTCTGGGTTAAGGATTTTGATATAGTTTTCGGCAAAAAACTTTTATGAGGACATGGTTTTTAGTTTTGGACAGCGATGTATATCAAACATAACTCTTTGTTAAAGTACAAGTATTTTTTATCTCTGTTTAAAAATTTATTACAAAACTAACACGAAACATCAATACGTTGCCGGAAAATTATAATCAAAATTCCAAAAATATTGTTAAATCAAATAAAATCAAACTTTTTCAAAATTCCAAAAATATTCGAAAAATTAGAATAAAATCAAATATTTAAATTTTTTCTAAATTCCAATAATATTTGAAAAATTCTTAAAAATTCAAACTTTTTCCAAAACTCTAAAAATATTGCAAAAATTTTTACAAAATCAAAAATTGTAAACTTTTTTCAAAATTCCAAAAATTATAATAATATCAAAAATTAAAAATTTTTCAAAATTCTAAAAATATTTCAAAAATTCTTACACAATCAAAAATTAAAACTTTTGCCGAAATTCTAAAAATATTGCAAAAATTATTACAAAATCAAAAATACAAACTTTTCAAAATTCCAAAAATATTTCAAAAACTATAACAAATTCAAAAATTCCATGTCCAATTTCATTTTAAATTACATTTACGTCATAAAAACAGCTACATTTTTTTTCCAAAAAATTGGCTAAAAAAATAAATGAAATCGTTTTTTGACACACTTGACATTATTTTTTGACAAACTTATAATGCCATAATTTTCTATAATAATAATTAAATATCGTGCCATACAAACTATAAATTTTATTTTTTTCTAAAAAAAATTGGGTAAAAAATAAATAAAAACCTTTCTTTTGACACACTTGACAACATATTTTGACAAACTTATCATGCCATAATTCTCTATAATAATAATAAAATTTCATTTCAAAGAAACAATTTTATTTTTTTCCAAAAAATTGGGTAAAAAACTAAATAAAAATCTTTTGACACACTTGACAACATTTTTTTGACAAACTTATAATGCAATAATCTAGTTTTTGATCTCACATACCAATCCCTACCATCAAGATTTCTCCAAATTTAATGTTCCTACTCGTAATCACTTAAAATGGACGTTTTTTAAACCAAAAATATGAAAATTTGCTATTTTTGACACACATAATGATTTTTTTGACACACTTCCGGTACAGTTATCGAACACAGCGTCCTTTCGGACTTGCCCCAAATACCTATTTTTAGAAAAAAAAATTTTTGAAATCCCTCCAGCGGTTTTTCCTGCAGCGTAGGTAATGACGGCGGACGGCAGACAGACATACATTTTTTTTTTGCTTTTTTAGAATCAGGAGGTCCTAAATCGTCGAGAAATGTCAAAACAGTGGGGGTAAGAATTTGACTTTGAGCTCATGAATGTAATACTTAGGTTTTTCAGACCGAAGTAAAACGTGAAAATATTTATTCAATTGATTTTAGCAACTACAAACGTTAATGATATTGCTGAGCTTCGAAATACGAATAATTATTAGTGTGTGGATAAATTAGATCAAACTATTTCAGGGATATATTTCAAATTGACAGATCTAGTTACTTCGGTCTGAAAGACCTAAGTATTACATTCATGAGCTCAAAGTGAAATTCTTACCCCCACTTTTTTTTACATTTCTCGACGTTTTAGGACCTCCTGATTCTAAAAAAGCAAAAAAAAAAAAAATGTATGTCTGTCTGTCGGCCGGCCGGCCGGCCGTCATTACCTACGCTGCAGGGAAAACCACTGGATGGATTTCAAAAATTTTTTTTTCTAAAAATAGGTATACTCAAGGGACAGGTCCGAAAGGACGCTGTGTTCGATAACTGTACCGGAAGTGTGTCAAAAAAATCATTATGTGTGTCAAAACAAGGAAATTTGCATATTTTTGGCTTAAAAAACGTTCATTTTAAGAGATTACGGGTAGGAACATTGAATTTGGAGAAATCTTGATGGTCGGGATTGGTATGTGACATCAAAAACTAGATTATTGCATTATAAGTTTGTCAAAAAAAAGTTGTCAAGTGTGTCAAAAGAAAGAGTTTTATTTATTTTTTTACCTAATTTTTTGGAAAAAAAATATAAAATTAATTGTTTGTTTGAAATGAAGTTTTATTATTATTATTGAGAATTATGGCATTATAAGTTTGTCAAAAAAGTGTTGTCAAGTGTGTCAAAAGAAAGATTTTTATTTTTTTTTCCCAATTTTTTGGAAATAAAATTGTTTGTTTAAAATGAAATTTTATTATTATTATTGAGAATTATGGCATTATAAGTTTGTCAACAAAATGTTGTCAAGTGTGTCAAAAGAAAGGTTTTCATTTATTTTTTACCCAATTTTTTTAGAAAAAAATAAAATTAATAGTTCGTATGACATGATATTTTATTATTATTATTGAGAATTATGGCATTATAAGTTTGTCAAAAAATAATGTCAAGTGTGTCAAAAAATGATTTCATTTAATTTTTTAGCCAATATTTTGGGAAAAAAAATGTAGCTGTTTTTATGACGTAAATGTAATTTAAAATGAAATTGGACATGGAAATTTTTGAATTTGTTGTAGTTTTTGAAATATTTTTGGAATTTTGAAAAAGTTTGTATTTTTGATTTTGTAATAATTTTTGCAATATTTTTAGAATTTCGGCAAAAGTTTTAATTTTTGATTTTGTAAGAATTTTTGAAATATTTTTAGAATTTTGAAAAATTTTTAATTTTTGATATTATTATAATTTTTGGAATTTTGAAAAAAGTTTTAATTTTTGATTTTGTAATAATTTTTGCAATATTTTTAGAATTTTGGAAAAGTTCGAATTTTTAAGAATTTTTGGCATATCATCAGAATTTAGAAAAAGTTTAAATATTTGATTTCATTCTAATTTTTAGAATATTTTTGGAATTTTGAAAAAGTTTGATTTTATTTAATTTAACAATATTTTTGGAATTTTGATTACAATTATCCGGCAACGTATTGATGTTTCGTGTTAGTTTTGTAATAAATTTTTAAACAGAGTCTATCTCTGAATACTTGTACTTTAACAAAGAGTTATGTTTGATATTCATCGCTGCCCAAAACTAAAAACCATGTCCTCATAAAAGTTTTGTTGCCGAAAACTATATCAAAATCCTTAACCCAGACCGAAGTCTTGATATCTCAGAGCTTGAGATTTCAGCCCCTCCATATTTTGGTTTTATCATTTCTTGATGCTTTTAATAAAATTACGTTTAGTAAAATGAATTATCAGCCTACAATCAACACTTGTTCCACAGGACTGGTTTTTGGAAGAAGACAACATTCAAGAAATAAATTAATGTAAGGCTTTTTGTATTTTGATTTATATAATTTTTGTGATTTATTTTTATTCTGCTAAATTATTTTCTTTGTTAGCTAATTGATAGTTTCTTTAATTATTCTGTGATTCATAAATAAGAGATTTTCAAGTGTAATCCGTTTTTGTCATAGATTCAGTTTTCCGGTGTAATATTATATTCGTTATTAAAAGAAAAGTCCGAACTACGTAACAGTTTTGCGTCATTTTTTTTTTATATCTATTAAGCGACCATTTCAGATCAAATCGAGAGGGGGTCTTAGGTGACCATTTCCGATTTGTCTTAGGTGACCATTTCCGATTTGTCTGAATGCGTTAATAGATTCGTCACGTGAAAAAAAACTAATTTGACCGAAAAAATTTAATAAGTGGTTTTTCATTAGATATCACCATACAAAGTTTCGCGAAAATCGGGAAATATCAAAAAACGAGTCAAATTCAAAAATTCACAGCTCTTTCATTTTTTATCCGATTTACGTCAACAGTATATCGTTGAAAAGGTAATTTAGTCTACTTTAAGATAAATTATTCAAAATTTATTGTTGCCTAACGGAAGGTGGTCAAAATGTGAGTTTTAATATATTTTCACCCTTCGGCTCAAAACCTCGTCATTACAATAAAACAACTTAGGATAAGAAAAAATAAATTAGTTAGTTTGTTCAAATTTAGATTCAGTAAAAATTGGTCTTTAATAATTAATTAAAATATCTTTTTAGAGTTAAATAAAAACAAAATAAGTGACAAAAAATATTTTTTTACGAATAAAATTAAATTAAAAATAAGTGCTAGTGCTATAAATATAAAATATTATTTTAATAAAATTATTATTTTAATAAAATTATATTAAATAAATATTTTATCAAAATGTTGTGTGCTGAGCCAAACATGAAATGCCATTTGAATGAATGCGATAAATGCCCCGGAGTGAATGGAATGGAGCAATTCTTCGAACAAATTCTTGAAGATAACCAAATGGAGAGTATACCATACAAACAATGGGTCAATCAAAGCGGTAAATTTTGAACTAGCTTATTTTAAATTACGCCATGGTTCAGTAATTTATTTTAATAATTTAATAATTTTTTTTAAAAAATAGGTAGAATGAGCTTGGAAAATATTACGCGTTCTTCCCATGATTTCATTAGGTCGTATAGCATGCAGCTGACAATTTTGATTCCACACGATTTCATCGCGAAGAAACAATCTGATTTTTTGAAAATGAAAAAGGATCAACTGCGGCAAGGCGAGTTTATTGTAATCTCCGACTTTGCGGAAAATTATCACTGCGTTATTCAGGGATATATTCATCTCCAATCGATTCGAAAAATTGGTTGGATCTACCATTTTATATTAAATGCGAAACTTTTTAAGGACAAAGTACAATCAGCACATTGGAACCAGCAGCAGGTTACACTTCATCCAATTGCGATTTATTTTAGAGATGAGTTGAAGTTCAAAAGTCTTCTGATAATTACCGAGAGTCTGAGGCACAACTATGAAGCAGTATACCAATATCAGCAAGAACTTTTTAAATTCTTGGATGAGACTTTTCAATTCGTCACAAAAATATACTTCTTTTCGGATGGAGCAGCTTCGCAGTACAAAAACAAAAAAAATTTCTTTCAATTGTGTCAACATAGAAAGGCCCATAATTTCGATGTTGAATGGCATTTCTTTGCCACGGCGCATGGAAAGGGCCCTTGCGATGGTATTGGAGTTGCCTTTAAGCGCAACGCAACCTCATGGTCAACTTTTTTGAAGTTTCTAAAGCTGCTAAATCTGATCTGTGAGGGTTGCGAGACCAATTTGAACGTAAAAAATAACAAATCGTGATTCAAGCAACCAACCGAAATCTGATTCCAGAAACAAATATTATTGGTATTCGTACAAATCAAATCAAGCAGCGAGGATGTTGTATTACAGAAAAAACTTGGTTCGGTGTTTTGAATTTGAAGGGAAAAACTATCTATTAGTTTAGCAACTTTTTTACTTTGTTAGTGTCATCCAACATACCATAATTAAAATCACCACAAAGCACAATATTGCTATACGTAGTTGAAAAATTGTTAAGAATCGTTTTAAGTTCTTCACAACAATCATGTCGGTGCTTATAGCCACATATAAGCAATAGTTTCTGATCTCGAATTCGAACTTCTATTAGCATTATTTCAAAGCGTTCCGTAGATGATGAATGAATAAGTGTGGATTTGATATCGGATTAAATATAAATACAGACTCCACCCATACGTGCAAGATGATCATTTCTAAAGAGTGAATAGCCCGCAATCGAAACTGCGCTATTAGTAATATGGGATTTTAGCTAACTTTCACACACACAGATAATATCAACCTCCACTACCTCAAGTAGACACTTCATTTCATCCAGCTTTGGAACCAAACTTCGGGCATTAAACGAAATAACATTTAATCCATGTTTATTGTGTTATGCCGATTTCAAAACAACGTTTTTCACAGTGCAATTCGGGGAGTCAGCGCAGTAAGCATTACATAAGAATCAGCCACCAAATCTTTCCAACATCGATAGACCAACAGACTTCAAATTTATACGTCATACAGATATTATTATTTGTTCCCACACCTATTAAGAGTGAGAGCATGAGAAAAAAAAATTGAATATAAAATCGAAATAATAATATCTAACAATGAGCTTGACCTAGAAAAAATAACAAAATTTACAGCAATAATATAATAAATTCGACGTCCACGCCGTGCTGCCTGGGCAATGCCGCCAGAATTAGGTTGGTGTATTGGAGACAAGCAGAGTAAAAACTGCTTAGTCAATGACGCTACATCATGGCAAATTGGCGCCTTACAACCAATGCGACTCAAGCGTCTGTTCTCCATGTCAGGGGCGGCTTGGAGCGGGCGACTGTCTTAAATCAAGCGGCTCGCTATATAAACTTGTAAAAAGGTTGTTTCTGGTGACCTTAATATACAGAACGAACCCATTCACAAAAATTTGGATTGGGCCTAACACCCTAACCCCGGAAAAAAACTTTGTTAAATTTGGAAATCAGAAAGAGAATAACAAACCCGGATTTAAAAATAGAATTTTACCTGGACGTGAAAAAGGACCAGACTACCGAATTGGAACGTGGAACGTGCGCACTTTGAGCACTCCTGATGCTCTTATAAGTCAAGAAACAGAGGCTGAGACGTATAGGATGGACATTATTGCTCTACAAGAAATTAGACAGCTGATAATCGGAAAACAAGATTTGGATAGTCACTCTCTATGCTGTAGTGGTCATCCTTCTCGAAAAGAATTTGGAACTGGCTTTCTTGTTGGTGCACGCATACAAGAAACCGTGATGAAATTCACGTTGAATAGGTAATTTGTTGACCCTTAAAAAAAAAAAAATTAAAGGTAAGGTTTTGAGCCGAAGGGTGAAAATATATTAAAAATCACATTTTGACCACCTTTCGTTAGGCAACAATAAATTTTGAATAATTTATCTTAAAGTAGACTAAATTACCTTTCCAACGATAAACTGTTGACGCATATCGGATAAAAAATGAAAGAGCTGTGAATTTTTGAATTTGACTCCTTTTTTGATTTTTCCCGATTTTCGCGAAACTTTGTATGGTGATATCTCATGAAAAACTACTTATTGAATTTTTTCGGTCAAATTAGTTTTTTTTTACGAGACGAATCTATTAACGCCTATTCAGACAAATCGGAAATGGTCAGCTAAGATTTTTGCCTTTTCCGAATGCGTCGACATTCTAGCACACGTTTTTCTTTGACTATTTAATGTATTGAATTCAGGTGACAATTTGCACTTGTAATTAAAGATGAATGTTAGTTGCACTTGTAGAGTTTTTTTTAAGATTATCACGTGTTTGATTTCATTTTCTGTTCTGCCGTAATTTGATTTCCACGTTGCTTTGTGTATTCTCTTGTGAGGGAGGAAAGTTCTAGAAATAACTAGATCATAGATCATAGCCAGCTCGACAGAGCGAAAACATTCAACAACTCTGCAATTATAGAACGATGTAATTGAGACAATCACACGTAATATTTATGTAATATTAATCTCAAATAGTTTCATGGATCACTCTCTGAGCTTCTCAACTCTTGTAATGCAACAATATGCAGCGTGTAGCTATCAACTTGGTTTTTGGGTTTTGGTCTTCTTAGGCTAAGCATGTTTCAAGTTTTCATTTTTAAATCGTAATCCGGTTACAGTTTCCACAGTCGTTCTTGTGATAACTTCGTTATGATCCGAAGCCAGTGCTCAGAGTTCATAATAAATTGTTTTTTTTAACGAAAATGGTAGTTAGCCTTCAACCTAAAACAAGTTTTCGAATTCGTTTTTTTCTCAAGGTTTTTAAAACAGACACCCGCTCCAAGCCGCCCTTAACGTGTAAAATAGATGCTTGAACTGCATTGGCTTTGGGGCGCAAATGATACGTCATGATGTAGAATCATTGAGTATAAGCAGCATTTACTCAACCCCTTTCAACTACTACAACCTAATTCTGTCAGTGTTACCCAGTTAGCACGTCTTGAACTTAGAATTTCGAATTCTCTACTCCGTCCAAACCATGCACCCAGATAAAAAGGATTGCGTATAAGTTTTATAAAAATATAAATAATGTCGATTCCACCCGAGATGTGATTTTCGATAGAAAAAAATACCAAGAAGAGAAATTTTTTTAACGTAATACATAATTATATTTGATGTGGTGATGGTGATGGTCGTGGTTCCTCTTCAATTCAACATTCGCGATTGGCTGAGGAAACATATTCGAACTCACAGACTGAGACTAGTTGGAATCATCTTAAGGCACGCGACTCCTAGGATGTTCCATTATCAGGAACGCACGGTGTTCGGTATCCATTTTTGATGAAAGTTGGAGTTTAAGGTTTTTAATAATTTTAAGAATTCAGTATATTCCAACAGAGTGCGTTTCTAGGGGGATAATATCTATGCGGTGTAGGGGAAATTGTAAAAATCTATGTTTAGTTTGGTCAATATATTTTGCGTCATATTCGGCCGAAATTGTGAATTTTGAACAATGACATTGTTTTGTAGTGGCACAAATTTGGAATTGGCAAATAAACTACCACAAGGATTACCAAGTTTGTAAATATTTAATTCTTCCAATTTTCAATCTAAATAAGAAAAACTAAATATACAAAAATTGTATTAAAACACAATAATATTTACTTAGGTTTTAGAAACTTTTTGTAAAATGATAATAGTCAAATATATATTCAGTATAGCTCGTTCTATTTATCTAAATATGATTTTTAATTAACTTTTTTCATTTTTGCAAAAAAAAAAACAAAAATTAAATTTTAAGTATTCAAATAATTCTTGAGATATCTTTGAACAAAAAATAATTTCAACTTTTTGAGTTGCTTTTCAGTTTTCATTGAAATTTTGTTGTTCTTGTTACGTTCCTTAAGATCAATCAAAAAAAACATTTAAAAACATTAAATATTTCTTTTGAAAAAATTTCCATATTTATGAATAAAAAAATAAACAGAAAAATAAGAGATTATTTTGCTTTTTTAATGGACTATATACATTTTTTTAAATTTTTTTTAGAAGAAAATTGTATGAAAAACAGATTGACGATAAAGGGAGACTGAGGAAATCTTAGAAAAGCTTATTTTTTAAAAAGTCAAGAAATTTTTGTTAAGTGAATATGTATATTTGTTCTGAAGTAATATTTTTTATTTTTAAGATTGTTAGATCCATGTATGGCCTTCGGTTTTGTTTCGGCGGATAAGTTAAAAAAATGTGGTTCATCTTAATCAAAACTCTGATGGTTTGCTACCGATTAAAATCAATTTAAATTTTTACACAGTTTGTACTACTTTACCATAAAATATTCTAAAAACACAGTTCTAGAAATATAAAAGTAAACCTAATCAAGTTTTTAGAGGATCTAACGAAAAAACGCACGCCCCACAATACCTAAGTGTCTTTTATTTTTCTTGCCAACAGGTGCAAGGTCAGTGCAACCTTGTAACCACGTTAACAAACGGTTTCATTTTTTTTCCCGGCCCGAGTCGTTCTCGGGATATCGGAAGTTCCCACAATTTGTATCGAAGGACAAGTTCGACACAGTACTCTGTTCCAAATATCTATTATCGTCTCTACGTTGCAAGGCTCTTAATTCTAGAAACCAATTTACGTGGTGCTTTCAATATCACATGACTTGGGCGTTTTCTTCGATTAGTTATTGCAACATGTCAGAATTGTAACAATTTTTGCGGGTCCGTTTCCTAAAATTCCGAAGAAAACTAATGCTGGACATACAAGAAACCGAAGCAATCACTCCACATCCACAAATTTTACAAGTGCATCTGAACCTATCTTTGTGTGGGGAGTTTGTCAAAAAAATGGACACCGTCCTCATGATTGTCCTAAATTTATTTCTTATCGACGAAGTAAACGATGTCAAATGGTGAATAATCTGAAACTTTATATCTATTGTCTAGGTTATTATGTCATACGAATATGTGATAAGATCAAAATATGCAACATCAACGGTTGTACTCAAAGGCATCATCCATTACACCACAAGGACGTACCGCAGAAACCAACCTCTAGTATCGAGCAACCAACTGATGTCGTAAAAACTGGTTAACCTGAATACATATCTGCCGAAGAAATGCAACGTTCTTTTTTGTATCATACCAGTGGTGTTGCATAGGATGGACGATTTTCTGGACGAAGGGGTTGTGTTACCACTCCTTGAAGATAGCATTGCAAGTTCACTTAAGTTTGATGGATCTCCAGAGAGTTTATGTTTAAAGTGGACGGGAAACACCTGCATAGAGACCAATAGAAGGAAAGTATGTTTTTCCATCTCCGGCGTTCATCTCAACAGTCCAAAAATTTTAAATATCGGATGTAAGAACTGTTCATCATCCAGTCAGTGAAGAAACTGAGAAATAAAACGAAACACGAATATCCAAGAAACTTACCGATTTGCTGCAGTATGAAAGAGCAGTACCAACTAGACTGATCGGTCTACAACACTGGCAACTCTGTTTACCAAAGTTAGAGAAGGACGTTGGGGAGAACCCGTTGCAACAAAAACACGCTTGGGTTGAAAAATCTCCGGACCACTTAGCAATCACTTGTGCGATTGCAGTTAAAAAGAAGATCTCCATCTATTGGTGAAGGATTTAAGGAGTTAAGAGACCTGAAAAGCTACTGGAGTCAAGGAATGAGAACGTGTGTGGAAGATTCTTGAGACCACATTGGTACGAAAAGAAACAAGAGTTGAAACATCTTTGGTTTGGCGGTATGACAAAATCATACTTCCCAATAGCAGAAGATGAAGAAAGGTCCAGCTTTGGCCAAGAAACTAGGGGCAATGATCGAAGAATATATCTCGTTGAAGCAAAGACCGAAGAGCAAGTTATGATACAAAAAATATGCTATCTCCCGATATTTGCTAATCCAAATAAGCCCCAAAGGGTTAGAATTGTTTGGGATGCTGCTACTACTGTCAATGGAGTATCGGAGTATCCTGACGTTGCAAACTACCATACTGTACAAATTCAGAGAGCGAAAGGTGACAGTATGTGGTGACATCAAACACATGTTTCACCAGGTTGCAGTAAACACCGAAGACGATGTTTGGAGCATCGTGCATAGCGTAGGACGCCAAAAACAAGAACGCATCTGAATATGGTGAACAGTTTCTGAGAGCATAAATGACAATCCAGGAGCATCACTATGTGGACGATTGGTTGAACAGTTTCGACATCGAAGAAGAAGCGATCGCAACAGCCAAAGAGATAATGTTCATCCATTCCAAAGGCGGCATTCATATACAAAACTGGATTTTAATCCAACCGCTGTTCTTACTGAGTTGGGCAAAGAGAAATGTCAGGAAGGTAAAAATCTAACGTTCAGCAGTGACGCGATTGATTCTGCCAAAATGCTTGGGATGAAGTGAAACGCCAGAACGATCGCATTGGTACCGACATTTTTAACGAAAGAAGAAAGTCTACGAAGAGAGGTACTAAGAACGTTAATACTTATTTATGATCCTCTTGGTCTCATAGCATTTAGTCTATGGGTATATCCGCCTGCAATAGATATGGAAATCATCAGTTGATTGGGTTGAAACAATCCATGACAGAAAGTTTGCAAAATGGCAGAAATGTACACAGTTGTTGTCAGCCCTTGAAGAAATCAATGTTCCAAGATCCTAAATTGCAACCAAGGCTACACCAGGAGAAAATGATATCGAACTCCACTCCATGTCTCTGTCGACGCGAGTGATAACACCTTTGCAGCAGTGGCGTATTTTCGAATAACCAGTGGGGACACAATAACAACCGGACTAGTTGCCCTGACTGAGCATCAAGAAATTCTTTTTTCCATACCTCATCTGGAGCTGCAAGCTGCTGTATTGGGAGTTTGCTTTAGAAATAGCTTTATGACTGTTCATGCAATCAATATTGCGCAACGGGTTTTTTGATCTGACTAAATGAACGTCTCGTGTTGGTTGTGATCACAAAACCGAAAGTTTCAGAAATTCTTTGCACACAGAGTTGGAGAAATATTAAATTCAACAGATTGTAGAAAGAGTTCCGATACAACTGAAAACGAGCCAGAAGTTTCATTGACGAGCAGATGGTTTGCAGGTCCTCCATTCTTATGCAAACTTGAGTCTGAATGGTCTGTGGAAAAACACTCGCAGATTCAGCTGATTTCTCTGAAAAAAAAAAACGTCAAATATTTCATCACAAATAAGACGAAGTCATCGCCGTGCCTGATCAAACAAGATTCTCTAAATGGAAGCGTTTAGCAAATTGTCAGGTCTATGTTTTACGAGTGTTTGGTCTGTCACATTTACAGACGGTGGAATAGAAACGGCTGAATATGAGTTGTATCGGTCGACCCAGCGCGATGAATAAGGTAGTGAAATCTGTCTTCTCATTTGAAACGTTTAAATTCATAAATCCAGGACAATGTATAAACTGTCACAATTTCTAGATGAAAATCGGATTCTGCGGATGAGAGGAAAACTCCAAAATGTAAACTACATCTCGTTCGACACCAGAAACTCAATAATACTACCGAAAAATCATCGAATCACTATGATGATCATTGAACACTATCATCAACACTTTCTCCATGGTAATAATGGAACTGTGATTAAAGAATCGAGGTAAACATTATCGATACCTAAACTACGTACAGCAATCAAAAATATCCCTCACTGCTGTCAGAGATGTAAGAATGAAAAAGCAACACCAAACATCCCGGACATGGTAGTTTTACCAAAGACGAGGCTGTCTAGTTTTTTCCCACCTATTCTCTTACGTCAATGTTGACTATTTCCAACTGATGGAAGTAGCAGCTGGTAGAAGATTCGAGAAACGGTGGGGTGCTTTATTTGGATGTATGACCGTGCGGGCAGTCCATACTGAAGTCCTTATTCAATGAGCACCAACTCGTTCATTACGCATTTTTATCGCAAGAAGAGGAACCTCAATTGAAAGGTTCAGCGATAACTCGACCAATTTTCGAGTAACTTGCACCGAGCTGAAAGAGCTTGTAACAACTGAGCTGCAACCAAAAGTGATCATCAAGTGGAACTTCGTGCCACCAGGCAGGCCAAACATGGGAGGTGCGTGGGAGAGACTAGTACTATAAATCAAAACTAATCTCTCAGCTGTGTTGTCGTCAAAGCGGCCAAATGATGAGTTCCTGAAGTGTTGCCTGACAGAAATTGAAAACGTGGTGAATGACAAGACCTCTAACATATGTTTCTATCGAATCAAATACAAACGAAAACCTGACACCCTACATCTTCCTGCTTCAAGGCTTCATAATCCTTTGGGAAATCATTTGGTAATATTGGAATATTTCCCAAAAAATTACTCAGCAATTCTGGCAGCGGTGGATAAAAAAGTATATGGATTCTATATCAAGGCGAACTAAATGGTTTGAAAGAGTGAAGCCTATTGCAATAGAAGATGTTATTCTAATAATAGACGGTTCGAAACCTAATTCTTGGACTTGTGAAAGAAGTAAAAATATTTAGTGATGGCCAGGTACGTTAGGAGTTAGTGCGCACCTCAACTGGAGATTTTCTTAGACCATCAGCAAAAGTCGCGCTTCTGGACCTCACTGTTGAGAGTAAGACGCCTTCATCCAAGAGAGATGAAATGAAATGAAATTACAGTAATTTCAGCACCCAGCTTTATGACACTTTGTTTCCTTATGAAACATATATGACAAAAAATCGGTTTAAAGAATTCTAAATTTGTTGTTCTTGTGTGTACTTTACCGCTCAAATGGTACAAAATTCGAATAAGTCGTAAATTTGGATTCCCATTTTATAAAAAATTGCAATTGGTTTCTCTCCGGAAAAAAGTTCTTAACTCAAAACGTTTGATTCATTTAAATATTGTATCCAGTGAAAAAAAATACTCTACTCCAATAAAGTTTACAATAATCTCTTACCTTTGATGAAAGGTATACCCAGCATTTCCCATTAAGGCATGCCAATGTTTTGGTCCTTTAAACCAAGGTGGAAAATCACATCGTTCAGCTGGCGGAGCTTTTCTTAGTGTCATTATTCTCGAGCCAACCTGAATTAAAAACATTATTATTAATCTTTGATAATCCCACGCTACTCATACAATTTATTACCTCAGCACTATCAAGTCCATTACATGTTGCGTCACCAGATTGTGCTAATTTATATTCTGCATCTTTTGAAGATTTTATAAAAAAAGAAGAAAAGAGAAAAAAATTATAATTTAATTTAGCAAAAGAGTTCAATTACCAAATAACTTACCACCAGACTGCGATTTCTCATAGACAAAACACCGGTAACGCTCCTCATTGGAAACTGAATGATGATTATTTATTGGATTAACTAACCCGACTAAATAACGAGCGTTTCCATCCTTCCATGTTGCAAGACAAGTCAACTCTTCAACTAAAATTAAGATTAAGGTTATGTTTTTCTAGAACAAACTTAGGAGAATATAATTCGACATACTTGTACTTTCTGTCCCGACAACATCGGGACACGCTTGAAAACTTAACAAAAGTCGACTATCTTCCGTGCAACTATCTATGTTTGACACAGGACCCCGACACTCTCCATTTCCCCGATTATATGTAAATGAAAATGGTCCTAGAAAAAAAGTAAAAAAAACAAAATTATTACCATTTACTTTTGATTACATTTTGTTATCCATACAAACCTTTTAAAGGACATTTAACTGGTTCTGCATCAATTTTAAACATACTAAAGAGGAGAGCATCTCCAGGTATCTGCTCACACAAATGTTGTAAGGTTTCGCGGTCCTTGCAATTATTATCTGGGGGACATAATTATTGAAAAGAAAAAAATTGAGATTAACATAAATTGTAAATTAAAATTATAATATTATTTCTATGTTTGCTTAAGATAAGAAAAAAAAATCCCTGATTTCATGTGAAATGATGGCATCAATTATAATAATTTTATTACAGAAAAAAAACGTTTTATTTTTATAATTTTTTTTATTTAAATAAATTGAAGCAAACAAGAATTTATTTTTATAAAAATGACAATGAACATAGAAATTCTTTATTGATTTCAATTTTATTGTTGTCTGTTTAAATATTGTGGCAGCAGAATATATGAGTGAATTCTTATCAATTACGATTCAATATACTGATTCTCAATTAATACAAAATTGTTCTCGTTTTTTATTGTTAACCGTTAACCGGTTGTTACCCTCTACACAACAAGTTTGGAATGGGAACGATACTTAGGATCTTTAAAAAAAAATTCTATGTTGCGTAAGATCATACTCCTATAATATTAGACGCGGTACATTCTGAAATGTTTGAACTTTCCTTGTGCTCTTTGAACGTGGCCAAACTAGTTGTTACGAAGTAGGCTGGTGATCAACGAAGCAGTTGAGTAATTTCCTGATTTAGACATGCACTACTTTTCCACAACCCATTAAATTTACAGTAACAGAAACATTCATGGTTGTTTACATTTTTCCTTTAACCATATTTTCTTAAACTCAAACAGTAGTTGCCATCTACAATAGTTTTCGTTTAAAAAAATGAACATAAAATAGCTGTGTGATATTTCTCAATGCAATTTCCTTTATTCAATTTGTGATCGTTGATCACTATAAAATTAGCATAGAACAGTTGTACAATAACTTGCGCTATTCCCATGTAGATGTCCTACAATCGTGTCGTAATCCATGTTTCTGTTTATAATTATTCACCAATTTTAGTACAGTGAAGACACTTTAAGCGGGTACACATTTACCGAAAGAAAATGTCCTATAAATAAACTTATTGTGTTTATTGATTTGTGATGTAAAAACGACGGGATTTTGCTTATAAATACGCGATTGAAACTATAGAGGTCTCTTAGTCGATTTCTTGTCTGATAATCAACAGCTGTTTGTTTTTGTTGACGTCTACGTGGCGATTGTTGTGGCATACATTTTTTTGCTTGCTTTAACCTACAACTAAAAAGAATGCAATTTAGAAGCAAAAAAAAAATATTTCGATCAAAAACTAAAGGTAATTAGGCCGATTTGCAATTTTGGGGAATGGATTCACTCTCAGTGGACTGGCAGTAGGATATTTACGGAGCTGAGATGGAAATTAGGAATTGGTGCGTTATGGCAGACATTTTTTTTTGTCTTTTTTGGTTGAAAATCAATATGAATTGAGTTATTATCTTAAAAACAAAGTTGTTTATTAGATGTGAAAAGCAATAGCACAATTTTGATGTTTAAGTTATAATTTTCTATGCCTACCTTGAGTTAAATTAGTGCTTATTTTAGTGAAAGAACAAGAAGTATTCAGAGAAAAAATTGTGTATGTTTCGTGCATTTCGCATTGTCCTAAACAAGTAGTAGAAAAATATTGAACCGATTCAGTAAAATCTTTTATCGAAAATTTCTATTATTCTTTTATTTTTTGTATGGAATTTTATAACTGGAAAATAAAATTTCATACAAAAAATAGAAGAATAAAAGATATTTTCGATAAAAGATTTTACTGAATCGGGCCCATTATCTGTGTACTCTGTGCAGTCAGTCTTTTTATTGGTTTTTGTGAAGTCAAGCACCTGGAAAAAGCGCAAAATTGCTTAGCTCTATCTTAGTTAAATTAATCGAACGGAAATATAACCAAAGAAATAAAATAAATAATAAATTAATTATATGTTAGTCACCGATAAAGCAAAAAGTATTATTTGTGTGTATTGTCAAATCAGTTTAAATTTTTTTTTGTGGAACTCAAGCTTTAGTTAAATCAATTGTAATATAAAAAAAAAAGAAAATTACCTATATGTTATTAGTATAAAGAAATATACAGTTTTGTGAATGTACTCTAAACTGAAAAATCATCGCTACAGAAAAATACAGTGCAATTTATACCGTTATTGAACGGTGTTTCGTAAATCCTAAATTTTTTTTTGCATAACAAAAAAAAATAAGAGACCAAATTACCTGTATTTATCTAATGGGATTAGTCTAAACTAAAATAAATTTATTAATTGTTTTAAATTAAATAAAGAAAAGAAAAGTATAGACAAGAATAAAAACACAAAAATTGTATAAATCCACCAACTGTACTAATTTTTTTTTGATAATAAAATGCGAACCCGCGATTTCTCGGCTTTTATAAATTGTTGTCTAAGGATCGTAAGCTTACCCACCTAGTACTGCATTTGGTATGGTGAGCGATTCACAAGAGACCGGACCGGAATGTTGTGAAGAACTGAATAGGAACGAAGTTCCCATTTCATTTGCAAACAAACGATAACTTGAAATTGCTTTACTGGTTATTGGATTAAACTACACCTTGGAACAAGAGGTGTTATGTAGATAGCTGTTTTTGACTAACGGTTCCGCTGGTTGCCACTATTCGACGATTTATCGAAGTATGATGAGCAGCTAAAAGATTACGAATGGGATTGGGATTGGACAATATCATGGGGTGAGTTTGATTTGATTTGATTTTTTTAAGGTGAATGAATGCGTAGACGTGCGACTGCGGGTGCGTGAATGTGTGAATGTGTGTCGAGGAATTTATTTGGCGATACCAATGTTATTATACTAAAACAACTATCTTGATAAAGTTACCCTATTGTGTTAATCAAAATTATAAATTATTATTGAAGTGTAATAAACCTATTTACGTGCTATTTTATTGATATTCTTCGTATGTATTACACCTCCAAATAATTTCCGGTTACTTCGAAATTTAATTGCTTAAGAATTCTTATCATAGCAAGAAAACGAAGTCGTTATTGGTTACCACCGTTCAATATAAGAAGTATTTCATTAGTTTATTTTGATAAACAGTGATTTTAAATATAAATGTTGCCTTAATTGAATTGAATAATAATGGTAGGTAGAGAAATTACAATTTCAAATATTTTATTAACACACTAACCAAAGAACAAAAAAAAATGGAAATTCTAGAGCGTTTAAAAGTTAATCAATGCCGTTGGTATTTTGATATACGAACATGCGGAGTAATAATAATCATATTTTCTGTTATCAATGATATATGGGGTATATTATTATCAATCATTTATGTTTATATATCTCGGGAAGTAAAATACAACCTTCAATAGGGATATATTGGTATATTAAGAATAATAAAAGTTCTATGGGAATTTATTGTTTCATTTTATTTTCAGTATGCGCCGTGACTACGTTGATGAAAGTGGTGTATGTGTATATGTATGCATGAGCGTATGTGGGTACGGTAGATGGTGTGTATGCATGTACGAGTGTGTATGTGTGTGTGTGTGTGTGTATGAGTGTCTAAGGTGCGAAACGTGTGAATGTGTATCAACTTATGGGGTTGGACGTGGTTGGACGGGGGGTCGCCAGAGTCTGTTTAGTTCACTTGTTTTTCTTCTTACATCTGTTTTTATCTCGTAATTCGCGTACAAGTTCAGTTATTTGTACTGGAGCAGCAGGTGTTCTTCTCTCGACCCCATAGGCTGCAGCTAGTCTAGGGCAAAAAAAAAATAACCTCGCTAGGTACGCGACCTGCTATGCCACTTCGTTGATTTTCAACGAAGCAGCGCTTCATTACATAGTCCAGCTTTAACGCCTAACATATCATGCGGCTGGTTCCAATGATCTGGCTGATGGTCCACTCCAACACCGAAGTTCCGCACGGAGCCACCTGGGTACCTGGCAACTTGTAAGTGTAAAATGTCTTGCTAAGTTATTCAAACTTCTGAAATCGAGATCTTAATCGGTCATTATATCTTGTTATACTCGCAAGAACAAATTTAAAGACAATAATAACAGTAAAACAAAAAATCACTTAAAAGGTAGAACCGAACTATTAACTTACCGTCTTGCCAGGCCATGCCATTGCAATAAAAATCAAGACGAGAACTCACATTGTGCCAGTATTAAACATAGAAGTTCACCGCAGCTACATACAAAACGTAGTACGAGGTTTGAGGAGTATTACAGGACAGGACCAAAGGAGGAACTCCGGCTGACTAAATTCTTCCTGAGAATCATAAAAAATTAAGATATGTCATGAGAGCCGGGCTCGAACCCAAGCCCCGAATGACTCTCAGGTTCTACCGACTGAAATAGCCGGGCCAGACAAAAAAAAGAAAATCAAATTAAAATCAATAAATATAAAAGAGCAAAATAAACCAAGATCAAACACAAAAAACATAAGGAGCCAAAAATATGTATATATATATTTAAAAAAAAATAAAGGAAGAAAAGATAAGCGAGAAAAACCATTGGGATAGGCAGCAGAATAATCGAGCTGATTCCGAAAAAAACAACAAAATCGAAAACGAAATGATAGACGAATCATTTCCTTGTTAACGTCCACTGGTCTGCGCCATTCCTGCCCTCTAACAGGCTACGCTCCAATGATAAGAATTTTCGAAGAGATAGACTACTACAGTTAGACTACTTGACCGTAACACTTGGTGGTCATGACCTCATTGAGAAGACGTATCAGGGGTTGAAAAGATCCGGTTCATGTCACTTCGTCACTCACGACCCTCTCGCAGTAGTTAAGAATTTCCACCCAACTAAGGTACAAAAGATCGTAAACCCCATGAGGAATAGGTCTGAAGCACCTTTCTTACCTTTGCGGTTTTAAATTAAGAAGAGTTTTAAAGTCTCACCTGGGGCCCGATCTTGGTAGCGCCTGAGATTCTTCGCAAAATGCTGTTTCCAGAGCGCTTAAGATAGCCTGAGCCCGGAAGAGACACACTTTTTTCCTGGAACAGTACGCAAGACGCGGATCAGACTCCACAACACTGTACGGCAGCCAAGGAAAAAAATCAAACCACCCAAATCGTAAAAAGCAACACCAACTAATACCTGACACTGGTGATAAGTGTGTCAATCTTAACAGAGGACAATTCTCTGACTATGTTAAGTACAAGGAAGCTAGGAATAGTTAAGTTTGGGTTGATCTACCAGTTTATGACATGCTGGGTTACCACAGTTGGAGTTGGGATTATTGACTGTCAACCAGAATACGTTGTGCAGAGTGCGGCACTACTATCGCAAGTGGAAGTAGGTGCGCATTCGCTTATTGTGCTACGAAGCGGTTGTTGCTCAAATAATTTAACATCTGCGTTGATATGTTGGTTTTATCGATCAGAGGCTATCGATGTAAACAACGTCCGTTCCGTTCTAAAAAAAATATCGAAAATCAAAAAGAAAAAAATTGAACGAAAAAAACCCACTGAACTCGTTATTTCATCAAGGGAGTTCAGTGGATTTTTGTCGGTCAATTTTTTTTTGATTTTCGTTAATTTTTTTGGACATAATATACTTGTACGAGTGTACATTTTACGGCAGTTTGTGGATAGTTAAATTCAACTCAATATGAGGCAATTTTATTTGTTTTAAAACTTCTTCACAATAGTGTTAAACCTATAGTTTAATTAAAATTGAAATTACTTAGAAACTTTGGTTAAATTAATAGTAAAATTTATTTAGCTAAATTAATAGTTTAATTGTGTTAAAATAATTAGAAAATGGTTTGTATTTGTTGTTAAATTAAAATTTAATTTTAAAAAATCTTATATGTTTTTTTTATAAATGGCAGTCGTACGTAAAAACTGAACTTTAAAAATTTTTTTTAGTGTAAATTGAACTTTTGAAATACAGTAAGAATTGAACTTTTTAGTTCTATAAATATTATTTATCCATCCGTGAACGAGATACAATTATTTGTTTAGTATTTGTGAGTGATTTAATAATTAAAAAGCAACAAGCTTTTTTAATATTGTTTGTGGTGTATAAGGGGCACAACGATTGACTAATATATTGATTTATTAGTCAAGTTCAATAATCGCCAGTACCATTGGCGCAGCGATTTGCTATTATTTGGATGTATTAGTAATATTTTTATTCCACAATCGTCTGTGTCTTTAGGGCAACGATTTTTATTATATTGTTATTGATATTGTTCAACAATCACCTGTGGTTTTGGTGCTATAGAAAGTTGAATCAATTACAAATGATGGAGTAGGTGAAACATTTTAATTTTTAAATGTAATAATTATATTTGATGTGGTGTGGGTGATGGTTTTGGTTCTTACGATTTTTGAGGTCGTCTCTATTTTTTGCTCATTTTAATGAGTCTTCTAGTGAAACTTATTCGTGCAATTCAGCATTTGTGATAAGCTGAGGAAAGGCATAATTGAACTCACAGACTCCGCTAGTCGGAAATTTAATCTCAAGGCACGCAACTCCTCAAATGTTCCTGATGGTGATTCCATTATCAGGAATGAGGAGTGTTCATTACAATTGATAATATAGTATATGATATATCAATCCTCACAAGTTTCACCACTTCATTCCTTTGGATAAGGACACAGACAGCTCTAAATTTAAGGATTAAGGAAAGTAAATTTAAGAAACCACATTTCGGTTTATAGAGAGCATCGTTAGCCAGATTTTTTATACAAATACTGTGTACGAATCGGAAAAGCAACAGTCGTAGAAGGGCATGAGCGATTATTGGGATATGGGATATGGGAAGCGAAAGCTTCCGAAATAACTACCGGCCAAGAAGCAATTGAAACCAATATTGCGCCTTAAAAACTATGGTGCAGAAGTGCACCTTGAATTTTATCCGTGATGAATCCGAGAGGGCCTTGGCGAAAATAAATGTTCAGCACGTCCTAATAGCATTGTCTAAAACATAATATCTGGTAGTAAATATATATAGGGCCACTTTAAGAACAACATCAAAACTGTGGTACTAGCGTCACACGATGCAAAAGTTATACTAAGCACTTTTAGAATATGTTCTACCGGGTCAATGAAGATGATAGATGGGGTATCACTTCATTTATAAGTCAAAGGCATATCCAAGTAAACCGTTTCAAGATTTAATATGGAACGTTTTTATAAGGGAATGATCACCAGCCTATAACTATTTAGAGATCTTTCAAAGGGAATCCTTGGCGTGAGAGGCCCAATCGGGCACCTAATTTGAATCGGGCACCTAATACTCAGAACCGTTGATTACATCCCTAAACTTTTCGAGAGTAAAATTCTTGCAAGCCAAAAACTGTGTAGACTCCAGCAGATTGACAAAATACTTCAACAATATTAGAAGGACGAAGTAAGATAGATGTTGATTCTTTAAATTGCAGAAAAACACAAAATACGACTTCTTAAAACTGTTAAGTTTTACTCCTCAGTTTAAGTTTTCACTAACTGAGATTATCTGCAAACATTATACCCCTCCGGTTAACAATGTATTAGTTAAACCATCATTAGAGGTAAACAGGTAAAGTACAATCGATTTGTTCAAAGCAGCCCAGTAGTTTACCATCATGGTCTAATTTAATCAAGCCTAGCGTCTTTCGAAACGTGTTTTCTTTAAGTAGAGGGCTCAGAATACAAGTGAACCAAGTCCATTTCTTGTTTTTTGTTCAGGCATAAGTTCAGGCATTTTGTACAAAATTGTAGTTGACCTCAATTTACCCTATACATACAATATTTCAGCAAAATATGTGTTACAAATTCCAAGAAGGATAAAAAAAACAATAAAATAAATGCAAATAAGTGACGTAGATTATTCTCAGAATTTCTCGAGTTTTCTTTGTAAAAGATTTTGGATTTACCTTGAGTATTTAAGAAATTAAATAAAATTGTATTTAAGGATCCTTTTGCAAAACAATATATAATTTAAATTAAACTGCGATAGTGTATATTAGGGTGGCCCTTAGATTACACTAGAACTTTTTTTTTCATTGTACAGTTTGCGGCACCCTCCCATTTCGTGTGAATACCCATATAAATATTATTTGCAAAATCTGATATCAATCGGTCAATTCTAAGACGTGCTTCCGGCCACTTAAAGTTGAGAAACTTTGTTCTGGACCTTAAAAAAAAACTTTTTTAGTTTTTGTGCGGCACCCTCTCATTTCGTGTCAATACCCATAAAAAAATTATGTGTAAAAATTGAAATCAATCGTTCAACTCTAAAGGGTGCCCCCGGCCACTTAAAGTTGAGAGGTTTGGTTGTGGCCATCACAAAGAAAAATTTAAATTTTTTGTACGAGACCCTTCCATTTGGTGTCAATACCCATAAAAATATTATGTGTAAAATTTGAAATCAATTGGTCAACTCTAAGGGGTGCCCCCGGCCACTTAAAGTTGACAGGTTTTGTTGTGGCCATTATAAAGAAAAAATTTAAATTTTTTGGTATGACACCCTCCCATTTGGTGTCAATACCCGTAACAATATTATTTGCAAAATTTGAAATCAATCGTTTGACTCTTAGCAGGCGCGCACACAAGGGGGGGGGGGGGGGGGTTTCGGGTCCGGACCCCTCCCCCTCCTCTAACCGATAATCTTTCAGTATTGTTTTTTAAATTTAAACATTATTTAGTGTTAACCATAAGAAAATATAGATTAACATCTCTGAATATCGTAAGAACGATGCTAACCAGGGATCTAAGGTTAATCACTATTGATCAATTCTCTTTGAGGATTTTACGAGATTTTATGAGAAACGCTATTTTTAAAGTTTTGTGGATTACAATTATCAAGGAAGACCAACGTCAGTAAGGCATTCCAGAGATGCTAAATTCTGTTAAAAAAATTTCTTTGAAAAGCTACATCTTGTACTCTACCTCTTCCACTCTAACCTTAAAAAGACGGGCTGCTATTAATACTCTGTTCAGGTAAAATTGATTTGATCTAGGCAGACACGCGCGTTTATCCATAGTGTATTTGTGTACCTTCAAATCAGCAACATACAACGAATCAAGCTCATTAGTAAGATTAGAATTGCTGAGCAGCAATGAAAGTCTCACCAAGGTTTTCAACCGACAGATCCAGATATGTGTGACAAAGAAAGTAAATTTCCCGTCGCTCTTCCTTTACAAAAATCGCATTGTCTTTCATTAAGTAACGACTTAAGAAGCTCATAATATTAAATTAATGAGCATTTGTTGAATTCATGTTAGCAACTTTTTTGAAATTGGCTGTATCTGGCCATTTTTTAAAGAAAATTTATTTTAAATTTTATTGCTTCTTCACATTTACCCGAATCCTAAAGGTCAGCCTTCAGAACCATATATCGGAATAAACCTGCGCATACCCACGTGTATTATTTCTGAAAAATTGGAAGCAGAAATGTTTGAATTAAACATATATCTCTAAGCCCCTGCCAATCTGCAACCCAAATAAGACTAGGATTAGATTGAAACTGTTTGGGAACTTGTAAATTTAGATGAGTGGAAATCAAAATATGGTCTGAACCACCAAAAGGTTCTGATACTTTAAATTGTACAAACGAAAGATCATTTATCAAAAACAAATAAAGCAATTTACTAATTTGACCATGACTGTCAGGAGCTCTGGAAAGTTGTTTGGCCGTTATATCCGAGTGAAAATAAATAAAAAAATAAAATAATAATATAGTATAAATTTTGTTTGACTAAAATGTTTTAGTATCAATAAATTCGTTTCCTTCTTGATAATGAAACCCCAACAAAAATATTTGTTTTCCAGCCAAATTGGCCCTTAGAAACAAACAAATATTATTTAATATTTGGTTCCATAACAAAAATCCCTTAACGATTTAAGTCCTAATATCTATACTGCCCAATATTATATAAAACCAGATAATCGAAAACGAAAAAAACAGAAATTGACAGAGCGAAAGCGCGAGAAAAATCACATTGTTTGCGGAACGCTTTGCTGTGATCTTGACTGTTTTAGAAACTCCTAAAGAAAAACCAAAAATCCAGTCTTCAGGCGTTAGTATGAAAGATTTTTATTTCAAACCCAAAATTGTCAAAAAAATCTTAAGGGGGTTAACTACCAGCAAAGTATCCGGTCTGAACATCATTCCTCCTATTATAACAACATTTTCAAAGAAACTTGCACCTTCTCTTACTAAAATTTCCTACAAATCCTATAGATCTGATATTCCTCTTTCGTGCTAGAAGTTAGCAAATTCATTCCCAAAACGAAACAAAATGTGATATTTCATATTAAAGACCGCAATACAATTGCTCTCAGTTCTATCTAAAATTAATACACACCAGTAATGCCAGATCGGGTGATTTTTTCCGTTTATGGGATATTTCATTTAAAACAGGAAAGCGGACAAAAACTTGGCAAGCGGGATTTTTAACAATTAATTGTAGAAGCTTTTTAATATAAATAACATCTATTTCGGAGTTAATTTTAAACTTATTCAAAATGATCGCAACAACTATTTTTTTACTATCCTTCCAGAAAGATGTTGATTACTCAATAATTTTGTTTAAATGAATCTGCCACTCATCGCCTTTATAGTATACAGTAAAATCGATGAAATTTTAGCCTTCTGATGTTGATGTTCTGATATTTCTTACGAAAATAGAAACAAAAGTTTCGAAAATCCCACAAGCAATAACATATTTCTGAGTTCCAGGAATATTTTCACACTACGAGACGAAAAATAAAATCACCTACAATAAGGAACTACAAGATCCTTTCTATGCATCGATGCATTTTGAACATATTAAAAATATTGTTATAGTGATGGATTTTGAAGTTTTTTCTATATAAACAATTGGATTTATATATATGTATATTTGTTTAAATTGTAAGCTTGATGGGAAGTTTTTCCTTAAAGAAACGGTATAATCGGTAAGTTTTGATACGGCAACGAGAAATTAATTTTTTAAGGTCTAGCATCACTGATGCACACATATAAACATTTTTGGAAAACAAATCTGACAGCCAATACGTTTTTTGAAACAAAAGATCAACAACCGATCGAAACACACCGATTTACATCGTATAAATGAAATGCTTAGTCCGAATCAACAGTCCCGGGGGTGTACAATCCACACAGGTTTAAAATCGTTCATCAACACCTCAACTGGCATGTTGTTGTGGGTCCTACGTCTTAAAAGGTATATATGTGTGTTGTTGTAATTCCTACACAGCGCTTTTTATTAAAAACAAAATTTGTTGGACCCCCCCCCCTAAAACTTTTTCTGTGTGCGCCCCTGACTCTTAGAGGTGCCCCCGGCAACTTAAAGTTGAAGGTTTTGTTGTGGCCATTACAAAGAAAAACTTAAATTTTTGTACGACACCCTCCCATTTGATGGCAATACCCATAAAAATATTATGTGTTAAATTTGAAATCAATCGTTCAACTCTAAAGGGTGCCCCCGGCCACTTAAATTTGAGAGGTTTTGTTGTGGCCATTACAAAGAAAAATTTAAATTTTTTGTACGACACCCTCGCATTTCGTGTGAATACCCTTAAAAGTATTATGTGCAAAATTTGAAATCAATCGTTTAACTCTAAGGGGTGCCCCCGGCCACTTAAAGTTGAGAGGTTTTGTTGTGACCATTACAAAGAAAAATTTAAATTTTTTGTACGAAACCCTCCCATTTGGTGTCAATACCCATATAAATGTTGTGTGTAAAATTTGAAATCAATCGGTCAACTCTAAGGGGTGCCCCCGACCACTTAAAGTTGAGAGGTTTTGTTGTGGCCATTATAAAGAAAAATTAAAATTTTTTGTACGACACCCTCCCATAGCGTGTCAATACTCGAAATATTGACACGAAATGGGAGGGTGTCGCACAAAATACAAAAATTTTTTTTAAGGTCCAGAACAAAATTTCTCAATTTTAAGTGGCCGGAGGCACGTCTTAGAATTGACCGTTTGATTTCAAATTTTGCAAATAATATGTTTACGGGTATTGACATGAAATGGGAGGGTGTCGTACAAAAAATTTAAATTTTTGTTTGTAATGGTCAGAACAAAACCTCTCAACTTTAAGTGAACGGAGGCACGTCTTAGAATTGACCAATTGATTTCAAATTTTGCAAATAACATTTTTAAGTGTATTCACACGAAATGGGAGGGTGTCGTACAAAAAATTTAAATTTGTCTTTATAATGGCCACAACAAAACATTTCAAGTTTAAGTGGCCGGGGGCACCACTTACAGTTGACCGATTGATTTCAAATTTTACACATAATATTTAAATGGCTATTGACACCAAATCGGAGGGTATCGTATAAAAAATTTAGATTTTTCTTTGTAATGGCCACAACCAAACCTCTCAACTTTAAGTGGCCGGGGGCACCCCTTAGAGTTGAACGATTGATTTCAATTTTTACACATAATTTTTTTATGGATATTGACACGAAATGAGAGGGTGTCGCACAAAAAATAAAAAAATTTTTTTTAAGGTCCAGAACAACATTTCTCAACTTTAAGTGGCCGGAGGCACGTCTTAGAATTGACCGATTGATATCAGATTTTGCAAATAATATTTATATGGGTATTCACACGAAATGGGAGGGTGCCGTACAAAATATATACATTTTTGTTTTTAAGGGCCACCCTAGTGTATATAGTTGGAATTAGACTGCGATAGTGTAAACAGATCAAGGTGAATACGATTATTGAAAGTGACGAAAGGAAAATATCACGAGTAACCCACAGATTGGTTGTTTTTGAATAAAACTTTATCTTAGTTGGAGATTTGTGGTGCCAAATTGTCGTTTAAAAATGGTTAAAATTGCAATCCACGTGTATGTAGACATGTGTAGTTAATTGGTTTAGCAGAATACACGATTATTATGTATTATGTTTACTCCTTACAGAAGTCGATGAAAATCATTTTTCGTGATTCATTGACAATAAATCTAAAAACGTTAATACGCTAAAGAGGACACATTTTTCATTAACTTTATAATAAAAGAGTTGATGAAAACTGTGGCATCCGACATGATTAAAAATTAGCTCATCCGAGTATACATCACAAATTGCACATATTTGACAGTATTTTTGTATTTTCAATATCTGTGATTAAAGGTTCAACACGCCTTAACAAATTGTTAAGAAATTTGACAAAAAATCGTGTGGTCAACAGTATGCCGTTCGAGAGATGTGATGTGGCTTTATAAGGGCCAATTCAAACTGAAAGCAGGATAAAAGAAGAATTGTAATTAAAAAATTTCAACGAATAAGTGATAAATTTAAATAGTTTTTCAAAGAAAGGATCGAAGTCACGATTGTAATAAGCGATTTCCTTCTTCAAATTTACATGGCACAGATTTCAATTTAGATAGCATATCATTATCAGCATATTTTCATCTAGTATTCGATTAGCTGTTTAAAATTGCAAGAAAATCTTAGTCAAACATGGATATTAAGTTAAGTAAAACATCTTACATGCCATGCCATTCACTAACCCTATCGAAGCCTTATCTCAAATCCTAATGATATTAAATTTTATATTTAAAACTTGAAAAACGAAAAAAAAAAATGCTAGCTTTTGAAAAACAAAAAACAAAAATAAATCAGATAAATCAACTGTGCCCTTAAGATATTTCTAATAAAAATTCAAATCATTAAAAATACTTTTATTGATATTGTTAGCTTTTTTTTGGATTAACTATATAAACTGCTCGGAGCATCAAATATTGATAAGTTTATTTTGTGACCATAATAAATATACATATTTCAAAATATGTATGGTGAAATCGATTGCTTCGTGCTTTGATTCTAAAATTTCTTGTATTTATTTTTAGAAATATGAGAATAAGAAGTGTTAGGTAAGAGGATGGTATTCGAAGAAAAAAATAAAAGACTAGACAGATGCATGTTGATGAAAGAAAAATACAAAAGTCGTACAGGTTAATACTAATAGAATTGGTTAGTATAGGATAACACAAAAAGTACAAATCTATCATAATTTGCCGGCGCAATTATTATTTATTTTAAGTGGCTATCGCTATCTAATGACCGATTGTCGGCGTATGTGAGTTAGCCTAAAAATTAATGGGTTGATTTAAAAAAATTGTTTTTTGAAATTTTACTGACTTCAAAAGCGTGAGAAGGGATTATTTTTAATACATATTATAAATTGGTGAAAACTTCAAATGATAAACCAAGATTGACGACTGGAGTTTCGTTGTTACATCTCAGTTGTTTAATTTATTCGGGTTTTAGTAATCAATCGGGTTTTACCAGAGGCGGCTTATCTTTTACAGTTCGAATAAAAACGTAAAGAACCGTCGTCTTTCAGTGTGATTTTTTCAACAGAATCTCTCATATCTCAAATCCATTACCTTGATGAATTTTCTCCGATAGATTTATTCCTTAAAATTTTAAGGTGAGTGTTCATAAATTTCTTAAAGAAACCTAATGTAATTAAACTTAATTCTAATCCCTAGTTGGCACAGTAACTTCGGATATTTACCGAATGATAAAATTCGGCAGCCTTGTCGGATCTAAAACAGTTTTTATAAGTATTCCTATTTTTAAGAAGATTGGAAGAGGATTGAGATACAATTTTTATCGCATCGAGAGTTAAGTTACTTCGAAGGCAGAAAAAACGTAACAATGACAACGTTTTTATACCTAATCAGTGAAATTATTTTCCGAAAACTCCAAGAAATATTTAGTAGAAATCATCAACTTTTGTATCTTGATGATCAAATTGTATGAATATGTTAAGAAAACTTTAGCATCCTCGTTGTAGCTGTGTTCTTAGAGGGCTAGTAGAGAGGTTGTTAACAAACATTTTCTTCAACCAAGTTTGTAGACTATAATTTTTTATTTAATTTTCTTTAAATGGAGGGATCCTCCATGCCCTCATGGAGGGATCAGTTTTTATTGTTTTGAAAATTTTTTTACTTTTGATCTAGGGGTGTGACAACCCCGCGTACTCCAGTCCCTGTTATTAACATACGAGTGAACGTGAGATATCACATACTACTGGCAATAGCAGTGAGATATCACTAGCCAAGGTGACATCTTAGGGGTGGTGGCGAATGAACTGTATTCAGTCAACCGTAGCACTCTCAATCTTAGCTGTGAAATAATCCTTGATGATGAAGAAACGAGCCTTTATATAATTATGTGTGGGCTTTGATCTTCTAGAAAGACAGTGTGTCACAGGATCAAGGAATATGCAACCGACTGGATTATTGGCAACTACATTTTTGTTTTGTTTCAGCAAAATTTTGTAAAAATTTGCTATTTACTTTTTAATTTACTTTTATTTTCTCTATTCTATCATAAAATATTAGCCTATGTCATAATTTGTCAGTGGATGAAAAACGTGATCTACGCAGGTGAAAAAGTCGAAATTTGAACTTGACCATTTTTGATTTTCCTGAAACTTGGCATATAAGTAGTATGGACAAAATAAAAAATACGACTTATTTTAAATTTTTTTTAAAGTGCATAGTTTGAGCATAGGGGCACCCCAACATGCATGAAAAATGAAAATTCTGCCAATCCGATGTAACTTTGAAATTAAATTGCTCAAGAACGGCTATACCGATTTCATCAAAATAGTTCTATTCTTACTCTAAAATATATCAAATTTACAAAGAGGTTGAAATTCTTGTTCTTGAGATATTTAATTTTAAAGATTTTTAGTACGTATAAAATTCGAATTTTTCTTCATTTTTTCAAACAACTTCCATTAACAAAATAAATTTAAAATCAATTAAATTTTAACTTTTTTTATTTTTTAAATATAGTTCTAACCTTCCTTTAAAATATATCAAATTTACAAAGAGGCGTTAATTCGTGTTCTTCAGATATTTAATTTTAAAGATTTTAGTCCGATTAAAATTCTAATTGTTCATTATTTTCTCGAACTTCAGTGGTTAAAATTTTTTGATTATAAAAATTGTTCGAAAAAATAATGAACAATTAGAATTTTAGAATGACTAAAAATCTTTAAAATTAAATATCTCAAGAACACGAATTAACGCCTCTTTGTAAATTTGATATATTTTAAAGGAAGGTTAGAACTATATTTAAAAAATAAAAAAAGTTAAAATTTAATTGATTTTAAAATTTTTTGTTAATGGAAGTTGTTTGAAAAAATGAAGGAAAATTCGAATTTTAGCCGTACTAAAAATCTTTAAAATTAAACATCTCAAGAACAAGAATTTCAGCCTCTTTGTAAATTTGATATATTTTAGAGTAAGAATGGAACTATTTTCAGAAAAAAAATTAATTAAATTCCAATTGATCGTTGACCCTAGCGCCATCTTTAAAAAAGCTTTTTAATATTTTTATTTAAAAATTAATTATAAAAACAATAGATTAATTTTTTTTCAAACTACTAATTAATCATCTATCAAACAAAAAAAAGTTTGATGAAATCGGTATAGCTGTTCTTGAGCAATTTAATTTCAAAGTTACATCGGATTGGCAGAATTTTCATTTTTCATGCATGTTGGGGTGCCCCCTATGCTCAAACTATGCACTTTAAAAAAATTTTAAAATAAGTCGTATTTTTTATTTTGTCCATACTACTTATATGCCAAGTTTCAGGAAAATCAAAAATGGTCAAGTTTTCACAACTCTGTTTAGAACACGTTTTTCATCAGTGATAGGATTTTTTGTTTAGTTATCCATTCTTTAACAAAAAATATAAAAAAACAAAAGAAAGTTTTACGTCATTCAACACCTTTGAACGTATGTAGTTGTGGGACCTTGGTCTTAAAAGGTTTTTCATGTGTTATTGTGACACATATTGTAATTCCTACTACACAAGACATTTTATTAAAAAAAAAAAAAAAATTATACGAGTACCTTAGTTTTTTTTTACACTTTCAATGAGTTTTTGTTCCAAAAGATAAAAACCTTGCACTGTTGTAATTGCGTTAGTAAACTGGAAACTACCAACCAAACGCTTCTCACATGCCAAAGTTCATTTTGTAGGGTCTTAGGAATTACCAACAAATTTTGATAGAAAAAAAATTTACTAAAGAGATTGAGAAAAAATTTGTCAAATTTAATTTGCAAAACATTGATGCTGTTTGCGTCCGCAGGTGAATGTGAAAGCATTGTAACGAAGGTCTATTTCGATTTTTAGTCAAACATAAGAATATTCACAATTAAACAAATTGGCCAACGATTTGCTATTTTATTTTGGTTTCGGCCTTAAAATTTCAACAAACATAAAACATTTTTTTAGTTAATTGCGTTGTTGCGTCACACAATATCCAATAATAATACATGCTTCAGTCTACATACATTATAACATTTTTTTTAAAGCTTAGCTACAGTATTAAATGTAGCTATAATATGGTTGTTCAAATTTATGGAAGATGGAATAATTATCTGTAGTTGTAGAGAAATTGTTTATTGAGACGATGTATGGAAATGGGTGGGCAATGAAAAGAATAATCTAATAGAAGCAAGAGATGGAGAATTTAGATAAAAATAACTAATCAACTATTCGTTGAGATGATTAAAATCAGAAAATTAAGTTTATCGTGCCACAAGTGTTATTGTTGTTTCACTTAATTATTTGATATATAAATTTTAAATTAACTCAACAATAACTGTTTCAATTGATTAAAATATATTTTTTTTTTGTATAATCTTGCAATGGATACAAGTTTAGTTGTGTGTATATTGAATGAACAAGATGGTAGTAAAGTAAAAATATTGTTGATAACGAAATCATATTTATATTTATGAAGAAGATACACGAAGAAAAATAACATTTTTTAAATTGGATTTAATACTAGATATACTTTCGTGTCTATATCCCATGTCATTGGGAGATAAATTTTGTTTGATATTGGCTGGCTCATTGCATGAGGATGTTAAACCTAAAAGTGATGAGTTTGATGCCCAGGAAACCAAAGGAATAATGGCTGATAGTTTTGAGTGTGTGATGTTTTGGGAAAAAATATATTGAAGAGGATCATCATGTACACTGAAAAAAAAAATTGAAGTAATGACAACCGCATCTCAAATTGGCAGTTTATTATTTAAACAAAGAAAAAATATTTGCAAACAATTTCACTGTGATTTGGATAACTACATGAAAAAATTTTCCTGACAATAGCATGACGTTTATTTAAAACATAAAGTGTTATTTCCAATATAACAGTAGTTGAATAAAGTCAATAATTATTTTCATGAAAATTATTTTCTTTGGCCTTATATCATGAATTTTTCATCTTAAAATTAGTTGAGATTAATTGAACAATATTTTATTTTCAATACAGTTGTTGAAACAATTTCGTAGTTTGATTCGTAATATCTACCCGCACGGTGAGGTTGAGACAACTGCATTTCGATTGAAAATAGAAAATATTTTATCTATTGTAATTAATTTCAATTGATGCCATAGCACTCGTATATTAGTACAACAATATGTTACGAAACTGTTTTCACTGTTATAAAAACAAAGAAAAAAAAACAAAAAATTACATCTGCCTGAACGACTTCTTAAGCATGAATCGACGGGTGCAAAACAAGCAATACAAGTTTCTCATTCATCTCTTCGTTACGAAGCTGTTTTTTGCTGTTTTTTTATATAAATATTGAATGTGTCAACACCTTCTTATGCATGAAACGACGCGCACAATATCACCGATCGTCTTTTGTCGATATTTTTTTCAACCTGTTTAATTTGCTATCTCAGTTTGATATGCTGTTGGTTCATGCATTTTTTTAGATATTTACTGATTGTCAACTTTGGTAAATTTTAATTGAAAATCATAGCGAAGTCTCAAATAATTATATTACTGTGTGTTTAGGGGATAGGTGTGGGGAGAGTAAAAAAAACGTTTTTGACCCAAATGAGTGGGGTGTCATATGAAGTAGCACTTAATTTAAGAAACATTATAATTTTTTTTAGAATTTTGCAATGCATAGTTGTAAAATTGTTATTGTAAAAAAAATATTTTTAGTATGTAGCCTCTCTCCACCCCCTTAAATTTTGACACTTGATTGACCGAAAAAATAATTAAATTTAAACCCATTACAAGCTGGTGTAATTGAATCTTTCTTGAGTTACCATAAACAGCTATGGATAAGATTTAACCTGAAGCAACAGTTTTGGTGTTATTTTTGATATATGTATGTGATTGTAATTTACTTTTGACATTTACGATTAAACATTTATTTTGTTATGCGTCTATGGTCTGGCAATATAAAAACATTACAACACAACTTTTTGTCAATTATTATTGATATTATGTTCTTTTACATTCACGAAACCCTTGGCGAGCGAATTTTATTCGCACTTGTCTGACTTTTTTTTGTAGAAAACCATACTGGTAATAAAAAAGACGGTGAATAGATTAAAATTAATGAAAACAACTGTCGAGGTTTTCGGTATTATTAGGTCAAAAACGTTTCTAATGCTAGACAAGCACTGCTCCCCTTTAGAAAAGCTTATCTAATTCTTTTAAATCAAATATTTTTTTTTGTTAGACTATATAAAATATTATGTACAAAATTTTATTAAAATATGCAAAAGAAATATTTATAAATTAAAAATAGCTTAATAAATGGATAACTAATATTTAGTTTTTGTTTATTAATGCAACAGAGCATATTCTTCGGAACATTTTTAATGACATTTTATGAAAACTAAGAAGAAAGGAGCTAATTAGTGTTCGGCTTTTCATCGTCATAGCGATATTTCGTTGATCTATGCAAAAAAAACTGAAAAAAAAACTTTAAAAAAAAAAATAGAATCGACTTCAGAAAAAACAAAAGAGGCACAAAAAAGTGAAAAATAACTCAATTGTTGCTTTTAGAAACAAAAAAAAAATCACATTTTGATTAATTTAATTTAATTATACCTTACTATAGACAAAATATTTACGCTATTGTGCAAAGTTACTATATTAAAATAGTTACTTTTTATTATAATTATTATAGTTATTATAGTTGTTATAACAGTTATTATATTTTAAAAGTTATTTGTAGTACAAAACTGTTCGAAGTCGGTGCCACATTGACGAAAAACCGACTAATATGTCTGTGGCTTGGCCCCGATTTCCAACAGTGTCTATTTTTTTTTTAAAAGTTTTTTTATTTTTAGTTTAGTCATAAAGCAAATGTCGGCTAGAAAGCGTTCTGAAAGTAATAACTTCAAATGCCGGAAAAACTTTCATCAGTGACAATCTATTAATTATGGTTTTGCGATTTTTTGCACAAACGGCATACATATTTCCCGTGATAGAAAATTATTTACGATAACCTAGACAAGTACAGTAAACCCCCGCTATACGGACGCCCGCTTTACGGAATTTCGATTTTACGGACAAAATTTATTTGGACTCAAAATTCGCTATACGAACCAAAAATTCGCATTTACGGAAATACATTTTTTCTCTGTTTCTTTTTCCGTTATTAAATCCTTCTACGAATTTTCTTAGTTTCTATTTCGGGCAACTCACAAATTACAATATTACAACAAATTACATGTTATTGTTACTCAAATCCATTTTAGTCGAGTTTGTTATGCGATTAAGCTTAGTAATGTTTAGATTTGTTCTATAAATTTTGCTTTTATATATTTGATAAAGTTCATACATACCCAGTAAATATGTGAGGAAAGCGTTCAGGAAGTGTTGATGAAAAATGTGTAAAAAAAATCGAAAGTCTTTAACACTAGAAATTAAATTAGATGTGTTAAGACGGTTTAATGCCGGAGAAAAAAACAATGAAATTGCTAAATCTTTAAACCTCGCCACTTCAACCGTGGGTACGATTAAAGATAATAAAGAAAAAATATTGATCAGTGCGAAGCGTGTAACACCGTTAACGGCAAAACGTGTTTCACGGCAAAAAAGTCAGGTAATGGAAGAAATGGAACGTTTGCTGAGTGTTTGGATAGACCACCAATCCCAGATAAATATGCCGATTTCCACACTAATTATCCAAGAAAAAGCTAAGAGCCTGCACGAAGATTTAGTGGCCAAATACGGTGAATCTTCACAGTCTGAACCATTTTTAGCTAGCAAAGGCTGATTCGACCGGTTTAAAAAACGACATTCTCTTCACAATTTAAAAACAACAGGGGAAGCAGCAAGTGCAGATACTCAAGCGGCTAAATTGTTTCCCGAGAATTTAAATAAAATAGTTACACCCCACAGCAGGTATATAATAATTAATCAATTTTTATAATATATATATTTTTACATTTATGTAAATTATATACTTAACCACGTATATAATGTTGACGAAACGGGTCTTTTCTGGAAAAAGATGCCTTCTAGAACATTCATTTCCAAAGAAGAGAAAACAGCTTCAGGATTTAAAGCAGCTAAGGATCGCATTACGCTTTTAGTCGGAGGGAATGCTGCTGGTGATCTTAAGTTAAAACCGTTACTTATTTATCACGCAGAGAATCCACGGGCATTCAAAGGCATTAACAAATCAACACTTGATGTTATTTGGCGCTCAAACAAACGAGGATGGATGACAATAAGCGTTTTTGAGGACTTGTTAAATAACCATTTTTCAACTTCTGTGACAAAATTTAACGCTGAGCAGAATATTTCTAATAAAGCATTGCTTATTGTTGACAATGCGCCCAGCCATAATTTCGGCAAGGTACCTGAACACATTAAAATTATATTTCTACCACCAAACACGACGCCTTTATTACAACCTATGGACCAGGGTGTTATTGCTAATTTGAAGGCTTACTATTTACGTCGAGTGTTTAGAAATCTAATTGAATCTATTGATGGTCCAAATCAAGAAACCATTAAAGAATTTTGGAAGAAATTCAATATAATGAATGCCATTAATAACATCGTAAAATCGTGGGATGAAGTTACTGAATCAGCAATGAATGGAGTGTGGATGAAATTATGGCCAGAATGCGTTCAAGATCATACATCAGCCAGCTCCCAACTTTCAAATGTGGATGTACAAAACCAGATTGTCGCAATTGCACATGAAGCAGGTATGAATGAGGTAGATTCAGAAGATATAGTAAAGCTCCTTCAATGTAATGATGAAGATCTTACTAACGAAAAACTATTGATGGTGCTTGAAGAAAGATGTGATTTAGAAAAATCAGAAACTACAGGCGAGAGCCCACAAATTACACAAACACAAAAGTTGTCAAGGGCAGTTTCTTTGATTGAGGAAATCCAGGCCTTCCTGGCCTTTAAAGAAATTGATCCATTAGATGAAAGAAGCCGACAAATAACCAGACTTGTTCAGAATGATATTCTTTCACTTGTTGATTTAACTTTGGATGGCAGTTCCGCCGAAAGATCCCGTTTGACACAATTTTTTAATAATTTAAAATGAAAATTTTAAATTTTAATAAGAGGAATTTATGATTTTTTTATTTTTGTTGTTTTTTATGTATTTGAATTGTTTTTTGAAATAAATAAAGTCCTTTTTTACTTTTTACTTTTCATCCTTTTTATAATACCCGTGTTCCTTTTAGGTAAACTTGCTACCCGAACCAAATTTTAAATGGAACGACTTAAATGTGAGGTGTATTAGATTTTTGATCTACTACAACTCAAATTCTTTCTAACCACACGTTTCCGACATTTTTTTTTTTGACAATAAATTATTTTGACAATTCAACTCATTAAATAAAGTTTCAATAAGGTCCAATCAAAACGCTTCATTTACTATTTTTTAGCAAATCAAAACGATTTGTTTCGATTATTTTTTTCTGGTAGGAAGGAACAGCGAATATTTTCGAATATTTTCCGCCTACTTAATATATTAATTTAAAACAAAAAAGCACATACAAAATTATGTGAAAATGCAATTTGCAAAAAGTAAAAATGTCCGTTTTCATTCATAAATGATTGCATGTTTATGTTTATTTGTCAAAAATAAATTACAAATTTATAACATTTATGCGCCTACTGAGATGAAATAATATTTAATTTTGCTTGACAACAAAGGATTATGTTGTATGAAATAATGTTACTATTTCTGTTCGTTAAATTGTCTGCTAAATACAACTCGTCATCAAATTACTAGTCGATTATTTTTCAACATTACCACTCATGCCATGTGAGGTCAAAAATTTCAAATGACATTCGTAATAATGATTATGAAAAATAATCGACTATTATTTGACGACTCGTGATATTATATATGACAATTTTGAAAAACAATATTGCTAAACAACGTAAAAGAAAATTATTAGTTTGACAAAATTTTATGTTTAAATTTTATTTTGAGTTTGTTAAATTTAAGAAAATTAATTAAATATTCAAAAATTTCTGAAAATTAAAATTATGATTCATGCAAAATATAAACAATTAAAGAAAGCTGGACGTAAATATAACATTTAGGGTAGAAATTCTAAATTTGTATAAGCATTTGGGCAAACATATTTGAAATTATTCTCTAAGCTGACAAAAACTCTGGCGGTGAATAGAAGCGTAAGTTTGTCACGTAGCTTTACCATCATTTGATATAGTTAGCTTGAAAACAAAATTTAGTACAAAAGTAAAGGAAAAAGTGGTAAATGGAACACACTTAATTAAGGGGGGTAATGTATTAAAAATTTTTATTTTTGCATTTTATTTTTATTTTTTGAATTGAATGCATATTTTAAGAATATTGTGTCAAAATTTCAAGTCGATTGGAGCAAAATTGACGAAGCTACGATTTTTTTTAAATTTACTTATGAACATTTTATACCACATTTTTTAGTGTTCAAAACTTTAAAGCGTTTTCCCCACAACTTTTTTTTTGCTTTTTTTTAATTGAATGCATTATATTTTAAGAATATTGTGTCAAAATTTCAAGTCAATTGGAGCAAAATTGACGAAGTTACGAGTATTTTTAAATTTGCTTACGAACGTTTTATACCAGATTTTTTATTGTTCAAAACTTTAAAGCGTTTTCCTAACAACTCACGTTTTCAAAGTCGGTGCTCCTCATAACTTTAAAACTACTGCACCGATCCTTTTGAAATTTTGAACATTATTTCTGTATGTACATAATTTACAAGGTAACGCTGGAGAGTTTTTGCAAATTTTGTTAATAATTTTTATTTTACAATAACAAATTAGCCGATTTTTTTGGCAAAAAATCGCGTTTTTCTCTTCAAATTGTTCCAAAAAAGTGAAAAATTAAAATTTCGAAAAACCCTCCCAGCGTTACCTGGGGAAAGCTATTATCTAACGAATTAACCGTGATTTTTTGACTTCGGATGATCCAGCACCAAGCTATGAGGGGCACCGCAATTCTACTTTTCTCCGAGACACGTCCAAATAATTGCTGCCATTGCCGTGTTTTTTAATATTTCTTCCTAAAAATTTTATTCAGTATTCCTCAAATATCATACTTTAATGTACTATTGGTTTTAATAAAGAGATTTTAACTGTGTCGTCACAAAAAAATCACAAAAACATGCCTTTTTCGTACGAATTAACCTTACCCCCACCCCCCCCCCCCCCTTTCCCCTCCCCCCTTGAGGTACTGTATTTCATTAATTTTGATGATAATAATTTTTTCGACCGTATGGTTCGCACAACGGAATATTTAAATACGCATCTTTGAATTTTTAATATAGTTCTATACTAAACATGATTTCGTTTTACGGATATCTTGATTTGGTAGAACGCTTCTATTTTACCTTCACACATTAGTGGCTTCATTTTACGGATTTTCGGTTTACGGCCAGATGACGTAGAACACATCGTGTCCGTAAAGCGGGGGTTTACTGTATAGCAATATAATACTGCCCAAAACATCCAAACAGATTAATATGTTTTGACGAAATCAACGAAAATGCATTAAAAATATGGTTTTTTATAATTTTCTAAATAACAGTATTTTTCACATCATAGAAAAAATTATGGGACCCTCTGGGAATGAACCCAAATAGAATAAAATTTAAATCATCCAAATCAAACGAGCTGTTTTTGAGAAATCGGTGTACATACATAAAAAAAAACCTACAGTGAAACATAGAACCTCCTTCTTTTGTGAAGTCGGTTAAAAATCAATTTAAGGTGACATTAAACAGTGTGGTGGGGGCTCTGAAAATCAACATCTGCTTCAAGCATCAATAACTTTAACATATGCAACAAACAAAACGTGTTTTTTTCGATCGACCTCGAAATCGAGGTTGTTTCAACATATTCATAACAAGGAGGTTGAAACGGTGTAGCAGAGGCAACCGCAAGCTATTTTTATGTGAAAATGAAATATAGTTCAACCATTTTCAAATACATACTTCTACTTTGGAATAAAAAATTCGTGATATAAATGAAATTCGAGATTTTGATGATCGACACTGAACCCGACCATTCGAAAGATTTATTGAAATCAAAATGCAGGATAGTTTTACGTTCGTTTGAAATTTATAAAAACCTTTTAAAAGATTACACATTAAATTTTTTTACTACACTGTTAAAACTATTGAGAAACTCAATTTTTAAAGATGGCACTGATACGTGGTCTAGCATTTTTAGAGTTTTTTTTAGCGAAGAGCGAAAGATAGCGTGTTTTGGTTCTAAAGATATATTATTTTTTAAGGATGTGCATCTCACATTAAAATATTTGAACAGGGTGATTCGAAAAACTTCTTTTAGGGTGGTTCGAAAAATCAAATTGCTAGGGAACTCTTTATCTTTTTTCAAAGGTTTCAGGTGTGTTGGAAAGTTATAAAGTGTTGGAAAATAGTTATAAGTGTTAGAAAATAATAAATTTTTTATTACACTGTTAAAAATATAACCTTTTCAGTACAGCCTTCCAGTTTTACAACTGAAACTTTACGTTTTAGTGTAAGATTTACGTTTAGTGGCAAAGCTGGCACCTTTATACTGCGAGAAGAAATTCAAAATTGGAGAAACTTTTTTTAAAAAAATTTATTTGATTATATTTTTAACAGTGTAAGCAAAAAATATCCTGTGCTGTTTTCGATAGACCAGTTTTTTAAATGCTCATAAAACAGTTGATTGAGAAGTCGATAAAAATGGTTTAGTTCAAATTTCAACCTTTTGATTCCATATCAAATTTTATACCAAAAATGTAATATAAATATATGATTCCTAACACGAAATGTCAAAATACATTTAACCCAAAAAGTCGACCAAACAAAGTTGTAACCCTCCTCGCCAAACACCTTCTATCCAACAAAACGAAAAGCAACTCTCTCACTTAACGAATAAAGTGAAATTTATAAATTCAGAAAACTTTTCGAAATATCTACAAACTTTAACAAGAGCAGCAAATTCATTTTATTTAAATTAAATTATACAAAGCTTTCCTCCTATAAACGATTTTAAGAAATGTTATCATTTTCGAAAGAAAACTTATTTGCAAAATTTAATTATGATTTTCGGAAAATTTCTATTTTTCTCTAAATTGATAAAATAAATATAATAAAGATAGATATGATATATCTGTGAGTACGATGGATGATTGATAATATTTTAGCCTTGTTCAACACAAATCTTAAAAGGTTCATCACTATTATGAATATAAATACTAGTCACTCAGGTTTAAAATTTAAGACGGTTGGATGTCTATTATTTGTTTTTTTTCCGAGATAATAACTTATGAACTGATTTTCGAATATCTACATTGATCGTTTCATATGAATTTAAATTTCATTTTAATTACTGTGATCCCCCAAAACTATATAATAGATATAATGAAAAAAACATATATTAAACAAATTATAATATAATTATTGGTGCATCTGTGCTTCTGTATATATTTATTTTGCTTAAGTTTTATTATTAAAACAAAATAGAACAAACATAGATAATATTTTTGAAAGAACAAGTGCAAAAGTTTCTAAACTTTTCGTATTATTTTATAATTTATATCATTAAGCTTTTGTGTACAAATGTGTATATGACTACAGATGAGTTTAATTCACATAAAAAGTTCATATAAATTATTCGGTATTTTGAATGCTATTATTATAGATTTTATTTTTATATTAATTAAATTATATTAAATTTAAATATATAATTTAATTTAAATTTTTGTTTTCATACGAATTAATTTGGTTGTTGTAATAAAGTTGAAATAAAACAATATGATAGAGATAAAATAGAAATCCATTAACATAAAAGGTATTAGGAATTAAAAATATTTGTTTGTATTGTTTTCGAAGTAATGAAGGATTTTCGTCAACGAGTTTATTTTTAGCGATTATCGAAAGATCAAATATTAATTATTGATCTGTTTGGATATGTTAAGAACGATTAGTAAGATAGTGGAACAAGCTTAGGCAGAGAAATATTTCCCGGAAATCTAGACTTCGCCGACTTCGAAGTGAAACTTGTTAAAAGTTTCAAATACCTCTAGTCTGTCATCACTCATCAGAAATCAAAACCTGTGTTGCTAATATAAAAATATGATTTTCTACACCTAATCAAAACCTCTACCTTCTACAATCTACACTAATCAAAAAAGATCTGTTGCTTAATGCTACAATATTAGTTAACCAATTGAAGCAATTTTGTAACATTTACTAAAATTTAGTACAATTGACAAAATGTTTGGGCAACTCTATAAAATTTTATTTGATGCTACAAAACTGTTTTTATTCAACTAATGTTCTAGAATAACCGACACATTTTTTTCAGTATTCTCATAAATCCTAAAATTGCACAACCAACCCAGTAAAACCTCAGTAATTTTCAACCCAGTCCTCGGTTGAAAATTTGATAAATATCAGAATGTCACATCTTCAGAGGTTCGTATTCTTCAAAAAATATACCTTTAGGTTAGAACAAGCAAACATTTTTATTATATTAAACCTTTCATAATATTAATAAGGTTATTTTAGCACAAACTAAAATATGAGATCAGTATTTAAGTTACATACTACATCTATAACATTCCTTTTACAGTTCTAGAAACAAAATCCAAAAAATATAGGCTAAAAATCTGCAAAGAAAATGTTCTGGATATATGGTAAACATAAATTCATCATTTCTTCAATTAATAGCTAACAATTGTAATAGATTATGGGTAATGCTAATTACAAAAATAGATCTTTCCCTGCAGAGGACACCACCACTTTGCTCAATATCAATCAAAAGTTTATCAGTTACCTCTCATATCATATCTCCATACTGTGATACAGTTTCATCAGAAATTAGATCATTAAGGAAAGCTGTAATTTCCCAACAGACATTAATTCTGTTGTAAGAATAGAAAAACTAAAAAAAAAATTTTTACCGTAAGTAGAAATATTGGAAACAGTACTTATACCAAGTCTCAATAAAATTGAAAGCCAGGATTAGCAGTTATATTCAAGATTAAAATAAACAATTATTTGAGAGACGTCCCGCAATCATGTTAAATTTTAAAACAAATCCAACTTCCATTTTCAAGTGAATCCGGGCCAACTCAGGTCCATCGAGGCCAAAGATTTATCAGGATCCCGTGCAAGATAATTTGAGCGATTTAATTTCCAACAAGTCGTGAGCATTTGAGTTAAACTGCCACACAAGTCAGTAAATTTTCCAGACACATATATCAAACACTTTAAAAGTCTGATATCGACTAGGAAATATGGTAAAACCAGAACCTCGACACAAAGATACATGGTGTTTGGAAGTATTATAAAAGACTTCTGAAAGTCGTTTTTTTTCTGTCTGTCTGTCTTTAGCTCTTTTCAAAAGTAGTATCACATGCTGGTCGTTAGTCTGGCTAAAACTCAAAACCGCTTGCCCGCTTTGAATAATCTTTTTCGTTTTGTTTGCTATAATAGAGGGTGCTTTTAGGGAAAACGACATACGATAGAAACAGTAGGGAGAACGACAAGGCACAGCTGAAATATTCAAAATTGTTAACTACTTCACCACAATTTTAAATTATGTGAAGTAATGCAATCTATCGTGAAAACAAAAATCTTACATACCCCAAATTTTATTTTTTCTTTTGTTTTGGACCATCCTCTATCTAAATAGCCAAAAAAAATTTGGTGTACGTCTGTGTGTGGGTGGGTGGGTGGGTGAGTTTTCTGCATAGGATCTTGATGAAACTTTGGCAAATGATACAGGTTCACGGATATGATCTTATTGAAACTTAGTATATAAGGTTTTAGTACTGTTTCCAAGATTTCTGCATACCAACTTCCGGTTTGTCACTTCCGGTTTTTTTTCCAGGTGTTTATCCCTACTGTAGCCTACAATTACCGATCGATTTTCATGAAACGTTGCGAAAAGCTTTTAAATAACATGAGAAAGATTTTATCAGCTTTTGGAGCACATTGGATAAAGGGTTGGAGGGTCCACCATACAACAGGTGGTTTTTTCCACAAAGTTTTTATGTTTGTTGGGAGCATAAAACATTCATTCGTGAATGAATTTTGATGACAAGATGCAAACATGTATGACAAAGAACTGATTAGTTTTTGAGCGATAGTGAACAAAGTGGTGGGGGGTCCCTGGAGCACCTGTTTTTTTGAAAGCTCTATAGCTTCTGTACCTGATAAGCGAATTGGATGAAACTTGGTACATGAGTATGTAGTACGGTTTAAAATAGTTCTGCATCCCAACTTCCGGTTTTTCACTTCCGGTAAAACAAATTTTTTTGTACTTTTTTGAAGTTTTTTCAGTGTCTTTATCCACACTACAGCCTACAATAATGAAGTGATTATGATGAAACTTATGGAATAGGGTTCCAATTAGTGTGAAAAGATAATTATCTTGTTTTGGGACACATTGATCAAAGTGGTGGGGGGTCTACCATACAAATGCTGACTTTTCACACTTTGTTTTTATAATTTGTTGGGAGCATACAGACTTCATTCATTAATTTATTTTAATGACACTTTGGAAAAAGATGGAGACTTAAGTAACAAAAAACTGATTAGTTTTTGGATAATATTGGAATAAGTGGTGGGGGTCCTCCCGAACACCTGTTTAATGTGTCACACTTTTTTCAATGTTTGTTGGGAGCACGCAGCATTCGTGCGTGAACGAATTTTGATGAAACTTTGGAAAAAGATGCAAACATGTATGGCAAAGAACTGATTAGTTTTTGAGCGATAGTGAACAAAGTGGTAGGAGGTCCCTGGAGCACCTGTTTTTTTGAAAGCTCTATAACTTCTGTACCTGATAAGCGAATTGGATGAAACTTGGTACATGAGTATGTAGTACGGTTCAAAATAGTTCTGCATCCCAATTTCCGGTTTTTCACTTCCGGTAAAAATATTTTTTTTGTACTTTTTTGAAGTTTTTTTCAGTGTCTTTATGCACACTACAGCCTACAATAATGAAGTGATTATGATGAAACTTATGGAATAGGGTTCCAATTAGTGCAAGAAGATAATTATCATCTTTTGGGACACATTGATCAAAGTGGCGGGGGGTCTACCATACCACTGCTGACTTTTCAAACTTTGGTTTTAAAGTTTGTTGGGAGCATACAGATTTCATTCATTAATCAATTCTAATGACGCGCTCCACAACAAACTATAAAACACATTGCAACTATGTGTCCAATTCGACGTTACAATGGCAACATCTCAGACATCCATTTGGCAACTCCCGATGTAGTAGCATGGATAGACTCGCTCGATGTAAATATCTAATGTTTAAATGTACTGCCCAATGTTCAAATATTTTACTTTTTAATTTACTTAAAAGACACGCAATCAAATCGATTGTAAGTTCATTTAATGTGTATCCATGTATTGTTTTAGGTAGATTTCATAGAAGAGTCTACCTATTTTTAAGTTTAATTTTTTAATGTGTCACAAAAAAAACCATACGCTAAATAAATAAAAATGACACTTTGGAAAAAGATGGAAACTTAAATGACAAAGAATTGATTAGTTTTTGGACAATAATGGGATAGGTGGTACGGGGTCTCCCGAACACCTGTTTACTGTGTCATCATTTTTTCAATGTTTGTTGGAAGCACACAGCAGTTGTTCGTTAACCAATTTTGATGACACTTTGGGAAAAAAATTCAAACATGTATGGCAAGGAACTGATTAGTTTTTGAGCGATAGTGAACAAAGTGGTGGGGGGTGTCCCATACACATGTTTTTTTTTAAAGCTCAATAACATCTGTACCTGATAATCGAATTGGATGAAACTTTGCACATAAGCATTTAGTATGATTTACAAAAATTCTGCATCCCAACTTCCGGTTTTTTACTTCCGGTAAAAAAAAATTTTTTTTAATTGTTGGCAGTTTTTTCAGTATCTTTATGCACACTACAGCCTACAATAATGAAGGGATTATGATAAAACTTATGGAAAGGTTTTAATTAGTGTAAGAAGATAATTATCATCTTTTGGGACACATTGATCATAGTGGCGGGGGATCTACCATACAACTGCTGACTTTTCACACTTGGTTTTTAAAGTTTGTTGGGAGCACACAGATTTCATTCATTAATCAATTTTAATGGCACTTTGATAAAAGATAAAGACTTTATTGACAAAGAATTGACTGGTTTTTGGACAATTTTGGGATAAGTGGTGGGGTCCTCCCGAACACCTGTTTATTGTTTCAATGTTTGTGGGAAGCATACAACATTCGTTCGTTAAGTAATTTTGATTACACTTTGCAAAAAGATGCAAATATGTATGGCAAGGAACTGATTAGTTTTTTTAACGATAGTGAACAAAGTGGTAGGGGGTCCTCCAAGCACCTGTTATTTTGGAAGCTCAATAACTTCTGTACCTGATAATCGAGTTGAATGAAATTTGGTACATACACATTTAGTACGGTTTACAACATTTCTGCATCCCAACTTCCGCTTTGTAACTTCCGATAAAATTTTTTTAGAACTACGAAGTCCATAATATTGGTTAGCTTTTAATTAAACTATTTTATGGATATTAGCTCATTATATATCCAGAACACTATGTTTCCAGAGCTGTGGTGAAGTCAGCCTATGCATCAGCGTCGCAATATTTTTTTATGGGAATCGCCACAACCGATTACTTTTTATAGATGGCGTTAATGGCGGACGTAGATGGCCATTAATGCTACGTCTTATGTTTCAAAATTGTCATTTTTTCCGTCCGGTTCCGTACAATCACTTTTATCGACTAGTAAGTTTAGACATAACCCCAAATTTTAGCGTGACTTGAGGTGTTATAGTTTGACGTTACCAATATTTTAAAATTCCAAAGATAAAATTGACAGATTTGAGTGAATGTGAAATCAAATACGTTTCGTTTTATAGTGCTCGTTAAAACAACGGGGAGAAAACGAGCTGACATAGGTCGTCGAACTCATTCAAATGACCAGCGAGCGACAGATAATGATAATAGTGGTAGTGGTATATGTCCGAATTGCGTTCAGGGGTTACAGAAAAATTACCGAAAAGTGGATAGATCTAGAATACAACGAACACGTTCAAGTCAAACACAACAACAGCGAGCGCGATTGCGCTGACGCAACTCTCTGTGATCCTAGAACGAGCAGCATTTCATTACGATTCGGAAATCTATTACAATGCTGAAAAATCAGTAATAATTGGCTTTGGAATACAAAGGTGAAATTTCTGGATTATGTTTTTCCGGGGGAAAAGTAAAATACTACAATTTACCCACTTTTGCAGATCCAAGGACAAAATATCAGTTACTAGAGGCACTGTTACCACTACCCGATTCGAACCATCTTACAATTTATTTCATGGGAAATTCTGATGCGGAAGATGATTTGCGTTGTGCTCAAAATACGACAACGAAGCAAGCCATTGTCAAAGAATTGCAAACATTTCTTCATCAGAAAAACGACTGAAGCAAAATGATTAAAATTGGATCGAAAAAAAGCCTCTTCTCGATTTTTCAAACAGACGCTTTCGCTCGCATTTTGCTGTATGCTGCAATGCTACGCTACTACCCATGGAACGCGTCATCGAAATTGTTTTAGCGTCGGAAACAAGGAAAAGCAGTTGAAAAACATGCAAATGTGTTTGCTTCAAACGCACTGGACCGCATTTGCACTGGCCATTCAAATAATGACTAATGTTATTATCTTCGATTTTTGTTGGTGGTTATGGTTGTTAATGGAAATCTGTGTGCGACTTACCCTGAGGCGTGCCAACTCTTACGGTTGCTCAAGAACGATTCACAGTGGTATAATACGATCAAGGATTTCGTCATGTCTTCATCACCGTATCAAATATACACATTGTTTACGATCATCATTCCACTCGAATACGAACGATTTGTGACACTCCCATTGACTAGCACGTAAATGTTTTTGCCACAAGCACAAAGTACTGTAATGTGTTTACAAAGCAATGTTTGGACATCGATAATTGGAAATATGCAGTTGACACCTCGAACTTATTCATTACATTACCGCCAGATTTTTTTCACTTGAGAGAATCGAAGACGGATCTTATTCAGCTTGTTTTCCAGACGTAGCACAACAATTCGAAAACAATAATTGGCTGAGCTATTTACGGTGAAAACTAAAGATATCGGTGATAACAAACCGAGCATTCAAAATTTTATTTCAGTTTTTTTCCTTCAAATCTGTCAAAATATTTATCGACCAGGATAAGGTAGTTAACTATCCCACACAATTTTTATATTTGCTAAAATAGTCTGGAATACCACTTCACGATTTGTACTTAAAAGAAAACTTAGTGTTCATCATGTTTCGTAACATTAATCAATCGCGACTGAATAACGTTAGCGAGGTAACGATCATGATGGGAAAATATAAAGGAGAGGATGTTATAATTCCGTGTATCCCGATGATTCCAACGGATTTATCAGTCGGTTTTAAGTGATTGAAATTTTCCATGCTTTCGGCCTTTGCGATGACCATAAACAAACCACAAGGCCAGTAACTGGAAGTTTGCTGTACAGTCAACCCTCCTACAACGCGACAGATACGTTCTAAGGAAATGTCGCGTAATAGGAAATCGCGTTGTGAGAGACATGAACTCTATAGAAAAAAAGGGGTTAGGTTCCAAGTATAAAAAACTAGATTTAAATTAATAAAATGAAACTTCAATGAGTTAATATTTAAGATTTTTTTAGAAATGCTTCAATGAAGTTGTAATAAATGAATAAAAATCAACAAAATAATTCATGTTTTTAAAAATTAAGGCCTAAATAAAAATTCAAATTTATAAAACTTAAAATATAAAAACAAATGTTGATGCATATTATTTATGCAAATTCCTCATTCATTCTTCTACAATTCTTGCTGGTGCTATATCCAGAATCTGTACTACTAGAACAAGGAATAGGTTCGTTAGCTCTTGCAATCATTTTCGGCTTGGTCAAAATCAGTTATTAAGGATTGTTTTCTTTTTGTAAGTAATTCTTTATAAATTTCGTCATAAGCAGACTGGCAGTTTTCTAAATTTCTTTTAAATTTTTGAGGTCTTTCCTCCAGTGGATCAATCTCTTAAAAAAGTTTGTGCGTGGAGTCCCTCCGCGCGGAAGAAGTGAAACTTCGTAATGTGGAAATAAAAACATATTCCATTCTTTTAAAAGTCATTAATTATTAGTGAACTCATACTGTTCATATTCTTTAAGACAAACTTTATTAACATTGCTTACAATTCACAATTGATCGCATCTTTTAATTATCATTTTCGAGTGGAGAAATTTCCAAATCTATGACGTTGACAATGGGATTATGATAACTAAAGTAAGATACGAAATGGTTGAATTCTATTTTTTCAATATTTCTTGGAAAAACTGCATTTTTTTCTCGTTTAAAATATTTTAATTTAAAATGATAAAAAAATGAGTCTTCTATCAGGAGTCTTCTATCAAATAAGTTGAAAATGGGTTTTTTGATAGAAGACTCCTGATAGAAGACTCCTGATATTGTCAGATATCAGGTTATTGTTTAAATATCATAAAGTTATATGAAATAAGAAAATAAGTCTTCTATCAGGAGTCGTCTATCAGGAGTCGTCTATCAAAATAAGTTGCAGATGGGTTTTTTTTATAGAAGACTCCTGATAGAAGACTCCTAATATTGTCAGATGTCAGGTTATTGTTTAAATATCATAAAGTTATATGAAAAAAAGAAGCGTTAAAGGTTTTTAACGCAACATTTTTTGGAAGTCGCATTAGAAGTTTTACTTCAATAATTCGTTAACTGCTTCGCCATATCTAAACCTTTTATAGTAAATTTCTAGGATTTATCTTCATCATTTGATACATTTTCAGAATTACTTTCTTCAATCAGCAGTGTATTACTGACTATTGCAACCAAATCTGCTTCGTTTATTTCATCCTCCGTAATTAATTCTTGTATATCGCCCAATGTTATTTCATCGAACTCATCGCGTTCGATAGCGTGAGCAATATTCAGTATTTTTCCAAAAACATCCTGAGATGGCTCAACACCACTTCTTTGATTTACCATTTCCGGTAATAATACTTTACAACAAGTATTTAACGTGGAATGGCGCATTCCTTTAATTGACGCAGCAACAATTTCAACACAATCCGAAATCAAGAACTGATTTCAAACATCGCTGATTGGTATTATTTGTGGTGTCTATTTTGTCTAAAATTAATTGAAACAACTTACGGATATAAATTGATTTGAAATTCGCTATGATCCCTTGATCCAAAATCATTAAATAAATTAGCAGTCATACATGTCCTTTTATTGGCCCACCAATACAGGAACGCTGTTTTTGTTACGCCCTTTTAACGCTCGTGGATTTAACGATCGGTTGCTCCATGGTGCTATTGCCTCCTGGTCTAACTTGTGCTTCCTTGCACGTGTGTTAACGATTCAGGTGTGCAACGGGTCACGTAAAATAATTGGCAAATGGGCTGGATCAATGATGTGTGATCTGTGATTTTGATGTTCCGTGCCGATGATTAGCTTGGCTCCAGGTACTTTTTGCCTTGCCCAATGAAATTTCTTTTCATTCTAAATTTACTTTAACATGTAAAATAAACACATTTTGGTATTTAAAGAAAACAACCAATGTCAAATTTTAAACATTTCGAGAAAAATGATATGTTTTAAAGTAAATTTTTTTAATCGCGTTGTAGGAAAAAAAATCGCATTGTGAGAAAAAATGCCTCAATTTAAGAAGCGCGTTGTAGCGAAAACGCGTTATAGAAGTGTCGCGTTGTAGGAGGGTTTACTGTATTTGCTTGGCGTTTACGATTGATAATTGAAAATCAAAAGTTATAATCAAATAAAATGTAGGCGGTATGAAGTTCAATAGGTCAGCAGTCAGCGAATTTAGATGGCGTGACTAAGGTCATATAACGAAGTATTGCTAGATACATGTCAGATAAATAAATTTATGATGGAGACACGAAGTTGAAGAACATGTGACTAACACATACAAATAACAACAGATGTATGGAATAGGTGAAGACCGAACCACTCGGTTGGAAGCAGTTGGTGCTCAATTGACTTTCTACACTTCTTCCAACAGCTCGTAGTTGTAGAAAAGAAAGACACATATAGACATTTTCCAAAAATTTGGGTAGCAAAATATATTATATGATATATAGATCCTGTTATCTTTTCAATTTGACGTATGGCAAAGATTACAATATCTATATATCATATAATATATTCTGCTACCCAAATTTTTGAAAAATAGCAATGTGACCTTTTTTTCTATAGAGTTACAGTAAAAGACAACTTTCACAGGATGGTAGAAGAATAAGCATTTTCTTATTTATAAACGAAAGATAAAAAAAAGTAAAAGTTCGCAAAATTCTTTTACACGAAAAGAGAGATACCAACTGAATTTGTCAAGTTTATAAGATTGGGGTTGCCTAATGATTAAAAGGTCTTTACCGAATACAGATCACTATATTTCCCCGATATTAAACCTGAACTTCTTTTATACTTTTTGGTCTTTACCACCTCTTCACGACCGTGTCCATAGATAGAATATTAGAATATTTTCTGAAGAATGATTAAGCTCGTTTCGAGAACAGCGCCTGAGTTAACCCTTGCCCATGGAGAGGATGCATATAGCGATTCGGGGAAAAGGAAGCTGAGATTAGAGAAAAGGAGATTGATATTCTTGAAATAGAAAACAAATTTCTTTGCCTAACCACAAGTAATTGATCCCGTTCCGATAATACGAAAGGTATATGTTCCTTTTCAATTATATAGTGATACAAAAAATTCATTTACGCAGTTTAGTAAAGATGATGATTGATGACTATTAAATAGAGAAGTGGATGATTTTCATGAGTCGCTGAAAGGAGATGGATGAAATGCATAAAAAACGTAGTATGGGAAAAAACTTCTAATCGGTACGGCGAAACACAGTATGCAAATCCCTTTTGCTGTTGGTACTTGGAAGACACTTAAAAAGTTTTTGGTAGATGAATTAAAAAAAGCTGTTATAAGTTTTAAAATTTAGATGGAAATGGTTCAGCGAGTTAAACTGTCCAATGAAACGTGTCACGTTATATGCTTACGCTTCAAGAAATCACTCAAGATGTGGCTATGGAAGACACATCAATTATAAATGACGGCATCAATGGCATATCGGATACCATAGCCAATAAGGCAATTTTGCACGGTGCTAGAAACTTGATGAGGTTTAAGTAAAGAATTGAGAAACATTCGTCAAACAGTCTCCTTTCAGATCATCAATAAATGTGCGGCCAGTTTTAAAGTGCTATGGTTGTGGTAGTATTGGCGATCGTGGTAAAATGTGTAGAAATAATAAAACGGGGTCAAAATGCTATAAGATGCAACGATATCGGATACATGGTACCAAATTGTCCCAAAGAAGAAATAAAGCCAGCATTTGTTGTGCCAACTGCCAATACTGAACAATTTATCTTGTCCGCAACAAAAGATCTTAAAGAAATTCGAATCGAAAGTCAAGATGCCTATCCAATGGTGGATAATGGCAATGATTTAAATTTCATGATGCAAAAAAATATTTATCTCTCAGTGCTCCAGATTTCGAAAGTCTTACAACAACATACAGCGGTCATGGTTCAAAAAATTTGAAGATTATTGTACACTTTTTCACATATGTACAGAATAACCAAAGGTGAAATTTATCACACCGTGTTCTATATTGTTCCGGATGATATGTTACCAGTTGATACACTGAAAGAAAAAATTCAATCGTTCTGTTGGCACAGTGATTATTCCTTCACGATCACATCACATTCGGTTGTTGTGTCTTCCATTTGTTATTGTGTCTTCGAAAAATTAAATTTTTCAAAACGCTGCCTAAATAAATTCTTTGTGGTCAAAAAATCAACAGGGTAATTTTTTTTAAATCAAAAGAACACGTGCCGCAAAATCATCAAAGTTGATTTTTTGATAAAATCGTAGATTTGTTTAAATATCTCATAAAATATGCAGATTTAAAACAAAGCCATATAAACAGTTTTGTAGCCAATTTAATTTTCTCCAAATATGGTTTAACTCATTTTTTTCCAAAAACATAGTTTTCAAGATATTTTGAAAAAAAATTAGGAAAAAATTAGGAAATTTCCTTCAAAAATGATTATGTGATTTTTTTTTTAAATATGCATTTTCTATGAGATATTAACGATTTTATCAAAAAATCAACTTCGATGAGTTTGCGGCACGGGTTCTTTTGATTTAAAAAAAAATTACCCTGGTATATTAAGTTTTTTCTGTTCAATGTATATACCGTTTGTATGTACATGGTAGTTTTTATAATTTAATTTTTAGTGACCAGTCTTGTCTTCAAATATAGTTTTTGAAAGATAAGACAACCAAATTTGCGGTTACTATGACAGAAAATATTCGGTTGGCACAAAATAGGTTGTAGTGGCAGAATATCTTCTTTCTCGTTGATTCCTGTATGTATAATAATATGCAGACAAAATTTATTTCAGAGCACTCCTCAATGATGATTGATCACGAATACTTGCCAATTATTGTTGGTGTATATGGAAATGATCAACCATAAAAAAAATTAGCCTGAAGAGGACAATGCGATGAAAATAGTTAGACCTTTGACAGATATGCTCAGTAAGGAGAAATCTTTTAAGTTCGGGCAGCTGAGGTTTCGTTGTTTACAAAATTAAAAGAAAAGCTTAAAAGAAAATGATCCTGTACTCAAAATCTACAATGTTAGTGCACAAACAAAATTGCACACAGATCCACGGAAGATCGGTCTAGATGCAACTCTACTTCAAAAATCCAGTATTGACAACATTTATCATCCAGTGTTCTACTATTGTAAAAAGACTTCTTAATCCACGGATAACTATCGAATTACAAAATGAGGCGTTGGCGTTAATTAGAGTGCTTCAGGAATTCTATGTGTACTAGCTAGGGAAGCAGTTCACCATAGCTACCGACTGTGCTACCTTTAAGGCCACAGTGAAGAAAATGAAACTTACTTTACGAACAGTAGGGTGGGCGCTTCATCTCCAAGAATAAGACTTGTGCACGCATTAAGTCGAAATCCTGAGTTTCTGATAGCGCAGAAACATCTGTCAGTAAAAATTCAAGCTGCACAAAGGAAAGATAAATCATTGAAGCCAATATTTAGACTTCTAAAACAAGTGGATGTAATAACAAATGGTCTTTTATTTAAGAATCTTCAAAGTAGTTTATCATAACTGGTACCAAAGCGGTGAAATATGAAGTAATCAGGACGTACTACGAGCAAAATCATTTTCATGCAACAAAGATTATTGAGCTAATTCAACTCGAGTATTTCATCCCAAAGCTAGCAGAAAAAGTTAAAATGCTTATTCAGAATTGTATTCAATGTATTGTTGCGAAAAGAAAGGCAGAAAAAAATGATGGATTGTTAACCCCTAAACCAAAAGATAGCACACTGTTTGTGACATACCACATTGTTCATCAAGGTCATCTGAGTACAACGAGAAAGCAGTACAAGTACATTTCATGCGTGACCGATCCCACTAAAAGTACAACAACCATGGAGGTTTTGCAAAAATTTGACTCTTAAATATCAAACGAATATCATCAAGTGAATATGAGAAGATGGAACATTCAAACTACGACTACAATAGGAGAGGGGTGTAATCAACGACTTTAAAAACATTGGCTGACATTTTGCAAATGACCGTGGTGAATATTCGGATATCGGTAAAACTGTAAGCATAGCAGAACAGTTAAATGAATGGAAAATGTATGTGGAAGCTGAATTTAACGATGTAAGACCTGAAATTCCAGACATACGAGTGGAGGAGGGTCCAGATATCACAAAAGACGACGTACAATATGCCATAAGGCAGCTAAAAAATGGTAAAGCTGCTGGACCAGATCAAATTCATGGGGAAGTGCTAAAATTATTAGAGAACGAAAGGGCTTTATCGGCATTACTTGATTTATTTAACTTAATTTATAAAACAGGAAATTTGCCTTTGGATTGGTTAGAATCTATTTTCATAACAATACCTAAGAAATCAAGATCAAAAACATGTAACGATCATAGAATAATTAGTTTAATGAGCCATGTTCTTAAATTATTTTTGAAGATCAAAGAATATACGCAAAATGTGAAGAAAAGATGGGTAAGACACAATTTGGGTTCAGAAACGGTTCCGGAACACGCGAGGCACTATTCAGTATGCAAGTTCTAACTCAAAGGTGCCGGGATATGAATATAGATTTGTATGTCTGTTTCATTGATTATGAGAATGCGTTTGACAGGGTCAAACACGAAATATTGTTAAAAATTTTGTTGGATCTGGGGCTCGATAAAAATGATGTACGCATCATAGCAAACTTATATTGGAATCAAACTGCTGCAGTTCGTGTAGAACATGATACAACAGATTAAATACATATATTGAGAGGCATAAGACAGGGTTGTGTACTTTCACCTTTATTGTTTAATTTATATTCGGAGCATATTATTAATGAGGCCTTGGAGCAAATTGATTCTGGACTAATTGTTAATGGAGTGGTAGTCAACAATATTTGATATGCTGATGATACGGTTTTGATAGCAACAAGCATGCACGACCTGCAGATATTGTTAGATACGGTTATAATACATAGCAACAATATGGGGATGAAGCTGAACGTCAAGAAAACAAAGTGGTTATTATTCAGAAAAAATACACACAGTATCAATCAGTCATTGATGGCCGGTAATGAAGTTGTGGAGAAGGTACATCACTTTAGATATTTAGGATGTTACTTGAATGAATCGTGTGAAAATGGACAAGAAATCAGATGCAGAATAGAACAAGCGCGACGTGCGTTTATGAAAATGAAAAAGGTGTTGACATCACGAGACCTGAAATTAACCCTTCGATTAAGATTACTCCGTTGTTATGTTTTAAGTATTCTTCTGTATGATATGGAAGCATGGACATTAACTGATGCTATGTGTAAAAGAAATGAGGCCTTTGAAATGTGGACTTATAGAAGAATGCTAAAAATATATTGGATAGAGCGCAAAACAAATGTAGAAGTTTTAACTCAAATGGAGAAACAACTCGAGGTAATCAATACTATAAAACAACGCAAATTGGAGTATTTTGGACATGTAATGCGAAACGAAAAATACACACTATTACACATCATTATCCAAGGAAAAATTGAGGGTCATCGTAGTCAAGGCCGACGCAAGACATCATGGTTAAAGAATTTAAGACAGTGATATTTGTCTCAGTACTCGAGCATTATTTCGCGCTGAAGTAAATAAAGTAAAATTGGAAATTCTAGTCGCCAAAGTTCTAGGAGGCATGGAACCTGAAGAAGAAGAAGAATATTCGGAGCTGACTAGCTTCACAACGCTCCTACATGCAGCATAAACGCCACAAACGAAGTTTTAGAACTACCAAAAGTGGCATGTAGCAGAAATAAATATTAAAACAATCTCCGCAGGTATAAAATGGATGTAATAAATATTTTTTAGAGTATATAATAGTATATTATTCAATTAGGAGCTAAAGTGCTACTTTTTGTGTTGAGTCTTTAGTTTGACAATTATAGACGAAACACAAAAAGTTTATATACTTTAGCACCGAATTAAATACACTATTTTTTCGGTACACGTTTAAATTTTTTATAAATTTGAAATATGTATATACATCAAAATTTTTAAAAATTACTAAATTACGTCCAAAAAAGTAGAACCATTTAAATTTGTATAAATTATATTAAAAATACTAATTTTTTTCAAAGCAATCGTTCAATTCAAAATTTCATAATCCAATCAAAATATTTGTTATATTTTGTTGTCATACTTAAAAACGACTTGTTTGAAAAAATAACAAATATTTTGGTCTTGTTCAACAGATTTTTATTAATTCATAACCTCATGTTATGTTACTTTTGCTGTCATCAAAAAAATGGCGTTATATGTGAAAAAAAGTAAGACTTCAACCCTCTCCCAAGCGGCTGCAAAGTTAAAATTTTACAACCGATTGCCAAAAAAAATATTTATTACTTGAATCTATTAGAAAAAACGAAGTTTACGTAAATATTAACAGTTTCGGCTTTTCGGTTCTATGCTTGGATGAAAATAAATTATCCTAGATATAAAAAAAAGAATAGTTAATTCTCATTCTTTATTGATATACAATTATTTAAGCACTTTTACACCGAAACCATTGTTAATCAATAGTTATTATTATTTGGTATTGAGGTAACTCAAATTGGTTTACACAACATATATACAATATATGTACGAGGTAAACTTTTAAAGGAGTTAGGTAAAAAGAAAAATACTGCTAATAACGAGGGGAAGTTCAAATTACATACCCTTATCACCAACTTTTATGAAAAACTTTAAAGAATTATTTCAGTATTGTTTTATATTTTAATATTTCATAAACATTCAATATCATGTCACAAATTTTGACATACAAGTAACCCAACAATTTCTCGTGTATTACCCTTGTTTTATAATTCATACCACAAATATTATTGATTGATTTAATAATTCAAAAATTTTCCAGAATATAATTTTTTTTATCGTATATCAATTGTTTGTGCAGACAAATTTTATTTTGGTTTCGTTTGGATAAAATAAAAAAAAATTATTTTCAAAATATAGTTTTGTTTTATATGACAATATACGCATTAAAAATAATAAATAAAAATAATAAATATAATAATAATTAATATTATCCTTCCGATTGTGAACATTTTTTGATTTTCAATTTTAATTGCTATAACATAGTGGTGAAATTATCAAAATAAATATTGGGTAGATTTTTGTAATCCTTAATACGATCGATTGAATTAAAGTACATTTATGACTATAATGTTGGTTTTTTAAAAATTTATTTGAAAAGTGCTGAGCTTTTAGATATTTCTATTAATTTTTTGTTTGTGGCGGTGCCAGAGTTTATAACCCACAAGTTTCAGTTTAAAATTTTAGAAAAGGTTATCGCAAGGCACCAAAAAACAAAAAAAAATTAACAATAAATAACCGAAAGCCAAAAGTTGTGTTTTTTAATCCAACATACCCCTAAGACTTTTTTTACTATTAATTCATTTCATCTACTTTTCAAAGAAACTTTAATTAAAATCCAAACCATACAAAACTAGTCGTAGTATAACAAACGCTGTTAATTAATTTATTAAATTTTTCATTTTTAATTTTAATCAAGAAAAAAATACACTTAAAACATCTAGTATGGTTTTTTGTTATTTTATTATTAATAAAAAATCAGTTTTGTAGATTTAATAATTTTGTTTGTTTAAAAAAATAAATAGATTTGTAATGTAGAAAAAACTACACGAACGTTACTGTAGAAACAAAATTGGAAAGTTTAAATCAAACAGCTCAGTTATTCATCAATAAAATCCATGCACATGGAATGCATTGTAACAAAAAACTTTTGTTTTATTTAATGAACAGTCAGTCATGTAGACTGTAAAGTCCAGTATGACAAAGTTTTTTTGGTGCCCTTTAAGCCCTTCACAAATTTTTTCACTCTTGTAATTTCATTAATTCATTCAGTTTTAAAGGTAGAGGCTTAATGGCGAATCGGAGGCTGGCAGTATCTTATATTTTCCAACCCAACTGTTCCTATTAGTCAAAAAAGCTTGACAAAAATGAAAAGATTCCACAAACGACAAAATCCTTTCAACGGTCAACCCTAGAGATTATAGCTAACCAATTAAAACCGCTAACTATTTGAAAAAATGCATGAAATGTGCAATCATTTTGCAAGATATAAAATACCCGTGCACTAAATTTTTTACATTTTAAAAAAAGGTTGGTTTCATTTAACTTATTATGAGATAATATGAGTCATTAAATTGATAAATTTCTTCTAAAACTATGTGTGAAAGAAAACTTTTTGTGAAGGTAATGAAAGCAAACACAAAACACAATCGGGCACTTTGAATAATTAGTTTTAGTAATTAAAAAAAAATTATTATATTTTTTGTTTGCCATATTTCATGTCGGTTTACTGATATTTAAAGTTATTGTTTTATTATATTAAGAAAATTACGGAATATTAATATTATTTTTTCTATGTAATTCAAATATTTACAAAATTTCAAATATTTGTAAGTGAAATATTTAATAACTTTTTTCTTACACTGTTAAAAATATTAAGAAATATATTTTGAAAAATGACGCTGATGCCACTGGTCAAGCGTCTTTTAAGATTTGTTCCATAACTCATTTGTAAACCATTTTCATTTTGTAAAACTAAAATTTTTAATTTAAGATACTCATTTTTAAAAATTAATATCTGAAGTACAAAAACAACCCTTTCTTTAAATTTTGGTATGTTTTAGGGTATTGTTCAAGCCTTCATGTCTTGAAAACAAATAAAAAAAATAGTTGACCAACAGCATCAGCACGATCTTTAAAAAATTTATTTCATAAAGTTTTTAACGGGGCAAGAAAAAATTTCCTGTGTTTTTTTTAGACAAACAGACACTAAGTCAGTCAATTACCTTTCCAACACACATAAAATTGTTGATATTGGGTGAACCGTTCTCTTGCAATTTAATTTCCAAGTTACCCTGAATTTGATTTTCCAGAAGTCTTTTGGAGTTCCCTTTTCTTAAACTAAACACATTAAAATGTTTCTAAAATTCCACATATTTTTTGCACTACTTGTATGCCCAGTATGAAGGCGATCAATGGCTAAGGTCAGCGTCGGTCGTCCAGCGTAAGAGATTTTAGTAACATTTTGTTAGAATAATTCAATCGATGATCGAATTCTAAACTAAAATTTTTGACCAATTTCTGTGAGTACTTTTTGTTGTAAAATACAATTTTAGACTGTTGATCTTTACCGTTCTCGGTACAGTTTATTAAAGATGGAAAATCGAATCAAGACGTTCATGTTTTGAATCATAGACTAAGAGCTAGTGAACCCTTTGGGTAACGGTCGTTCTGTAAAGCTAGAATTTTTTTTAGTGATAAGTCATAAAATATGAAGTACGGAAACCACCACCAGACAGGCATCAGCCGTGCACAAGTGTCTGCCAGGCGAATCGAAAGGTGTTACAACCTGCCGGTCGGCCGTCGAAACCGACGAAATTTCGGCTAGCGCCTCGATTCGCAAACGCCACATACGTCCAAAAACCTTAACTTTACCATGCCACATTTACGTAATACAAACAGCTAATTTTTTTGGCGTACTTGACAATATTTTTTTGACAAACTTATAATACAATAAAATTCTCAATAATAATAATATCATGTTCTTTACATTTCATTTTATACAAATAAATAATTTTATTATTTTCTAAAAAAAGAAATGAAAATCTTTCTTTTGACACACTTGACAACATTTTTTTGACAAACTTATAATAAAATTGCATGTCAAACAAATGATTAATTTTATTTTTTTCCAAAAAATTGGATAAAAAAATAAATAAACCGAAGTAAAATCTTTCTCTTGACACACTTGACAACATTTTTTGACAAACTTATAATGCCATAATTCTCAATAATAATAATAAAATTTTAGGTCATACAAATAATTAATTTTGATTTTTTCCAAAAATTGGGTACAAAAATAAATAAAAATCTTTCTTTTGACACACTTGACAACATTTTTTTGATAAACTTATAATGCAATAATCTAGTTTTTGGTCTCACATGCCAATCCCGACCATCAAGATTTCTTCAAATTCAATGTTTCTATCTGTAATCACTTAAAATGAACGTTTTTTAAGCAAAAAATATGCAAATTTCCTTGTTTTGACACACTTGACGGTTTTTTTGGCACACTTCCGGTACAGTTATCGAACACATCGTCCTCTCAGCTCTTCCCATTGAGTAAAATTATTTTTAAAAACAAAAATTTTTGAAATCCGTTCAGCGGTTTTCTAGATTTCGTCGGTTGTGACGGCCGACCGTCAGGTTGTAACACCTTTCGATTCGCCTGGCAGACACTTGTGCACGGCTGATGCCTGCCGGTGGTGGTTTCCGTACTTCATATTTTATGACTTATCACTAAAAAAATTTTAGCCTTACAGAACGACCGTTACCCAAAGGGCTCACTAGCTCTTGGACTATCCGATCTTTTACAATTCCCTAAAACTTCAGTGATAAATTGTAAAATAGAAAAATTAATTAGTGTTTTTATTTTTCCTGGCTTTGCAACAGGGTGGAAAATTCTCAAGAATTTTTGAAGCAAGGAAAGTTTAAAATTAAACTGTGTTCGAACGGGTAAACCAATTTCAATAAATTTTTCTTTATTTTAAAGGTATTAAGAAAGGCTTTGTAAAATTATAACACTAATAAAAAATTTTAAGTTTTATGCGATTTTTTTAAATTTTAATTTTTCAATCATTATGATTTCTAAAAGTACCTGTTTTTGTTTTGTTTTTTGCTTTTCTAAAGATTTAATCTTTAACTCAAAACACACCAAAATTGCAAACAGGCTTTTGTTTTAAAAATCCAATTTGAATATTTACTAACAAAAAATATCCCAGGTTTGGATTTTCCTAATCTTTATAGTTTAATAATTCAAACTTCAGTTGTTCTTTGATATTTTACGTCTTTGATACACCATCTGTGTGGTACACCATACTTTAGGGCAATCAAAACCTGACATATTTTCTGTAAATATTAAAATTTATTTTTGTCGTCAAAAACAACGCACATGTCTGTAATTTTAGTATATTTTGATTAAAAGATTAAGTTTTTAGAAAACTAACAAAAAGAAGCAAAAAGGTTCCTTCCGGTTTCGCCATCTTTAAAAACTAAATGTTTGAAATATTAAAACTGAAAAATTTCATGTAAAATCAGTTAAATATTTTCCAGTTTAATTTTTGAAGTAAAACTCCGTTAGACACGATATCACAGGTAACTCAATTCTTTTTTCGGACGTAAGTAACGTTTTCAAACGGAAATGACGTTCAGAAAAATAAATTATAATGAAACCACATATATTCATTACTATCATACATCACTCTGATTTTAAATCTTAAACACATACATTCACAAAATTGCATCAAACAATAATAAAAAATAAAATAAATAAGAAATTCAAACAACAATGAAATAATAAAGACAAACGAATATTATTTTTGGTAAGTATACGATATATTTCGATTATGTGTCATTATTTTTTGGAATAAAATTTTAATAGTTTATCATTTGTTAAAGTTATTATATTTTTTTATTCAGTCTCGTGTTAAATATTATATGAGTTAGACGTGTTGATTTTAGTTACTTATAGTTACTTTAGTTTCATTATTTTTAAATTTATATTTTTTCTTATTTTTCATTAAAACAATTAAAAAAAGTTCGTGTAATCTTTACACGCGGTGGAAGTAAAAATTCTTTGGCTGCTGTTGCAGGGCAGGTATTACTAAAAAGATTGAATATAAAATAAATATGTCATATTGAAATTTAAAGTAGAATTTATTTATTGATAATATAATTTACAACATGGGTAATAAAAAGCCATATTTATATAATGTATTACAAAGTCAATTCAATTATTATCATAATTGAAATATGAAATTAGAGATTTATGATAACTAAAGTGAGAAATATAAACTTTACTTTGCCAATTTGCTAAATTTCTTGAACAAACGCATCAATTGTTTTACCAAATCTTGTCGTTAAATTTAATTTGTAATACTTTGTAAAACTTTGTAATACATAATGTAAATATGCTTTTTATTACATATGTGTTAAATTATATTATCAATAAATATTTCCTAAATTTCAGTATGAAATATTTATTTTATATTTAATCTTTTTAGCAATACCTGCCATAGTAGCGAAAGAAGTTTTACTTTACCCGCGTGTAAAGATTACGCACTTCATTTTTTTTTAAACCTTATTTAGTGCCTTTCAAAATTAAAATCGATTAACCCAGTTGAGTACAATTTAATTTTAAACTTTCCTTGTTTCCAAAATTCTTAACAAGTTTCGAGTCACCCTATGTCAAAATTAGGAAAAAAGTATAACAAATAGAAAACACGAATAAATTATTTGTTATTATACAAACGATTATAGAAGTTTTAAGAAAATCGCAAATGATCAGGCTCAAATTTGTTATTTTATCTGTCTTGATTCGATTTTTCATCTTTATTGCTTTGGGTATAACAAAACCGCAACAAAATACTAAATACAATTGTAGTTAGCCTAACAAACATAACATTTAATTCGTCGTCCTCAAGCTTGTGTAATTAGAAATACATAGCTCTAAGAACAAAAAATAACACAACAACAATAAATAAAATACATTCCAAACAATAACAACATCGATTGTTTTAAAAATTAATCGAAAAAGCTCCACAATCCTCTTCACAAAACGAAAGATAGTTTAATACGGAATGCGATATTATTAACAGCGATAAAATTAATTGTAACGCATGCATTAAATAGTGTAAACAAAATACGGGTGAAATTATTTGATATTTCACTTATCTGATTTTTCTACTTGGTAAAAAATGATCGAATTCAGAAAAAGATTGAGGAACGTTAATCGAATTCAGATTGAGCCCTATTCGAAGGTTGAAAAACGCGAATATATTGATATCTTTTCCATTAATATTTGACTCGTAATTTTTTTCGTCTGCTAGTAAAATACAATTTGTCACATATAGAAAGTTTTAAACCATGATTGTATTTTAACTGGATATTGTAATCTATTATAAGAGAAGCTCTGTGGTTTATAATTGTAACAACATGATCTTTAAATGACAGGTGATATGTATTATGGTGATATGTGATAGTTTGGAAAAAAATTCAAACCATTACATGACACATTTAGAAGAAATAGAAAATTGGTATTTACATATAGTTGCGAGAGTACTTGTTAGCTGTTAACTAAATGAATCTCAAAACTTTTCATCACTTTATTGAAATCTATCAATTTTGATATAAGTGAAACCTCACCAACCCCAAAAGTACGAATTTCTAAAGTCTTATATTTCATATGGAACGTGTTTAGATTGTGATAAAAAATGTTTGCGCCGAAAAATATGACATCATTATGGTTGATTAGCCATATCTTGATTAATTTTGGTGACCCCACACAAACACTTTGTGATTAAACTAAAATAGTTTAAGCAAACTGTCGTTCGACTATGATCAAAATTTTAGTGTAAAACATTCACAGACAATCAGCTTTTATATGTGTTCTTACAGCTTAAATGTGTGACTCTCGACATCATGTACAACTTTTACATCCAGACACAGGTGAAACGAACTTCTTAATACGCGTTATTTTTTATCAAGTTTAAATAACGACACCATTACCTGTGCTAAACACAGTTAAACACATGCATAGAGTAACTGACCTTTATTTCTTTTATGAACAAACATTTAAAGTGGCATTGAAATTAATTTTTTTTTACATAACGGACATTAACGGAACGAAGCGATCACCATCGATTATAATTGTTAACGTAATCCGATTAATTTGCTATACACAAACCAGATCGATCGACACTTTTTGTAATGGTCATGCAATTTATTGGTGGTTTGAAACGTTTATCAACCTTTATTTTGGGAATTTTCGCAACCAAAATAACAAAAAGCTGATAAAGTCAGCTATCTTCCTTCATAATTGGAAAATTTCAATCAAAGGAGACAATACTTTGGAGGTTGAAGATGGTGCGGTTTCGATATAGATTTTCAAATGCTATATGCTAACAAATTTTAGTTGGGGCATACTTTCTCCGATACAAAAATTAAATTCATATTGAATCGGAACTATCTCCAACCAGTCTTTCCGATTGAACAGAACGTTGTAAAGAGGAAAATCAATGTTTGTTCTGGGTTTCGATATTTTCCGCAGCTCTGTAATTGTCAAAGCATTTGCAAACTTTAATGAAAGATTTGGAACATGATTCGATTTCTCTAGAGTATGCAAACATCATTCTACTTGTAAGTCTTGTTATGAAGCTGTTGTCCAACCTTCGTAATTTAGAGTCGCCCTACTTCCTCACACGCACTAATTTATAATAACTAGAACTTTTGAAGTTATTTTTACCCTTTTTGAACACAATTTCTTACATTTAATTCACTACGATATTTTTTTTTAAGAAACAGATGTGCAATCTCCTTAGTGGGTTTCATTCAATCTACCAGATAATGCCTACCATTTTTCTGTTATCGTTTGTAAACGGCCGTTGCTTAACTATAAATAACAGCCGATAGTTGTCCTCTCTCTCTTATTCTTGAACGATTTTCTTTTTCAATTGGATTGATTCTCGGATGATCGACATTTGTTTTCTGGTCGTCTTCAATTAATGGCGGAAGATTAAATTTTAAAATAGTTGGCATTTCAAACTAAATGTGGTGACAATGAGGGGAATCGAGTTCTGTGAATTAACTTAAAGCTTGAGTTAACTAGAATAAGGAATTTTATACTAAAGGAATCCTTGGAAAAATTGAATGTGCTAGGTAAATCAATTATTAAAAAAAATCAAACATCTTTAGTAAACTTGAAGTTTTATAGAAAAATAGTATGTAGTTGATTAATTGATAAATTAATTGTAACTGATTAATTTATAAAAAAAAAAGTTCTGGAAAAAAAAATTTGAAGGTGCTGTTAAATTAATTTATGATATAATTTGCTCCGATATCGTTGTTCTTGATTAATAGTCGGAACAAAAGAAAAAATTCGTAATGAATTTACTTGTTTGTTTTGTTTATGTATGATGGGTCGGTAAGATGAGACATTCGAAATATTAAGCTAAGACATTTTTTTTTGTGTCTAATTTAAAATTTAGAAAATTTTTTGATAAGGTCAATATAAAAAAAAAAATTATATAGATTTGTAAGTTGTACGTCTCAATGATGTGTAAAAAAAAATAAAACAAAAAATTTAAAGTTATTAAGGCCAAGCTAAACTAAGGATAAAACATTGAAGGTGACTGTTGTAAAATTAACCAAGTAACTTGAAACTTATAAGATACTTTATCGTTGTTTTTTTGAATAAAGTAACGACTGAAAGGTTTTGTATAAAATTTGAACTAAAAATGTTATGTTCACTTGGTCGTGGTCTTTGGTATCCAGATCCTTGAGTGATGTGTAATGTTACTGCAATTTATATTGCCTAATGCGCCGTAACTAGGAGCGATTAGCAACATTTATGATTGTTATTTAATTCAACTACATCTTGGAACGATTAACGACCTTTACGATTGCTATGTAAATCAATTATATTTTGGAGCGATTAGCAACATTTATGATTGTTATTTAATTCAACTATATCTTGAAACAATTATCTACATTTATGATTACTATTGAATTCAACTACATTTTGGAAAAATTTTCACCAGCTACGATTATTATTCATTTGGAAAAATTATCACTATTTACGTCTATTACCTAATCCAACTATATTTTGGGATGATTATTAATATCTACAGTTACCATTCTAATCCAGCCGTATCTTGGAATAAGTAGCAACATTTACGATTGTTGTTTAATTTAACTTTATCTTGGAACAATTATCAACCTTCACGATTAGTATTTAATTCAACCATATTTGGGAAAGATTATCGACCTTTATAATTATCATATTAACAACATCAACGATTATCAGTTTATTTTTGCTGTGCCTTCGGATGCAATACTCACTGCCACTGATTGAATTAACAAGTTATTGATCATGTGTTGCTGGATATGAATGGGTAAGGAACAGGATTTAGAGAGCGGGATCTGCTAATATCATGGGGTGAGTACTTTCAAATATATATATGGGTGATTCTACAAAAATCGGGTAACTTTTAGGGTTATTTTTCGTACTACGTTTAATTTCTACAAAATCGGGTATTTAAGATAGATAATCTCATGAACATATTATTCCAAATCGGGCTAGTCATTTTTTAAAGTAGATTTAGAGATATTTAAATTTTTCTAAATTTGACTGCTACCGGACTGACCAGAGTAACAGAGTAATATTCGAAATTTACTAAAAGCTTAAAAAATCTCGTAGAATCTTGTAATGGCACATATCTTTGTTGTATTAAATAACTTAAATAATTTTTGAAATTAACTGTTACCGTGTAATACGGTGAGAACCATCTCAATCTTCAAAACAAACTTGTAATATTTTAATTACGTTATGGTACTTAAACTAAATCATTTTGAGGTAGTTTTACTTAACAGTATATATTTTCTGAGAAACCAACAAACAATTGAAACAAATATATGACACTTTTTGCCTATAAAACCGGAAAACGCTAAAATGCTACCAGGGGACTGACGCCAGGGGGTTAATGAAAAAGGCATAAATTTAAGGTTATAATTACAACTAATGTTTCTTTCGAATATCACCATGCTGCATTTTAACAAATCAAAGGTAAATGTGTTCAAAACAAAATAAAATTCAGGTTGACAAGGAAATAACGACTCTCCAGGGTACTGATATTTTGACTGGATCGGAACGTGTACACACGTTAACAACGACTCTAGCACTGGCATAGTAATAGCGGCCGTCAAATGCGGTCTGTCGCTAACTTTACTGCCAACGCTAAAATTTAACTAAAATTTGAACGTGAGTCGGTGATATTTACCGAGAATTTCAAATTTGAAAGACACACAAGGGACTGACGACAAAAACTGATGACAAAGTTTGTTATTATTTTTCTGATAACCTTGAGGTTGCAATGATATACATTACTAAGTACATTACAGATTGTAGTAAAATATGTAGTAAGTTTCTTTTAATTAATAGTAATATATAATATACAGCGAATTTATTCCGCGTTTTCGTGGTTGTGACATGTCAAGGGACTGACAATTTGAGGTTATATTGTGCTGTTTAACACACATGTGTATAAAATAAATAACTAAAATTGGGTGACCAAATAAAAGACTTTTAATTCTTTTAAAATAAAATGAAATATTAACAAAATATAATAAAACTTGGTATCTATAGACTGATGACATGGAGTTACCCGATTTTTGTAGAATCACCCATATATATAGAGAGATATGGGTATGGATGTGTGGGAGTATGTGAGTGAGTGTGGGTGTGCGTGAGTGAAAGATGGTGAGTGAGCGTGTGAGTGTGGGTGTGCGTGAGTGAAAGATGGTGCGAGAGCGTGTGTATGTATAGTAAATTATGGGCTCGCCAGAGTCTCCTCCTTTCACTTGTTTTTTTTTTGTTTTATCCGTTCTAAGCATATGACACGCGTACAAGACCGGTATTTGTGCTGGAGCAGCAGGTTTTTCTATGTTTGACCCCACTTACTGAAGCTAGTTTAGGGCTTTACCAATCTCGCTAGGTGGGCGTTCTGCTATGCCACTTCGTTGATTTATTCACCGGTGCAGCGCTTCATTACAGTCTAAAAAGCAATTTGTGATGATCAGGGATTATCTGAGCAATTGATTAATTTGGCGTTATTCATTAATTGTGATACATGTGTTGGATCCACCGGTTTTATGTAAAGTCATGTAAATTTTGATTTTGTTTTGAAGAGTTTGTTTCGAGGTCAATTTCGAGGACGTTTTCTGCCATCTCGGCCGTTTTCTGTAAATCAGTATCGGCAACCGCAAAAGCAGCGCGAATAGTAGTTGGGCGTTTTTGCTCCAAAAGAATTTTTAAAGTCGCCTCTTGAAATGAATTCTGGGATTTAGCAGTCATGGTAAGATTTGTGAAGGCCTTTTTATCCCCAATGACCATATTGTCCAGTACATTGTGTATGTGGTCTGAAGTGCTGCTGGATAGGCAGGCTAGAAGAGCTTCTTTGATCCTATTATAGAGGCAATCTTCATCGGGATATCACTGACCAACCAGCACTTTATCAAGTACTGACAAGGCCTTTATCAAGATATCACTGACCAATGTCGCCAGTGCGGGAGTAACCATACTAAGTACATGGTCGTACTTATTTTGTTGGGATTTGATATTCGCCAACAAGAATTGCACTTCTAAGGTGAAGAACAGTCTCTCGGACCAGAAAGGGGAATTTCGGTGCTACATTATTAATTTGTGGCGTAGTCGCGGAAGGAGTTGTAGCCAGAGATGGTGGAGGATTTCAAGGCGCTGTTGTACCTTCAAGATTCATTTGGGTTTGAGCGGCTGCGACCTGCTCTGCTTTTTATGCCTGGAGTTGGTCTTTAGTAACCGTGACGGTTTTGGAATTTTCATCCTTGGTATCTTATAAAGTCCTACATAAACCAACGGGAGTGTGAAATCGAGTTGAATGAAGGAAATTTTAATGGCTACTAATTAAAAAAGGGTTGCAGCGCACAAAGCTATAGCGGTAATTTTGACACAAAAAACAATTTTGAGCTATCAGGAAGTTTGGGAGCTTTTGAAAAATTTCGCGAGGCGAATTGGTCGAAGCTTTAACAGGACATAATATTTTTTTTCTCGATATGGAGAAGCAAAGTAAGAGATGATATGAAAATTGTTGTGTTTATGTTAGATGCTAGTTTTCTAGAGAGTTTAATCGTTGAATGGAAATTTGAAATAGTTTTTGGTAACTTTCGACTATCGTCATTAGAAATGAATTCATGGACTCAGGAATAAATTATTTTATTGTTAAATTTCGTCTTAGATTGGGAATTTAAAAAAAAGGAATAAAAAAAATGAGTACAGGGTCTGAATCAGTCCATCTGAAAAACAAATAGCGTTTTTTTCTGACTATTGTAACTATTTTCTAAGGAAAGGATTATGCGATTCCGGCGGACAATTCTTAGACAAGAACAAGAACTAAAAAAATTAAAAGAACAATGCCAAAATGGAGTTACCAACAATTTAACTAATTACGGCATATCGAACCCCATTTTATTTTTTCCAAGCTGTTGCGTCTCGCGTGAATTCATATATAAAACCAGCGGAAAATTGATTTCTCTAACGATATTTTGCTAGTACCGCTTGTTTTAAATTACCGTTTGCAAATGCAAAATCTTTGAGTTTTGTTTCAAAAATTTTTCCTTATATATTTTCCAAAGAATATTCAACCGTTTTCATGACGGAAACATAAAAATCATTTGATGCCTTATGTTTAAATTGACTAGCACATTACATACATCTTCCAAGATATAAAGTTCAAATTCACCTAATTACTGTCATTCCATCAATTTTCTTTTCATCTAAAATGATATCAAATTTTCTTAATATCATTTGAATGAATGCTCTCCGAAAAAGGTAGAGCCAAAGAACAACAACAAAAATCCATATTCATCCAAGGATTCTCCTGTTTTCTTAGAAGAAATAATAAGATAATTGCATTTTTAGAGGTGGGAAAATTTAGTTCTAAGGAAACAAGAGATTTATTATTATTAGATACAGTATACTACTAGTCCTAAGGGTTTTATAATTAAGAAGAAGAGATAGAATAACAAAAAAAAAAAATGAAAAGAAAAGAAAATATATTTTTATTACATTTATTCCTCAATTTCTTATTACGTTTAGCGTATTTTGTTTGATCATTAAAAATGATGAATGAGAATTGGGAATTTGGATGTTTTTCACTCTTAGTTTTTTTTCTGTCTTAATGGTTGTGTTACTTCACTTGTTAGAAAATGGAATGAAAATTAAAAACTTTTTTTGTTATATTTTATTAAAATAAGAAAATGAACGAATTGACATATTGAAATAAAAATATTTTGTCATTTGAAATTTGAGTAGTTGGAAAATTAATTTATTGTCAAAATGTTATGATGTGAATAGTGGATATTTATTACAGATTTCTGTATGGAATTTATGTTCAATATGTTTTAATCGGACGGATACTGATTTATTTATGTTACATTTAGAATATGTGACTCTGATTATCCCCTTAAGAAAGGTAATAGAAATTGCCTCAATACCAATGATTGAATGACTATAGGGATAAGGAACTTTTGGACGGTACTAACGAAGTAAAAGAACAGCATAAAGGAGATAGAAAACTACGTGTCAGGTTATGGAACATAGATATTTTTAGAAAAATATTACGAGGCTGATACATAGGCTGACTTCACCACAGCTCTGGAAACATACTGTTCTGGATATATAATGAGCTAATATTCATCAAATATTTTAATTAAAAGCTAACCAATGTTATAGATTTCGCGTAGTTCTAATTATAAAAATATTAAAGAAAGCAGTAGTATCCCAACAAACATAAATTCTGTTGTACGAGAAAAGGTAAAAAAAAATTTTTATCGGTAGTGAAAAACCGGAAAATGGAATGCAGAACTGTTGTGAACCGTACTAAATGCTTATGTACCAAGTTTCATCCAATTCGATTATCAGGTACAGATGCTAATGAGATTACAAAAAGCAGGTGCTCGGTGGACACTGGACCCCCCAAACCCCCCCCCCCCCAATTTTTTTCAATATCGCTCAAAATCTAATCAGTTGCTTGCCATACACATTTGCATCTTTTTTCAAAGTGTCATCAAAATTCATTCACGAACGCATATTGTATGCTCCCAACAAACATAAAAAACATGTCGGAAAAAACCACCTGTTGTATGGTGGACCCCCAAGCCTTTATCCAATGTACTCCAAAAGCTGATAAAATCTTTCTCATGTTACTTGAAAGCTTTTACCAACGTTTAATGAAAATCGATTGGTAATTGTAGGCTACAGTAGGGATTAACACCTGAAAAACCTTTTTTAACCGGAAGTGACAAACCGGAAGTTGGTATGCAGAAATATTGGAAACAGTACTAAAACCTTATATACCAAGTTTCCATAAGATCATAAGCCTGGATTAGAAGTTATTGAAGATTTAAACTTAGAGGTGTCCGGGAGACCCCCGCCATTTTGTCCAAATTTAAAATGAATCCAGATCTTCCATTTTCAAGTGAATCTGGATTATTTGCCAAAGTTTCATCAAGATCCTATGCAGGAAGAACTATCAGAAGATCGTCATTCCAAATTCAATCTGTTTGGTTGTTAAGCTTTGCAACACATACATGAAAAACTGCAGGGTAGAATATATGACAAAAGAAATATACAAGGACGTAATTTTTAAAATATCATAAAAGTGTGGAAAAAGGAATTATGGTGTTGAGGTAACAGGAAAAGCTCTAGTGGTTTTCTTCACCTTGAACTTCCGTGCTCTCAGCTTTTCACATGTTTCAAACTGCCTGTTTATATTCAAATATTAACATCTTGGTAACGGAAAAATATCGTTAGAAAACTATCGTAGAGTGGGGCACTGTTTTTTATGTCAAAGATAGAATCTGTTATCTACATTTACGTGCTAAAAACAAGAGCATATCTTTCAATGCTATGAATAAACTCACTGAAACCAACACTATCTCGTGAAGAATGCTTTACATAAAGGAATGAAGGATATTATGAAAACAATTGCAACATAAAACTTCAAAGCTGGCCCTGGCCAAATGAAAAGGACAGATTGGCAGAGATGTCTTTACGAAAAAGTGGTTGGCTAAAATATAACACAAATCAATGCGTTCCCAGCGAATGAAAACGTTCGAAATTAAACAGAGGCTGATTCATTCGACATGATCTACATGAAAAATTTAGTTTGGGGTAGAGAAGAGCTTAACAAGAATTTATGGATCCTTGTTTAACTGTCTAATATGAGTAACCGCATCTGGAGAGCATGTTCTATAAGAATAGTCTATTAGTTTAGTATGACCTTAACTTTCACAACACATCAAGGTAAATTCTTTTTTTATGGCGTTTACACTCCATGTGGAAACGTTTTCGAGCTAAGCGTCTTCGATTTTTGCAAGGTCGTTAATCTCGGGTTCCTTTTGAGTCGCAATCTACCTTAGGTCCTAACGAACATTTTTTAATAATTCCAGAAAGCTAACAGAGCAACCCAATTGGAGCGAATACTACTATTATATCAGGACCCTTAAGAGGATGCCCAATTTCAAGGTTATTCGAATCCAACACTTTTCATCGTCTGTCTTAAGTGGGCTTAAAATGTAACGTGAATGTCTTGTATATCGTGAGTTTGGTGTTAGTTCACACATACGGTGATCCAGGCACCCGACTGGAAATTAGTTCAGGGAACCCGGATTATGATCAGATCCGGATCAGATTTTCCGTAATACGGCCATCTGATCAGTTCCTGATCAGCGTACTGTACCGTTTCCCTTGATCCGACTATCTGATCAGTTACTGATCAGCGTGCAGTACTTTATCCGTTGATCCGGCTATCTGATCAGTTACTGATCAGCGTGCAGTACTTTATCCGTTGATCCAGTCATACGATCAGTTTTTGATCGAAAAAACTCATCTTATCCGATGTCCTGAACTGGATAATAATACAAAATTTAGTTTTTTACCTGATCCATTCTGTATATAATATATTGCTCATTAAACAATAAATTCGTTATTAATGGTATAACTGAATTAATATTTTGATTATATTATCGACGTCATAATAGTACATTTACTTAACTTAAAATTTTTTGTGCAAAAAATTTTCTCATTCTTCACGAATTTTTAATAACTTTTTAAAAAGTTAATTATGATATACTTAACTGTAATAATTAACTGTAGACTGAATCTATTTAATTGTTTAATATTTTGTACTTATAAGCACAAATTTTTTGTAGAATCGAAAACAGCATTGTCAAACTTACAGTTGTGAGGGATCTTGCTTAACCTGACATAATGCGTGTAGATCTTAAAGAACAGGGAATCAGATTCAAAGACAAAGAGTTTTATGATACCATTGGAAAAATCATCAATAATGCCAAAACTTGGACTAAATAAAATAAAAATAAGAAATAATTAACAAACTTACTGTTTAAATATATAAGCAGTTGAAGGGAAAGAATTTAGCTTTCATCGTGAAAGGTCGTAAAAATAAATATCTAATAGTAGTTTAATCAATGAGTGAATAATGAAGTAGTTTATTCTCAAGCAAAAGTTTAAAACTCGAGCGAGGCACGAGCGAGAATTTTAATTTGCGAGAGAATAAAATTCATTATTCACGAATCGATTACAATACTTTATTCTCTGACAAAGATTTTATTATAAAAAAGAATTGTGTATTATAAAAAATAAAAACATTTTCTTCAATTAAAACAATAAATCTTTATTGTTTTAATTGATAAATCAAATTTCTTAATAAAAAACCCTGATGATAAAAAACGCCCTTCTCATACAACCAACCAAGTTCAACTAAACGAAATAAGAGAATTACTCAAAATTTGATTTTTGAACAAAACTTATCAAAGCAAATGTGATTATAATTTGAAAATAATTTCAATGAAATCAAAATAATTTGACCAATTGGAATCATACCAGTTGAATAAAAGTTTCATTAGGCAATAGGTTAAGTTCATTAGGCTATAGGTTAAAAAACAATACAATAATACATACTATTATTATCGAAAAAACGTACAAATAAAGCTGATATAATTAAATGGAAGAGAATAAAATAAATTTTAAATTAAAAAAAAAATTTTATATTGTTTGAAAGTTATAAAACAAAAAGTTTTAGTTCAAAATTATTGAAAAAATTAACTGGATCTAAATATACCAGTTAAAGTGAGTGACTACGATGATGTGTCCATGTCTCTGGCATGCACAGGAAGTAGTATAAAAAAAAAGACCAGCAGAAGATATAGATTTTGTGAACCAAGAAAAAAAATCTAAAATGTATTCAATATCGGTTAGTAATCAATTCCAACCACTGATTGATAAACATGCTGACACTATTACATCATCAGCTGTAAAAACCAAAACCAGAATACCACCCGTTATATGTAAATTACAATATACTGATATTCATAAATTGATGAGTAAATTAAAAATTAATAATTATAACATTAAAATCCAATCGATTGGGACAAAAATTTTTTGTTATACAATAAACAACTATAATTCATTGATAAATGAGTTGAAAACTTTGGAAAGTGAGTATTATACTTTTACTCTTGAAGAAAATAAAACGATTCGTTTTGTTTTATTTGGAATACCTTTGGTAGACACCAAAATAATAGAGGAAGAACTTAAAGAACGAGGCTTAAACCCTCTCAAGATATACCAAACCAGGCCGAAAAAATCGAGAAATGATGACGACTACATTTATTTTGTTACTTTTAAAAAGGGAACTGTAACACTTAACAAATTAAAAGAGTGCAAATACATTTATCACACGGTGTGCAACTGGGATATTGTGGCTCCATCAAATAAGGCACATCCAACACAATGTTTAAGATGCTGTATGTATGGCCATGGAATCAATAACTGTCAAATGCTGCCCAAATGTAAATATTGTTCTACAAATCACGGAGAAACCGAATGTCCCGTCAAAGATGATGCTACAAAATACAACTGTGCAAACTGTAACGGACAACATGCAGCAAATTCATTGATATGTCCAAATCGATCAGACTATTTGAGAATAAAACAAAATATGAACGTAAAAAATTTTGCTATTCAAAAAACTTATAATAATTATTTAGATTTAACAAAAACAAATATACAACCACATTACGTGCACCAATCACAACCACAAAATACGTTTACTAATACACGCACATATTCTCAAGTTCTAAAAAACAATCAACCATTACTCCAGACACATATTATAAACACACAACAATCAGCGGAAGAAACAGATAAACTTTTTACAACTAATGAATTGTTCACCATATTTAATGAAATTGTTTCAGTTCTGAAAAATTGTCGTACCAAACAGGACCAAATCAGTGCCATTGCGGAGTTTGCGTTTAAATATGTCGGTAGTCCGTAATCACTGCAATTTATTAGTTGCTACGTGGAATGCCCGTAGTGTAAAACCAAAGAAATTTGAGCTGGTTCAATTTCTAGAAAGATATAACATAGATATTATGTTATTAACTGAAACACATTTGAAACTAAACGATTCCTTTTTTATTAATAATTTTTACTTTTATAGACGTGATCGCGAATCACAAGCAAAGGGAGGAGTAGGCATACTAATAAAAAAATCCATTTCTCATTCGCTTCTTCCTGATTTAAATTTAAAATCAATTGAATGTATTGGTATCGTAGTTAAGAATGGAAATGCTAATTTAGAAGTATTCGTTTGTTATTGCCCAAAATCTGGTGATGTTAACTTAAGAGCTGATTTAATTAAAATTTCGAACAGAAGCAACCCATATATTGCTGGTGGTGATTTCAATTGCCACCACAGTATGTGGAATTGCTGTAGAAATAATAAAGGTGGCCGAATATTACAACAACTGTCCATAGATTTGGACAGCTGTTTAATAATTGCTCCAAGTTCTCCAACGCACTTAAGTCCCATTGGAAGATTTAGTACTATTGACATTTTTCTTACCAATAACAATTTACCAGTTACCAAAATTGAATGTCTTAATGAACTAAATTCGGATCATCTTCCGGTTATTGCCACGGTTAGTTTTACTGCACGTATTGAAAATCTACTTCCTAAAAAATTCGATTACAAAAATTCGAACTGGACTTTATATAAAGAGCATATAACTGATGGTTTGGGTTACAACGGTACAAATTACGATCTAAATACAACTCAAGGTATTGATGAAAATTTAAATTTTTTTACACAGGTTTTTACACTGGCGCGTGAAAAATCAGTTGCCTTAGTACGTCATACAAATAATGACAAATTAATTTTGAATGACGAAACAAAAATGCTGATAAAACTTCGAAATGTTCGTAGAAGACAATGCCAAAGGTTAAGATTCACATATCTAAAAGAAATTGTAAATGAACTGAACCAAATTATTAAATCTCATATTTATGAAAAGCTCAACGAAGGTTGGCAAAACAAACTTGAGAGTTTAAAAAATGGATCGAAGTCTTTTTGGAAAGTAACGAAAAATATCAAAAATAAATACAAGCCAATACCTCCCCTGAAATCTAATAACAATGATGGTTCCGTAATTTTTGATAACACGGCAAAATGTAACTTGATATCTCAAGAACTATACAACATACATCTCGTTAGTGGTAATAATACAAATGTAAATGTAGATACTGAAGTGCAACATTCAATTGATGAAATAGATGCCTTAAATGGTAACGATTTAATAATAGATTATCCAATAACAGTAAACGAAATTAAATCTGTTCTCAATATAATTAAACCTTTCAAAGCACCTGGCATTGATAATATTCCAAATATTCTTTTAAAAAAATTGCCAAACACTGGTATATCCTTTATAAGCCAGTTATTTAATAGTTGCCTCAAATTAGGATATTTTCCACAAAACTGGAAGTTAGCAAAGGTCACCCCAATTCTTAAACCTGGAAAAGATCCAACACTCCATACAAGCTACCGACCAATCAGTCTTCTGTGTACTTTAGGTAAACTCTTTGAATATTTAATTAAAGAAAGAATACTACAAATTGTTGAACAATATGCAATACAGATTAGTGAGCAATTCGGTTTTAGGGTTGGACACTCAACTGTACATCAAATTCAAAGAGTAACAAACTATGTGAAAACGATGCGTAAAAACTTAAAGTCCACAGGATTGGTTCTTTTAGATTTGGAACGGGCTTTCGAAACAGTTTGGATAAAAGGGCTCTTACAAAAATTAAAGAAATATCGTTTACCCATGTACATACTGAAAATTTTAAGATCGTATTTGGAAAATCGGTCATTTTTCGTCCAAATTCAAAACGACAGATCGAGTAAACATGACGTTCCAGCTGGTGTTCCCCAAGGGTCAATACTGGGCCCATTATTATTCAATTTATATATTAATGATATTCCAAAGGTTGGCGATTGTGAAATAGCACTTTTTGCCGATGATACAGCCATCTACACTAGTGATGAATTGTCCTCAGTTATTATTAGTAGGCTAAATAATTACATTAACATTCTTCAAAATTTCTTTTACCAATGGAGGTTGAAAATAAATGTAGAGAAATGTCAGGCAATTTACTTTACAAGATGTCGGGCTATCAGAAAATTACCTCAAACAGAGATAATCATAAATGGCATTTCAATCAAATGGGAATCTGTCGTCAAATACCTAGGCATATATCTCGATGTTAAATTAACACTAAAAACTCACATATGTAATATTTTAAAAAAAATGCAACACCTTATTTTTTATGTTTTATCCTATCTTAAATAAGAAAAGTAAAATGAATTTAAACAACAAACTTTTAGTATACAAAGCGATGATCCTGTCGGTCATCATGTATGGTAGTCCTGTTTGGTGGCAATCGGCTGAAACATATAAAAAGAAACTGCAGGTCGAACAAAATAAGTTTCTTAAACTGATTTTGAAAGTTCCAAAAAGATTTAGCACACTTACGTTACATACACAAACTAACATGAACTTAATCAAAGATGTAGCTCTTGAACAAATTAATAATTACTATAGAAAACTGCCATTTATTGAAAACAGACTAATTAATATTTTGAGTCCTTAAACTAGTTATATATGTTATGAAATAAAAAAGAATCATACTAATTAGTAAATTTAGATTACGTAGCTAGGTTAAATTAGGTTAAGGTAGGTTAAGGTAGGTTAAGCTATAGTCGCTTTAAAAATCAATAACATATTGCCATTTTTAGTATATTAATCAAAATAATATTTATACTAATCTTTTGGCTGTTGTTAAATTAATATAATTAAACTCAGCAAAAATAATTTATTATAATAAAATGTATAAACTATGAGGACTAATAAATAAATTAAATTAAATTAAGCATTTGAAGTGTACTATGAAATTATGAATAAAATTAAGGAAAAATGGTAGTATTTTGTTCATTTATTTAATGTCAAATTAATATTTAAGAACAAAATTAATTCTAAACCTTTGAACGGATCTGGTATGGATCTCTTGACCAGACCGGACATGAAACTGTTGAATGGATCTTTAAGATGGATCCGGAATAGATCTTTGAAATGGACCCGGAATGGATCTTTGGAATGGATCCGGAATGGATCTTTGAAATGGATCCCGCATGGATCATTTAAACGGATCCTGTACGGATCATATATGGCGTGACGCTTTTTAATCATGTCCGGATCAGCAGACCTGATTCATCCCTGATCAGTCTTCAGGCAATCCTGATCCGAATCGGACCCTATACTGATCTAATTTCTAGTCGGGCAGAGGTTGAATTGAGTAAAAAGCTCGATTATCTGCAGCGATTTTTGCTTTAAAGCTAGAATTACATCAAGTTTTAAACAGAGATAAAAGTGAATAATATATCAATTTTTTAAATGGTGTAGTAGGACTTGCTAAAGAAAACAACTCGTCAAATACTAATCTGATGTGTGAATCAAATTTAGTAAAAGTATTTATCGTTTATTTTTTAAATCATTGAATATTTTAGCATCAATTTATTATTCAATCTCTATTAAATTTTTTATATTAATTGTCTTTAATTTTCAATATCGCATTAGCTAATAGAATAGCATTATATCAATATTTTCATTTCAATTATGTACTGAAGAAGATATTTTGATCATTTCAGACACCGAACCAGTCCATAGTAAACAAACGTTTCACTAAAGATTAGGTTTGAACTAATAATTAATCACCATTCCACAGCAAAATTGCAAGACCATCATTATGTTACTAGCAGATACGTTCACAAACTTTATACTGTTTCTACAAAAAATTGATTTTCATTTTCAATTGCATAATTCTAGAATTAACTCTAAAACAACAATGCTTTGTAAACTTTGTTTTAATTAAAATAAAATTAAAAATAACAAAAAACTTTCAATAACTGAATATATGTATAAAGTTTAATTATTATTTTTTATCTCAATTTTATTTAGCTTTTGTTTAAGCTTTTCCTAATAAAATAAAAAAGTCAATTTGCACTAATGGCTTTGAATATATTTAACAAAATTTTAATTTGGATTAGTCAACATCAACGTAATTTTAGTTAATTTGCTAACTATTAGAATTAGTTGATGTTATTATTTCGTTATATATAGCTATAGTCAGATTGAAATGTTTTAATTGACGAAAACTCAACATCTGCTCTGGTCGTAGTTTTAAGCAGAACTATAACACTTAATTGTATCAAATAGAAAAGATACAATGAAGGCACCCATATAATAAAATAAGAAATATTATATACTCCGGTTCCACAATCAATAATTTATAATTTTCTTATTTCCTTATATGGGTACCTTCATTGTATCTTTTCTATTTGATACAATTAAATGGTCCTTCGAGACGGATGTACCAAAGCCGCTATATATCAACTACAGGTAACTCTTGAATTATGCGACACTTGAATTATGCGATTTTGGTTATATGCGGTTCAAAATTTGCGTCAAAATTTTAAATTATGCGCAAAATTTTAGTTTAGTGCGATTAAACTTTTCGCTACAACTTTTAATACATCTAAAACAAATACGTATTCATTTTATGTACGCACATTCCCCGATTTTGCATTATCTTCTCTTTGCTTTATTCTCATATAGGTACATTTTTACATGTTTTTATATCCTCAGTATAATATATTTGAGTACATCATCACCGCTGAGCGCATGTTGTTGTGAAGACTAGGCCGTGAAATGTTACTATTTATGTAACTTTGATGGACAGCTGCACAATTATTCTTACCACAACAGTAGATGATAATTAAAGCGGACAAATACCTGAAACATTGCACACATATATCAATTCATAAAGCAAGAAAAAAGTACAAAGATTTTAATCCGCATGAGGTCGCATTTCTTTATTTCTATAAAGTAATGGATCAAGCAAAGTAATGGTCTTATAGCAAAATAATTCCTCATTGATCTTTGGTTTTTCTCAAGCCTTCAAACATTTTGATATGAAAAAATTATCCCTTCTTGTGTTTCTACAAAATGTGTGTCCCAGAAGTTAAAAAAAAGATTTTAAAATGTTGATCACCATACTTTTGGCATTCAACGGATCTCAACCATTCTAACATTAAATTTATTTTTTACCACCTAATAAAACTATTCTACAGCCATTAGAGTAGAGGATTACAAATTTTAGTAGAGATTAAAATATTTAGAGTAGAGATTAAAATATTTTTGCGAGTAGCATTTGCATATTCCTGGATAAATTAGATAACTCTTCAGATACAAAAGTAAGCATACCATGGAAGAATTATACCATGAGAAAATGCATAAAGTTCATTGTAAATTCTATTATAGAATTAAAGCCATTTACACTTAAGAGCTCCTGCACAAAAACAATGGCTAGTCAGGGTCGATATATTAAATCTCGTAACAAAAGCTCAAGTTGAACTAAGGAACTTTGCACATTTGGTGCATTGTTATAATATTGGAGAAGATGAAGTTGACAAAAAAACTTGTTCTGATATGCAAAAATTTATGACCTAAATAAAAACGATCAATTTAATTTAATTGATGTTTTTAAAATCTTTGAAGACTAAGATTTGCGTGACTAGAATGACGGCGACGAGAATGACGGTGCCAGAACCCGAAACGACGTCATATTTAACCCAAATATGCTATTGGACTGTATTGCTATTGCCATTACACAACAATTTTTTTGAAACCATTACCTGATATGGAAAGGGGTTTAAAATTTAAGCGTGAATTTCAATGATTTTGGCTCCATACTTTGAATCAAACAAACAGACAGATCTCTCTAAAAAGCAATTATTACTAACAAATTTCATAAGTTTCAAAACAACAGTCTCTGCTGTAAAAACTTTCTCTACAGTAAATGTTTGCGGTATAGAAGGCGTCATAAAAACATCTACAATACAACAGAAACTGACGACTAAATTTTTGTCACAAAAGCGAGGACGATAATGTAAAATTAGCGAATTAAAAATGTCATATTATAGATTTATTCTATACATAACTATATTATCGGTTTTACGTGTTCTAATACATAAACAATTTGATTTTCAAGTGAATGAAAAATATTTTTATTTACAAATATTAGTAAAAATAGCTTTTCATGATCATAAATATTTTTCTGTGGTACCAAACCCGCAATTTTGTATGCACTCTTAGTCTCGAATTATGCGTTTTTGAATTGTGCGCTGTTTTGACGGTCCCAAACTACCGCATAATTCAAGGGTCACCTGTATTTGGATTCAACAAATTTCATCTGGAAACCGCGTGGGGTTTAGATCAACCTAACCAATACGTATGAACCTGGATTTTATCATAAAAAAACCGCAAGTATCAAAAGCTTTATACCTCCGCATGGAGGGATCAGTTTTTATTGTTTTGAAATTTTTTTTTTATTTTTGATCTACGGGTGCGACAACCCCGCGTACTCCAGTCCCTGCTATTGACATACGAGTTAACGTGAGATATCACATACCACTGGCAATAGCAGTGAGATGTCACTAGCCAAGGTGACATCTTAGGGATGGTGGCGGATGAACTGTATTCAGTCAACGGCAGCACCCTCAATCTTAGCTGTAAAATAATCCTTGATGATGAGACGCTATTGCTTCGTTGGAGAAACGATCCTTCATATAACTATGTGGGCTTTAATCTTTAAGAAAGACGGTGTGTCACAGGATCAAGGAATATGCAACCGGCTGGATTATTGTTTTGTATTTGTTTTGTTTCAGCAAATTTTTGTAAAAATTTGCTATTTACTTTTTGTTTTACTTTTATTTTCTCTATTCTATCATAAAACATTGGCCAATGTCATATTTTGTCAGTGATAGGATTTTGTGTTTGTTTATCCATTCTTTAACAAAAAATATAAAAAAACAAAAAAGAAAGATTTACGTCCATCAACACCTTTGAACGTATGTTGTTGTGGGACTTTGGTCTTAAAAGGTTTTTATGTGTTATTGTGACACATATTGTAATTCCTACTGCACAACACATTTTATTAAAAAAAAAAAAAAAAACTAATTTTAATAACAAAATAAAATAAAATTTGGAGAAAATATTTATCGTGTTATTTATTTATTATTATTATATTAACTAATTATAACAAGTGAAAGTTAAGTGATTATAAAGTGCTTAGGTATAAATAATTAGAATGCAGCTCGCAGCATTAAAGAAAAGACGCGCTACCATAAAAGGCAACGTGACCAAATTGCTGAACTACACGAAAACTATAAATGATAAAACATTGATAGATGATATAAAGGTTAGATTATCTCATATTGATAAACTCCGATCTGAGTTTACCAGTATTCAGGATCAGATATTAGAGCTGGATTTTAAGGAAGAATGCGATTTAGAATTTGAAGAAACATATTATGCTGTTGTGATAGGTCTTAGTCACGCTCTGAGATTGAAGGACGAACCAAATGTTACCATAAATGAGAGCATTCTCAATACTAGCGTCGGTGGCAACCATACTGAGGTAAAGCTGCCAAAAATGGCCATACCAATATTTAGCGGTGACTATTCCGAATGGCAATCGTTTAACGATTTGTTTTGTTCAACCATTCATGATAATCGGAAATTAACTGCGTCACAAAAATTGCAATATCTTAAAGGCTCAGTTACAGGTGAAGCAGCGGGATTATTAAAGCACTTCAATATTACCGATACGAATTATATTGAAGCGTTAAAAAAATTGAGGGAACGATATGACAGAAGAAAACATACAATATACACCTTTATCAGAAACTTCATTAGTCAACCAGTAGTTAGTACGCCAAATTGCATGAACGTCAGGAGATTGTTGGACACCTCTGATGAAATACTCCGAGGACTTGAGGCGATGGGAGAAGATGCAGAAACTAGAGACCATTGGTTGATTCATATCATGATTAGCAAGTTAGATGATGAGACCAATAGCTTATGGGCACAGGATTCTGCGGATAATAATCTGCCAACAATCAAGCAATTTTTTAATTTCTTGATTAAACGAATAGATGCACTGGATTCAATGAAAATTCCTCAAAAACGAGTGCTTACATCATCTTCTCAAAATCGCCCAAATAACAAAAGTCATCCTATTACAACAAGTATAATACTGGCATGTACAATTTGTCCGGAACAGAACCACAGACTGTTCGAATGTAGCAAATTTAATGAAATGTCGGTAAGCCAAAGAAAGGAATTTATAATGCAAGAGAGACGATGTTTTATTTGTTTAAACGACAACCACAACGTCTATCTTTGCAAATCAAGATTTCGATGCAGACAGTGTAATAAAAAACACCACACCTTACCTACGAAATGTCAACGACACCGAGTGATCTACCAACAATCACAGCTAACCCAGAGAAACCATCAACCGATAGTTATCACATTTGTACCACCGCAACCAATAATATAGGCTTTTCATTACTTCCCACCACCCTGGTCAATGTGCTTGATGCAAATAACCAGTACCAATTGTGTCGCATATTATTAGATTCTGGATCACAAGGGTCTTTTATTACTGAAAATTGTGTGCAAAAACTACAGTTTCGCAGAACTAGTGCTAAGCTGACTATATCAGGCATTGGATCCACCACAAGCGGATATACAAGGGGAGCAGTATCACTAACCATAACACCGTGGAATCAATCAAAGCCTATTTTTCAGATCGAAACATTTGTTTTCCATAAACTAACGGCCAAGCGACGAACAATATCTGAATATGTAAACATAAAGGATTTCAAACAGTATGCATTGGCTGACCCTCACTTTCACGAAGAAGCAGATATAGATATCATAATAGGAGCAGATATATTCTTTGATATACTTTTGGATGGCAAGATAGTTACCCAAAATAACTTGATTTTGCAAAACACACAATTAGGATGGGTTGCAGCGGGAAAGATCAATGAAGAGCGGCCACAACAAGTTATAACAATTTCCGTTGACGATGCGTCGAATGAGTTAGAAAACCTTTTAAAAAGATTCTGGGAGGTGGAAGCTGTGGAGAACACACAACTACGTTTATCGCCAGAAGAAGAATTGTGTGAAAAGTGTTTCGAAAGTAGTAAAGCTGTTGATAATGACGGTCGATTCACAGTTAGTTTACCATTCAAGATTCCACCATCTAATTTAGGCAATTCTTATCCACAAGTAGTACAACGTATGTACTCTATTGAACGAAGATTCGCAAAAGATCCTGAATTTGCAGCCCAGTATAAGGCCTTTATGCAGGAATATTTAGCCCTAGGACATATGCAGAAAATAACCACTAGTATTACTAGTATAAACGAACCGTTGTATTATTTACCACATCATGGTGTTATAAAAAGCACGAGTACAACCACAAAGTTAAGAGTCGTCTTTGACGGCTCAGCCAAATCGTCCTCGGGTAAATCATTAAATGATTGTTTGGCTGTCGGACCAATTATACAATCCAGCCTTTATGATATTATATCCCGTTTCAGAAAACTTAAAGTAGTTCTAACTGGTGATATTGAAAGAATGTATCGCCAGGTTCGAATAACCGAAAGCGACACCAGGTTTCAAAGAATAATTAGGCGAGAAGAAGACAGTAAACCATTCAATACCTATGAAAAGCTAACTGTTACTTATGGTACAGCAAGTGCCAGTTTTTTATCCACTCGAGCAGTCTTTGAAACGACGAAACAGTATACTGAAGAGTTCCCAACAGCAGTCAACTGCATCAAAAACGACATGTACATCGATGATTTGATGACTGGAGCGGAAACAGTGGACGAAGTAATCAAGCTTAAAGGTGAAATAGATGCCATACTATCAAGCAGAGGCTTTCAACTTCGTAAATGACTGTCGAATAAGAGTGAGGTAAATCACAAGAATCACATTGGTAATAAAGATAATATGTTAGAAATACATGATGCAACAAACAATTCTACCAAGTTATTAGGACTACACTGGGACCCCCTGAAAGATTGCTTTCAATTTAAAGTAAGCCTAAATGATCTACCAATAACCACTAAAAGGGGTATATGTCCGAAGCTAGTCGTCTGTACGATCCATTAGGGTGGTTAGCTCCAGTAACAATCGCAATTAAAATATTTTTTCAAAAACTGTGGTCTGAAAAATTAGGATGGGACGATCCATTACCCTCAGATCTACTCAACGAGTGGCTAAAATTGAGAAACAACTTACCAAAGATTGACAATATTGAGTTGGAAAGATACCTTAATATCAACTCAGGAAGTCAAATAGAATTACATGGATTCTCAGATGCTTCTAAATATGCGTACTCTGCTGTTGTATATGGAAAGATAACCAACATAAATGGAGAAACCAAATCTAAATTGTTGTCCGCAAAAACCAAGGTGGCACCAATTAAACAATTATCCATTCCTCGTTTAGAACTGTGTGGTGCGTTACTTCTAAGCAAACTACTTCCGGCTGTCAAAAAGGCACTGCAAGCCGAAATAACTGGCATGGTGGCTTGGACTGATTCCACCATTGTATTGGATTGGCTTAATGCTCATCCTACCAAATGGAACACTTTTGTTGGTAATAGAACCGGAGATATACTTACAAATATGAGTAGATCACAATGGAGACATGTTGAATCTAGGGATGATCCAGCTGACTGTGCCTCAAGAGGACTTGAACCAGAAACCCTCCAACGATTTCAATTGTGGTGGAACGGTCCAAGCTGGCTACCAAACGCAGATGATTGGCCAAAAAACTTTGAAGGACAATCAAATACCACCCAAGAAATGCGAAACCATGCATTCTCTGCTCAAATTATCCATGCAAGCATTATTGATAGCATGAGTACCAAAATATCCAGCTTTAACACATTAACTCGAGTGTTAGCGTACGTTCAGAAATTCAGTAACAGAAATTCAACGAGCCCAACGTAAAATATTCCATCACATTCAATTAAAATACTTCGAAACCGAAATGAAATTGATTAGCTCTAAGAAAGAACTACCAGTATCAAGTAAATTGAAATATTATGAACCATTTCTTGATGAATCGGGCTTACTACGAGTTGGTGGAAGAATAACAAATGCATCAATAACTTACAACGTAAAACACCCAATAATACTCACGGCGCAAGATAACATAGCAGAATCAATCATTCGAGAACACCACATACGTCATCTGCATGCTGGGCCAACGCTAATGATGGCCACGTTACGACACAAATATTGGATATTGGGTAGTAGAAATCTTATTCGAAAAGTGGTTCATAAATGTGTAAGATGTGCCAAATATAACACCAATAATACCAATCAAGTCATGGGTCAACTTCCTACGTCAAGAGTTGAGTTGATCAAGCCATTTTATAATGTGGGAGTTGACTATGCAGGGCCATTTCAAACATATGTCAGAAGAGGAAGAGGGCAGAAACCACATAAAGGCTACATGTGTGTTTTCGTTTGCCTTGCCACAAAGGCAATACACATCGAACTAGTGTCTGATCTCACTACAGATGCCTATTTAGCAGCTTTATGAAGATTTACAGCCCGTATAGGATTGTGCAAAGAAATACTAAGTGATAATGGCACAAATTTCGTTGGGGCACGTCATCACATCTATCAATTTTATACCTTTCTGAAACAAAATGTTACTAATTTTTCAAACTTTCTTTTGGCAGACGAAATCACATTTAAATTTATTCCTCCCAGTGCACCGCATTTTGGAGGTATCTGGGAATCTGCAGTAAGAAGCGTAAAATTTCATTTAAGAAGAGTTACTGATGGCCATATACTCACTACCGAAGAGATGACAACCCTTCTAGTTGAAATTGAGTCTATGCTAAACTCAAGACCGATTTGTCTACTATCAAATGATGATTTGGACTATCTTACACCAGCTCATTTTCTGATCGGTCAACATTCCATTCAATTACCTGGTGAAGATCTAACGGGCATCAATATGTCAAAATAATCCAGATGGCAGATTGTACAAAAAATGAAGCAGCATATATGGAAAAGATGGTATCTAGAGTACTTAACCACCCTACAACACCAAAGCAAATGACATAGAAAACAATCAAACGTTAAAATTGAAGATATCGTCCTGATAAAGGAAAACAACTTGCCACCATCAAAGTGGTTACTGGGCAAAGTGGTACAATTACATCCGGGAACAGATGGCAACGTTAGAGTTGTTACACTTAAAACACAGCACGGTAACATAAAACGACCAATAGTCAAACTTTGTCGATTGCCAATAACTTGAATCATTCGATTCAAAGGGGCCGGGATGTTGGAGAATGAAATTTGAAAGAAAATTCAATTAGATCTGTAAAGAATATTATACTTATTTATGTTAATAACATTTTATTAATGTCTTTGCTAAAACTAAACAGTAGCTACATCTAGTGTTCAATTAATAATTGATAGTAGATCAAAATTAGTAGTAGATTGAAGTAGTAGATTGAATTATTTAATTATATCAGTAGTACCGTTAAGATTTTTTTTTTGTATAAAACTCTCTCTATAACTAGAATTTAATTAAAAAATAAAGTTTAAAAGGAAATAAGAAAATTATAAATTATTGATTCAGCTATCATTGATTGAAGGTCTGCAGGGTCGCAGAAGTGAGTGGCAAATAAAATACATTATTTTAAAATAATATATCTTAAAATATCTGACCGACAGGTCAGGACAGGTCAATTATTAATTGACAGAACAAAACAACAATTTATGATGTAATGGTTGAGGAAGGGTGGGGAGGGGGCTGCCATTGATCGTAGGTCTGCAGGGTCGCAGAAGCGAGTGAAAAAAATTAAAATACCATATCTTAAAATTTAAATTTAATGCTAGAAATTTAATGCAAAAATTCCCATGCAATTTAAAAACATTTTCATAACATGGCTTAGCTGATATCGTGTCTGCCTAAGGATTCGAACAAGGCACTGAAGAGGAAGGTTCAAATCCCTCCGAAATACGTAAACTGAAAAGTGGTGTTTTTCCGAGAAACTTCTAACCATACCTTTGAATTGAAAAAGTCCAATTACTTCGTTACTTACTTTAGTTTAAGTGTTCTCGAATAACCCCCAATTTCTTAAAATATTTGACCGACAGAATAAAACAAAAATCTATGATTTGATTGTGGAGGTAGGGTATTGGTGGTTTAAAGAATGGGAGAGGAGCTGTCATTGATCGTAGTTCTGCAGGGTCGCAGCAGTGAGTGGAAAAATAAAATAACATCTTAAAATATTTGACCGACAGAACAAAAACAAAAATCTATCAGATACAGTGATGGTTGAGGGAGTGGGAGGGGAGAGGACTTTCACTGATTGAAGGTCTGCAGGATCCCAGAACTGAGTGGAAATAAAATATTTTATTTTATAATAATGTAAATATCTTAAAATATCTGACCGGCAAATGTGATGGTTGAGAAAGTGGGTAGGTGAGGGTGCTATCATTGATCGAAGGTCTAGGTCTGCAAAATCACAGAAGCGAGTGAAAAATAAAATAGCATATGCTAAAATATTAGACCGACACAACAATAATAAAAATCTATCAGATAAAAGGATGGTTGAGGGAGCTGGCGCGAGTGGGCTATCTTTGATCAAGGGTCGCAGAAGCAAGTGGAAAATAAAAAATGTTATTTTAAAATAATATATCATAAAATATCTGACCGACAGAACAAAACAAAAATCTATGATGTGAAGTATGAGGGAGGGTTTTGATGATTGAAGAAGGTGTTGGGGGAGAAAACTTTCATTGATCGTAGGTCCACAGGGTCACTGAAACAAGTGAGAAATAAAATAAATAAAATAACATATCATAAAATATTTGACCGACAGAACAAAAACAAAAATCTATCAGATGCAGTGTAGGTTGAAAGAATGAGTGGGGGAGTGGTCTATCATTGATCGAAGGTCTGCAGAGTTGTGAAAGTGAGTGGAAAATAAAATACATTATTTTACAATAATGTACTGTTATGAAAGGTAATTCAAACGCCGGGATTGAAATTCGAACCCCTGTCCCTCACACAGCAAATTTGTCTTAACTGAAATTTTTATAATTATTTTCATTTTCCTTTACACATAGGTTCTTATACTCAATCCATAGTCATCATCTACTATCGTTTCCGTTAAAAAAAAAAAAAAAAAATCATTATTATCCTACAATAGTTGTGTAATATTTCTAATGTAATTTCCTTTATTCAATTTGTGATCGTTAGTTGCTATAAACTTAGCATAGAACGGTTGTATAATAACTTGCGCTATTCCCATGTAGATGTCCTACAATCGTATCTTAGTCAATGTTTCTGTTTATAATTGTCTTCTCATTGTAGTACTAGATATTAGTAAAGACCTTTTTTTGTGGTTACACATATTTACCGAAAGAGAATAAATAATCGGTTGTTGAGGTGTAAAAACAGAGTTTTGTTTTTATTATAAATACGTGGTTAAAGACAGGATTCTCGCTCTTAGTCTATTGTGACTCTTAGTCGAATAATATTATCCAGTTGGATTTGTTTTGACGTAAGTTGACATTTTATTTGTTTTGTTTGTGATAGATGTGATTAAATAAATGTCGGAAAAAACTTAAAAATGATATTTATAAACGAAACCAATAATTTATTTATGAAATTAAGTTTAATTCTCGTACGGAATTTCCATCATTTCGCGATTTATTTGAAGCATCCATTGACAGCAATGAAAAAATCTCCAATGTACACAAGCTGCAATGTTTAAAAGGATTACTACGGGGTGAAGTGGCAGCTCTGGTGCGTCACATTCCCATCACCGAAGTAAATTACGTAGAAACATGGTCTAAAATTAAAGAACGGTACGATAAACGAAAACAAGTAGTAACTCAGCTAATTAAGCAATTTATGGAGCAACCAACCATTAATCATTCAACGGCAAAAACACTTCATTACATGTGTGACCTTCTTAAGCCTTAAAGGTGTTAGGTGAAGAAGCTGAGAGGCGCGATCCTTGGCTCATTTTTATATTATTGAAAAAACTTGGTGAAGAAACTAAAAGGGAATGGGCTCTCCATGTAGTTGAAAATGATTTTCCGACAATTGAACTATTTATCAAATTTCTAAATCGTAGAAGCGATGAACTCGAGAGTTGTAGTTCTCAAGTCAAAGTTTCACAAGGAACCACAAAAATAAGGACACATCACACTACCGTTAACGAAGCAAAATGCCCCAAGTGTACGATTTTCATACGAATTATCAAAAATAATTAAGGAATAAAATAAAATACCGTATATGTTGTGTATGTCCGATAATTAAATTCAAAAATTAAGTTTAAAATATATAGGTGCATGTTTTAGTGCTTAAGCAAATTTGTATTTCCATCATGAGTGCAGTTAATTAAATTCAAAAATTAAGATTAAAAGCATATAGGTACATGTTTTAGTGCTTAAGCCAATTTGTGTTCTCATCATGAGTACAACTAATTTAATTCAAAAAAAAAAATTTTTAAGATAAAAATATTTGTGTGAACGTTCTAGTGCTTAAGCCAATGTTTGTTCTCGTCATTAGTACAATTTAAATTATATGAAATCAAGCAATTATTAGTGAATTTATTACTCAAACCACAAAAAAAAAATAAAATAAAAGATCACGTATAGCATACACTTGTTTCGTTTATGCTATTCAATCACCTGGTTCAACACGCCGCGCTAGAGCGATCGTGCCGTATATATACAATACCGTTCCCCTTGTAAAAGTTAAAGATATATCCGCCATCAACTATTTGTATTTCGTTCAACTACCATCTTACGGAAAGTTACCCTCCGGCTCCGGGTGCATAATATAGTCTATGGTGTACATCAAATATCACACGCACTGTACTCCGGTCATCTGGATGACTGTTTGGTTCTGCTGGACCGAACGAAGGATTGGAATTATATGGATCTGATGGACTTTATGGGCTAGGCAGCGGGTTAAGGGGATGACGGAGAGGGTTCGACCACAAACCTCAGGTGAGTCATAATTTTAATGTAGCTCTATTTGCAAGTAGGAATGAATATGGATATGTTTGTAGGTGTATGAGCGTGTGTATATGTATATGTGTGCTGTGGGTATATGTGAATGAGTGTAGTGGTGGCATGTAACATATAAACAAGAATTCTACCTAAGTATGGTAAAACTTATTAATATAAACCGTAAACTAATTAAAATAAAATAAAAAAATTGGATGGCTTGTTAATAATGAATCCATCAATTGATGTAGTTTGGCGTAAATTTGATGATGCGACGAAAACCAAGTTTTGGGCAATAACAGTGACGACTGGATTATTGTAGAAGGTTGTGATGGATGAAAATAAAAGAAAATGAAAACTAATATCGTCATCCTATTGTGATCAGACGAATTTTTAGTTCATTTATTGCATCTCGACGAATAATGTGGTTGGACAATTCGGTAAAGCATATGCTACATTACTATGTAACCATGATTGTCAAGTTATTTTTTTTAAAGAATTGTTTTTGGTGTGTATCGTTTCGATAAGCTGGGAACCAAATTAGTGGAAACGTTGCAACGGCGTTTGGGGATGTGCATCTCGTTTACTAACCATATATGTGGACCTGATCTAATTTCATTACAAAAAAAAAACCACTCCCAAACATAGAGAAGGATCGACATCGCTAATTCATTCATGGAATGAGTAGTACAAGGGTGATCAGTCTGTGCTAATAGAAATGGTTGAACAATTTTTAGTTGATTCCGATGTACGCAATGTTGCAGTAAAAGTAATACTATGAACTACCGAAAAGGGAAACCAGATCCACATTCGCCACGGATTCCTGTACTGTGAATTTTTTTGTCATACATAAACTTTTGTCCACTGATTTAAGCGTTGTAGTGATGAATATTTCGCATCACGGGTTATTACAATCCTATTCCTGTTTAGCGTGAGGTTTTGGTTTGTCTTACGTTCGTTTTCTCCAGTTGCCTCGCCAAATCATAAGGTATTGCCATCCTGAGAATGAGATGTGTGTGAATGGGTATGTATGTGTGTGCATGCGCGAGCGTGTGAGTGTATGAAATACGAGAGCATGTGAATGAGTGATTGATTATAGGGGTTGAACGTGGTGGTCGTGGTTCGTTCGTATAAGAGGGTTGCCAGAGTCTCAGTCTTTCACTTGCTTTTTCTCATACCCGTTCGTATCATGTTTTCTCGCGTACTATCCAGTTATTTGTGCTGAAGTAGCAGGATTTTTTACTCGTTCCCATAGAATTGACGCTAGCCTGAGGCTATAAATAAATCACGCTAGGTACGTGACCTACTGTGCCACTTCGTTGATTCGTCAACGAAGAGCTCTTCATTACAGTACATATCTTTAAATATGTAACCGACAGAAAAAAACAAAAATCTATGATGTGATGGCTGAGAGATGGGTACGGAGAGGGTGCTATCATTGATCGAAGGTCTGCAGGGTCGCAGAATCGAGTGAAAAATAAAATTACATATCTTAAAGGAAAATAAAATTCATTATTTTGAACAGAACAAAACAAAAATCTGTGATGGAAGTGATGGTTGAGGGAGGTGCAGAGAGGGCGTTATCAATGACCGAATGTCTTCAGGGTCACAGACACGAGTGAAAGAAAATTTGAATAAAAGCCATTTTAACTTTTATTTTAATCAATAATTACTTATTTATACTCAACAAAATAATTAAAAATAAAATAAAAATTTTATTAACAGCGTCTAAACTAGGATTAGGGCCTGATTCGTCCTTGAAAAAGTGATTGCTTATAAAATAGAGGAAAACGTTTTATTTTGGAAACTTTTTTCTAGTGAACATTTTTTCTCCAGTACGCCTATTCTGGCATTGCCCCGAGGAATTAGGAATTGAGAAAAAAGTGCAACAAATGAAATAAAGAAATATTTTCTAATACGAATTCGCTTCATAATGCTATCGCCTCCGGGTCTACGTGCTCTTTCCTTGCACGTGTGTTAATGATCCAGGTGTGGAGAGTCACGCTAAATGATTAGCAAATGGGCTGGATCAAGGTGTTATGCGATTCGTGCCGTGCCGATGATCGTCTAGGCTGGGGGCCAATCCCAGTCACGAACGGAGCCACCTGGATACCGGGCAACCTCCAGGTGTATTTGCCTTGCCAAGTTAACAGAGCTCTGACTTGGTCGACCTACTTTCTCGTGATTCTCGTGGGAACAAAAATGAAAACAAATAATTATAAAAAAACACAAACAAACACAAAAGGCGGGATGTCACCGCACTGACGAGAGGAGAGGGTACAAGTGGAAGACACAGGAGCGTGTCTCTTCGCCGTGCTGACGATAGAAGTGTACCGGCGGCAAGTGGTACTGCTGTGGCCGGGAGCAGTATAGCTTCCATGCCAGCAGAAAGTGGCACTGTGCCGATTAGAGTTGGTAAGGGTAGACGACATAGAGGTCCACCTCTACCACCTTTAGGTCAGCCTGGAGGGCTGGACGACCAACTGAGGCGGGGGCTCAGTGATGCTGGTACCAGGTGGTACCTAAGGTTCCTCGCGGAGGGAATCTCTCCGGAGGACTCAAAGAGAAGGGCTCTGGAACGGAAAGGGAAAGCCCCAACCGTCGGAGCACAAAACATTAAGCGGGCCAGAGAGTCGACGACGACGCAGGACAATGCACCAAAGAAACACAGGATAGCCACCCGCATAGACAGGGAGCAACACCATCTCAACACAAGCACCAGCTATGCTGGAGTTATTAAGGCAAGCAAGGTGGCTATTATGGATGTGAATTATCCCCAGACAATGCTTAGTGCAGAGGAGCTGGGGTTAATCGAAGCAGGGCTAGTGAACCAACTAGCGATAGGATGTGCTGATCACAGGATTGGGTTTGGGAGTATCCACTTCAAAGCTGGTTATGTGGTGGTAGAATGCGACGACGAGTAGACGGTGAAATGGCTTGAGTCTGTGTTACCTAAAGTGGAAGTCGGTACACATATACTTGTGACCAAAATGGGGGATGAAATTCTGATTCGTCACAAGATTACCGTCTTTCTACCAAGGAGTGCTGGGCAGACCAGGGAGAAATCTCTCGCTTTGCAAGAGGGGCAAAACGCCGGCTTATTTGTTGGGGAGTGTTAGGGAGCGGAAGCTGTCAGGAAGTCGGGATGAGGGCACAGGCCAACTCCTGACGGCTCTAATTGACGACAGGGGAAAGACAGCCTTATCCGGGGTGGGGAATACTCTCAACTACCGGTTTGGCAAAGTCATTGTCCATGGACCTAGAAGGACAACAGCAGAAAGTACAGGGGTAAAGGGGGCCGGTGGCATCTCGGGGAAAGTACCTCAGTTATCACCACAGCCCAGGAAGGCAGCCGCAACCGTAATGACACCCAGTGAGGTGGCAAATATGGTTGTGGAAGAGGAGGGGGATGCTGCTGCAGAGGATTGCAGTAGTATCGAAGACTTAGGGACCGAGGAGGAGGAAAGGTTGTTGATGGATGAAGGGGCAGGTACGCCCCTCACCGACAACATCTAATGGAGGTGGCAGGAAGATTGTGCGTGGCCCAAGTGAATGTTCACCACGCCATAGCAGCGTCAGCTGTTGTGGCCAGAACATTCACTAAGAAACAGCTAGGGCTCACGCTGATACAAGAACCCTGGATCCACAAAAACAGGGTGAGGGGCCTTGCAAACAGCGAGGCAAAGGTAGTATGGGATACTAATGCAAACTCACCTAGAGCGTGCATAATGATAAGGAAAAACATTAATTATATTTGTCTTTCAGATTTTCTTACCTTACATCAACTACCATCACACTCGGAGGCATTCGCCGCCACCCATTTTTGTCACAAGGGCAAGACAGGAAATGTTAGACCTAACGGTAGGAAGTACCAATGTAGGACAGTTCATAAAGAACTGGAGAGTCTCAAATGAACCCTCCTTGTCGGATCATAGAATGATTCTGTTTGAATTGGATAGTACGCAAGAGGAATCACCCCCGGTTCGGAACCCCAGAAACACAAGGTGGGATCAATTTTAGGAGAATCTTATAGAGGGTCTACAGCTAGTAACGGTTAGAGGGACAGTAAAACACTATACCGCGCTGGAACAAGCTGTAGCGGAGGTAAACCTGGCAATCGCCAAGGCGTTCGAAGCCAGCTGCCCAATTACTAAGGTAAAAGAGCAGAGGGACGCGTTTTAGTGGAGCAAGGAGTTATCAACATTAAGAACAGAAGTACGGAGGCTCTTTAATAGAGCAAAACAATCCGAAAACTGGGAAGAGTATACTAGGGTGCTTACCACCTACAATAAGGAAATCAGGAAGGCAAAGAGGGGCAGCTTCAGAACCTTCTGTGAAAACATCTCTGCAACGCCTGTAGCGGCTAGGCTGCATAAAGCTTTGGCCAAGGACGGTGTCGAGATTAAATCTTCGTTGAGAAGGCCGGATGGCCTCACTATTTACGGAGGACCATATCAAGTGGGCCATAGGCACTTTCCAGCCATACAAATCACCAGGAGTGGACGGAATAGTTCCAGCTCTCCTGCAGAGGGGGCAGAAGTGGCTATTATTGCACCTCCTGGGCATCTTCAGGAGCAGTCTGGCACTTGGGCATAGTCCAGAACCATGAAGAACGGCAAAAGTGATATTTATTCCAAAGGTAGGTAAGAAAGATAAAAACGATGGAAAAGGTGATCGACAACCACATACGAACCAATATTTTGGTGAGATCGCCTTTGCAAGATAGTCAACATGCGTACAGAACGGGCAGATCAACGGAAACTGCGCTGTTCAGGTTGACGAAAGAATTAGAAGAGGCGGTGGACAGCAAAGAAGTTGCTGTCTGTGCCTTTTTAGACATTGAAGGAGCTTTCGATAACACTTCGCATGGAGCAGTCAAGAAGGCTCTAAGGAGGAAAAATGTTGACAGCACCACAACTGACTGGATGTGTGAGCTGCTGAGAACTAGAGTAGCAGAAACCAAGGCTGTGGATTGCAAAATCAGCCTTGACACCACTAGGGGCTGTCCGCAAGGTGGGGTCTTATCACCCCTCATGTGGAGTCTGGTGGTGGATGAAATTCTAGTTGTATTAACTAACCAGGGTATTACATGTCTTGGGTACGCGGATGACATTGTCATTATCGCCAGAGGGAAGTTCGAAGAAACACTCTGTGATATTGTACAGAGGGGACTGAATCTGGTAGACACTTGGTGTACATCTGTGGGACTAAAACTCAATCTAAGTAAAACTACGGTAGTCCCATTCACCAAGAAAAGAAAACTCAGTATGAAGCCAATCATAATGAAGGGCTCCTTAATTGAATCTGCACAGGAGACCGAATATCTAAGAGTAATTCTCGATAGTAAGCTCCTGTGGAGTAACCACATGGAAGCGGTGGTAAGCAAAGCCGTAAGAGCTCTGATGGTATGCAAAAATCTTGCTGGTAAAACCTGGGGGTGCAACCCCGGTATCTTAAGGTGGATGTATACCATGATAGTGAGACCAGCCATCACTTACGGAGCAGTTGCATGGAAGAAAACAGCCCAATTTAAAGCTGGGAAGACAAAGTTGGAAAAGGTGCAGAGACTGGCTTGTATCTGCATCACGGGGGCAATGAGAACATGTCCTACCGCATCAATGGAGATGTTGTTAGGACTTGTTCCACTCCACTTGCAGGTTAAGAGCGTAGCAAGAGAAACCATACTGAGATTTAGCATGCATGGTATGGGAAAGGAGAAAATAATCGAGTCCAAATATCGAGGAAGTCTTACAAGGGAGAACCCCTTGCTTGAGTTTCCTAAAGAAGGAATGATTAAGCAGTTCAACTTCGATAGGAAATTTACATCGCAGTTGTGCAAAAAAACGGAGTGGAGCAGTGAATTCACTACGTACCATCTGAGTAATGATGTTATCAAATGGTACGCGGATGGTTCAAAGACCGAGGCGGGGGTGGGTGCAGGAGTATTTGGACCAAAGACGAAATACTTTGAGCCCATGGGCACCTGCCCAAGCGTCTTCCAAGCCGACATATGTGCTATCGAAAGGTGCGCAGACTTCAGCTTAGGAAGGAAATATAAAAACAAGAGAATTGCCATCTTGTCGGATAGCCAAGCAGCAGTTAATGCGTTAAGCTCATACACCCTCACATCGAAATTGGTTGGAGACTGTGTGAGAAAGCTAAACAAGCTTGGGAATAGTAACAAAGTTACAGTTTACTGGATACCTGGTCATGCGGGTATCGCTGGTAATGAAGTAGCTGACAAATTGGCAAGGCGAGGTGCTATTATATCTTTTGTCAGCCCGGAACCTTTTTGTGGATTGGGGACAAAAGCCATACATGAAAGGATGAGGGAAGTAATTATGATGGAATGGTCCAAAACCTGGAACAACACTACGGGCTTAAGGCAGTCCAAGGAGTTGATTGGACAGTTTAATCAAATGAGGACAGTAATGTGCTCTAGGATGAGTAGGAACAACCCAAGAATACTGACAGGGGTTCTTACAGGACACTGTAAACTAAGAAAACACCTTAAGAACATTGGGGTGGAGCCGAGGGACGAATGTAGATTCTGTCTATTGGAAAAAGAGACCCTCGCTCATCTTCTCAAAGATTATGGAGCATTGATTTACACGAGAAGGTTACATCTGGGGGCGTATAATATTGCCGGGCATGACCTGCATAAACTTAACCCTATTCATATCCTGAAATTTCTAAGGGAGGCTGGATTGGAAGAGGTTCTCTGAGTATGCACCAGGGAGTAGTAGGGTGGGGTGCAATAGATCATTTTGGTCGCAGTATAACATATCACCACTGAATTTAATCTAATCTAATCTAATCTAATACGAATTCGGTTATTTCTGCGACACAGCCTAGTATTTATGAAAAAATTGCTAATATACTTCACCACAATTTTAAATTGTTAGAAGTAATGCAATTTATTGAGAAAAAAACTGTTACATATCTCAAAATTTATTTCATCTTTTGTTTTGGACCATATCTTCTATCTAAATAGCTAAAAATAAGGTGTATTTCTGTGGGTGGATGGGTGACAAAAACTCATGGAATCTAGATGAATGTTTTGTATAAGATCCAGGTTAGCTCGAAAATGGAAGATCTGGATTCATTTTAAAATTAGACAAAATGTTTATAAAGTTTTATTACTGTTTCGAATAATTTCTGGCCACGAACTTCCGGTTTTTCACTTCTGGCTAAAGTTTTTTTTCGAAGTGTTTATCCCTACTGTAGCCTACAGTTTAAAATCATTGTTAAAGGTTTCAATCAATATGAGAAATATTTCATTAGCTTTTAGGGTACATTGGACAAAGGATTGGAGAAACCGCTATATAAAAGGTGTTTTTTTCATTATGTTTTTAATGTTTGTTGGGGACATACAACAGTCGTTCTGCAATTAATTTTGATGACACTTGACAAAATGACAAAAAAAGCATCAAATATGTATGGCAAGGAGCAGATTAGTTTTTGAGCGATATTTTACTTAGTGGTGGAAATTTCCACGAGCAAATGTTTTTTTACAGCTCAATAACATCTGTACCTGATGTTTGAGTTGGATAAAGTTGGTACATAAGAATTTAGTACGGTTCTCTTTCTTTTATATATTTAAAAGTTTAGCTCCTGTTATGGAGCCATATTGCCCAGTACGGTTCTCAACAGTTCTGCATCCCAATTTCCGGATTATCACTTCCAGTACAAATTTTTTTTTGCAAATTTTAACATTTTTTTCAGTATGATTAGTTTTTGGACGGTATTGTGGTAATTAGGGGGAGAAAACGAGATGATGTTTTGTTTTCAGAGCTGTGGTGAAGTTAGTTATTTTTTTCTCAATTCCTATTTCACTATGAACCGGAGTAGGACTACAGGCTGATCTGTTATTCAATGAACAAAGGATTATCGATTAATAATTATCAGATTGATGTTTACTATGATATTGAGTCTAGATATCACTTAATGATCAATCCCATGGCGTAGGAAAACATTTCTGACTCTGAGAAGACCATACAAATATTTCAAGAGGAGAAAACGTTCTAAGGAGAGTCTTGGCTAGAGATACAAAAACAAATACAAAGCGGAATCGTTAAAACCCTGCTACGAAAAAAAACACATTTTTAGATTGAGAAACAATGTTGAGTAGAACAGTGAGTTTACTATGAATCGGTTGAGGCATGACTTAATCAGATGGTGCACGAATTTATAAAAACACAGATGAGCTAAGAAGCAAAACTACATGCACGAACAACCGAATATTCTAAAAAAATCGGCGGTCAAAATTCAATGTCAAAAACATTGTGTTCTGGAAGGAAATAGACCATCTAATGACATCTTAAATCGGTGAGTGGGAACTGCCGTCATTACATCTTCGGGATATAGGGTCAGAATAGGTGATAATAATGTAGCAATAATCAGGTCGAATACAATATAAATTTATTTATAACGTCACTTAATAATCCTAGCCAATATTTAAATGAACTTTGCTTATTTTAGTTATTTCAACTTTCTTAAAGCATCAGTTGAATCCCCACGAAAATCATAAAGCTACAATCAACCAACCATTCATATTTTGTTCATATAACCTAAAAATTTTATTGCAATTAACACAACATGTGACCGAAAAAAAATATATATTCTAATAAATTTTATGGCATCCCGGAGAAATATAAAAATAATAATAAAAAAAAAATAGAGGAACAATTTGGCTTTTGGGTTAAAGCACCATAAAAGAAATAAAAAAAAATATCGCGTTTTATGTTACATTTAATTTAAATTTAAGAAGAAAAAGTTGGGTTGGTTTTTGTACAACCTTTTCTATTTAAAAAAAATAATAATTTTTTTTGTTTGTTATAATTTAAATTGTAAATTTAAATACTTTTGATTATAATATTCTATGGAAATTGTTAACATTTATTAATTGTGAAATTATGAAAAGAAACAAAATTATTTTATATAAAATGTAATAAGGGTTTGGCATAAATTTTATTTGATATGGAAATCTTTTTTTAAAGTTGCAAATGAAAGAGTTGGAGAGAATATTACAGAAAAATAATGAGAGGAATTATTTTTTTTTTATAAGGCGTTCATGCTCCATGTAGGAGCGTTGCCAGGTTGATCAGCTTTGAATATTCACCACAGTCATTCGCAACAGCGACATAATTACCATGGCAGCCGATTTTTTTAAGGTCGTTTATTACGTCAGTCTCCCATTGTAGTCGTGGTCTACATCGCGGTCGCCCACTCCCGGGGTACTAACGTACATTTTTCTAATCATTCCAGACTGTGAATCGGCTCGTAGAACATGCCCAAACTAAGCAATCCTATTAGAACGGATACAATCTATTATATCAGGACCCTCAAGAAGGTCTCTGATCTCAAAGTTATATCGGGTTCTATACTCTCCATCGTCTGTCTTCGGACCAAAAATGTAGCGTAGGATCTTACGCTCAAATACAGATAAATGCGATTCGTCATTTTGTGTAAGGGTCCACGTTTGTGACCCATACATCACAACAGGTCTAATCAATGTCTAGCATAACTTGAGCTTGGTGTTAGTTGATACATACGGAGATCCAAGGAGAGGTTTGATTGAGTAGAAAGTTCGATTACCTGCAGCGATTTGAGCTTTTATATCTGTAAGTATGCTGTTGTTTGAGTCAAGCATTGATCCCAAATATTTAAAAGATTCAACTCCCTCAATTCGTTCATCGCCGCACATCAAATCTTTCTTCTCAGCCTCCCTTGAAACATTCATATGTTTGTTTTATTGTAGTTAATTTGCAGACAAATTTTTCTAGCACCATTCTCAAGCGACTTGAAAGTCTCACTCATAACAGCTTCACTTCGGCCGAGGATGACAACATCATCAGCGTAAGCAATCATCTGTACTGACTTTATTGATTGATTGATTGATTGATTGGACTGTAGGACCAAGCACTAGGCGAGACTCCCGGATTACGGCCGGGCCACTTCCTACAGCCGTTTTACATCTAACATTAGGTAAGGATAGGTAGGTAATTATAAGTTAGGAGTGAACGACCCGGTTACAGACACCTGGCAAATCGTATCTAGCTACTACTTTTTACGAGACAATCACAAGGACAATCACTTATACATATAATCTGCAATCGCCAATCAGCAATCCCGTATCTAAAATTCCTCGCTTAAACTAACTTATGAACTACCCAACACCAATACTTAACATCTAAATCGGCTCTGTAATTCTCATCCAGAAAATCCATATTGGATTTGACTGGATTCGAACCGTCGACCCTAACAATGTAAGACTAGTGCGTTAACACACTCGGCTATACATCGCCTCCCACTCATCTGTACTGACTTTATTGACAAGATATTGTTATTAGTCGGTAGTTTCTTTTGACGGCACACATATTCCAAGGCTAGATTAAAAAGTATAGGAGAGATAGCATCACCTTGTCTTAAACCGGAATCGACTTTAAAAAACTTTGATATTTCTTTCTCTACTCGTACACAGCATTGAGAGTTCTGTACTGTCATTTTGCATAGTGATACCAGTTTACCAGGAATTCCCATTGACACCAGAGCAGACCATAGAGTCTCTAGTTCGAGAGAGTCATAGGCCTGCCTGAAATCAATGAAAATTTGGTGCACAGGTATGTTGAACTCTCGACACTTTTCCAAAATCATCCTTATCGAGAAAAGTGCATCGGTGGTACCTCGGCCCTGCCGGAAGCCACACTGATATTCTCCAAACAGTTGTTCAGCAAAAGGATTGATTTTGGATAGCAAAATGTAAGAAAAGATCTGATATGTTGAGCAGAAGAAAACGATTCCTTTATAGTTTGCATATAGTAGGCGATTACCTTTTTTATGGATTGGTATCAGCATAGCTACCAGGGAAAATTAACTATTGCAAGGCGAAAAACTTCAGACCAATCACTCCCTGCTCATACTTTTTAAAGCCTTTGTTGAGGTTGATCGACTGACATATTAGAAATATCTAGTTAAGAAGAACCCGCTAGGAAATAGGGTATACGCTTGTCAAGCAGGTGGTTTCTGACATTGAAGAGACTATTTACAAAAGCCAATCACTCTCGCTCGTTTTTACCTTGACGGAGTCACAGAGTCACTCCTTGAGGGAGTGGAAAGGAACGGAGTAAATAAAACATTAAGGTGGCTACAACGGGAGTTGGAAGACCGATGTCTCCCGAGCAGAAATTAGTTAGGGAAAGCCTGAATACAGTCAGGGCCTGATCAGGGTTAGATAGGGCAGGCCCTATTAGGGCAATCTGATGTGGGCCTGTTCCGGACCTGAATTAGAATACCCTTTTAGGGCAAACCTTATTTGGATGCATCCTGCCCTGATTTGATTTTTCGTATCTGACCCCTAGTTGGGAAATTTGATCAGGGCCTGATACAAAATGCCTTACTAGGGTTTGCCCTATTTAATTTTATATGGAAAATTTGATCAGTGCCTGATCCGTTTATCCCAATCAGGACCTGATTAGGCAAAAGCGTTACACTCATGATCAGGGCCCTATCAAAAGGGCTAACCTGATCAAGGCCGTATTTGAGCCCTAAGAAATTTCTGCTCGGGCTGTTTATTCACACAAAGGACTACACCGAAATCTAGGTAAGTGTGAGGCAATTATTCTTTTGAAAGGAGCCAACAGGAAATACCTCTGCAGAAAAATGCAGAATGTAATGGATATTACCAACAGTTCGTGTCGGAAGAATGGTCTAATGATTAATGCTTCTAAGACACAGAGTTGCGTTTATTAACAGAAGCAAATCAAACAACTTTACTCTTTCTTCAATTGGCAATAACACATATTTCAGAACTGTGGTGAAGTATCTTAGTGTTACTCTCGACAAGTGGCTCAACTGACATCCTCATGATGAGACCAAATACAAAAACGAAACTCGAGTTCTAAGGTAGTGCAGGAGGGCTTTTGGCGGCAAATGACAATTGACTTCGAAAATGCTCTACTGGTTGTCTAAAGTGAGAATACCTGTCAGATTTTTTCATGCCGACTGGCAACACAGTACCTCTACTTGACTTTTGAAGGTAGTATGGTTGACATCAGAGATATTGAAATTCCAATGACAGAGGAACGGTCTATAGCTGATTTGGTATTAAGCAGCGCGACCAACACGATGGACGTCTTGAGTAGATGGATCACTCATTGAAAACGGTGTAGGAGCTATGTTCTACTGCGGAAATTAGAATTTTGGACAGCAATTTTGTTTCCTTTACTTGGCAAATACTTCACAGTTTTTCAAATTTAAGCATTCGCTATATGCAGCATCAAAGCATCAACTTGACAGAACAAGTGGTCTGGCACCATTATCAATATTTTAACTGATACCCAGGCTGCTCTGAAAACCATTTGAAACTACACTATTAAGTCAAACACAGTTCAGGATCAGTGGCAATCAAAAAAGCTAATAAGAAAGCAATTCATAGGTTCCGAACCACCAATTGGTATATTAAAAAAAAAGAATAAGTTTGAGAACAGGTTTTCCCATGCATCAACTTTCAATGAAGAAATACAATACGCTGCAAAATTTCCAAAAAGTTGACTCCATCAGTTTTGAAGTAGGAAATAATCTAACATGCCACTTTTGTTTTGTTGAAGAAGAAGAACTTTTCCACAAATGACAATATTTATCAAAAATGCAAGGCAGGTATTTTGAACAGAAATAAATGAAAACATGCCAAAAAAGCGTAAAATTTTTTAACATTTTGAAAATTTTCTTAAAGCTCTTTCGAGCCGAAGTAATTTATTCATTACTTCGCTCTAAAAGGCCTAAGTATTTTTCTATTTAAGTTTCTGTTTTGGTTTCAAATAATTTATTCGTTCGGATCAGGCAAGACTACATCGACCAAGTTTCCTTCTATTCAAATAATTCATTTGCTGTTTACATTTTTATTTTTAGGCGATGCTAGCCTGAGCTTTGCCTCTCTTTGAAAGAATTAAAAACAATCGCAAATATAGTTTTTTCTTTCTAGACAATACCACTAATAAACTAAATTCTGAATTCTAAACATTATCGCGATTAAATTAAGTTTTCAAGCAGCGTTCCAATTTTCATTTTAGTTTAACCTAAAAAAAAGTTTATCTTCCAAAATAAAAATTAAAATCGGTTCTCAAAGAACTAATTTTAACGTTTTTATTTTTTTTAATTTTATTTCGCTCAAAAGAAAAGAGGAATAAAATCTAATTTTTTTCTAGCTCTCCGTTATAAATATTTTTATTGGCTCTGCTTTATTTTGGATAGTTTTCGTCCTGTATCGTTGTTTAATAAGAGAGATTTTAAATATTTCTATGATTGACTGATTTTATAATTTTAGATAATGATTTCATGTTTTTGCAATTTAATATTTTGTACATAATTTATTAATAAACAATTTTTAATGTGTTATTAACGAATTCAATTATGATTTATTGTCATTATTTAGTGAACGAATTTATTTAAAATAAAAATACAACAAAACAAATGGATTAATTTTTTTTCGATTATTATTTTTTTTAATTAATTAGTTGTTAATATATTTTCATACACATTTCAATTAATTTACAAGAATACATGTTTTTCTTTTTCTATTAAAATCGCCAAAAAACATAGCGATCTAATAAAAATGTAAAAACTTAATGGAATTGTTGTAGTTTTTTCAGTTAGCTCAGTTACTTTCTCAGTCATATCGAACGAACTTATTTTCTTACAAATTTGAAACAAAACAAACAAAAGGAAACGAAAAACAAAAAACCTGGTATAACCAAAAATCTCTGAGAGGATTATATTTATTTTTTAAAATAATTAGTTTCCAACAAAAAAGTCTTTTCTTGTGCATTTTTATTTTGCTCACAAAAAGTTTTTTTCGTAAATTCTTTTATTTTCTCTTAAGAGCAACAGCGAAAAACAAAAAAATAAAAAAAACGACAAAAAAATTCATCATATCAAGCATTGGTCTTGGTAAATTAAACATGTCTCGAGTTACACATGTCTCCATGTTACTCTTTCGATATCGGAGGTCAGTCGATCTTTGGAGAAACACGTTTTTGAAACCGCTGCAATAGCAGGATAAAAATGTTAGACAAAAAAATTAATGGTTCGGTGGGAAGGAAATGAAAATAACAAAAGTTAACTCCCTTGACTCTTCACAGCGGATAGGCACTCCAAAATTTTGCTACTGCCACGGCCTTTCTGTACTAACACCGTTGGTGAACAAAAGGGGCTGTAATGAATGAACAGACTCCATCGAAGATGAAGATTGCTAATTGCTCGTTGAAATTTTCAAGCTCATCGTTGTAACTACCAGTAAGGATCAAAGCAAGATCCTCAAACAGGTATCGATGAAATTAGATAAGTTTTACTTCTAGGGCTCAAACAAATGCTACATAAACTGGTTGGTGGAGACAATTTCATTTTTTAAAAATAAAAAATGCATCTTGTGAAAACATGGATTCTAGGTCAGAGACAATCTGAGATGGTTAGAAGTGTTAAAAAGTTTGTTACGGTGATATGATTTCTTCATTTTAAAATGTAAGCTCCAAACATACATACGATGCAAAAAAAAGCCAGGAATCGAATCTCGAATATGTAGTTCAGTAAACGTTATCATAATAGCAATGGACAAACTTTACTCAATTTTGACAAAGTAAAATAAGTGAGTCAAATAATCTCATGCCTTACCTGCTAAATATATTCCCAATTTAAGCACACAATCTCATCAAAAACAGAGAAGCGGCTCTTTCTATGAAGTACTAGAACATTCTGTGTAAAGCAGTTCTAAAAACTAGATATGTGGATAACATCACATAAGTTCTTGAACTACATCTTATGGCTGAGATATCCTCAGGAGATCATTTTCAGAAGCTGTAGAATGTTTACGAAAATATTTATGAGCGATAATACATTAATTTTTTAGTAGAAGTAATCATAATGAAGGAGGATCACGTCTAATGAAATTTATGACAAACGGATTAAGTGAGCTTCAGTTTTTTAAGCGGAATGGAGCAAGTAACTTCATTTTTTAAAAGTAGAACTATTGATCAGCTCCACGACCTGCTACTTGGAACTTTTGATAATTCGCATCTCAAAACGAGGCATTTTAATGTATGCAAATCGGTCTAGTTGTGTTAATATATCGGTTAATATAAACCAAAACAAACTAGGCAAAGGTATGAGGAACTTTGAAACAATTAGTAATGAAATTTTTGAAAAATAATTTGAAAATTAAAGATGGATCTTATGAAAAGTATTGTGAATGCATTAAGACTATCATGGTGGGCACTGCAACTACGGAAAAACATTAAAAAACCAACCAAAATAAAAACTCCCGGTCCGGATGTAATTTGAATTATTGTGATACGGCAGTGCTTGGATACATTGGAAAATCTCAAGAATTTGTTTGACTTACATAGCTTTTGACCATGTAACGCCTGAATAAACGTGATAGTCATCTTTACTCCAAAACTTAACAATTGCGAGGCAAAAAGTCATAAATCAATCAATCTTTGTGTATACACACTTCTTAAACTATCAATAGTTGTCTCTGAAATTAAAGAGGTTATCATAAAAACAATCACTCTTGGCGCAGCTTCCACTTCTTCTAAAAGGGGAAAATAAAAACTTCTGCAGGGGAATAGCATTTGTCCAAAACAAAAATAATATTTGGGACGAAAGATTACCTACTAATAAAGTCTATTGCAAGGTTAATTTTTTTTTATACAAAACAAAAATACCAAAGGGTGGTAGGACTACAGGTCTCATAGGACTACCTCTTTTTTATTTATTTGTCATGGGGCCCCCTAAGGGCTACTAAAAGACTCATACTACTAAGAACTGCAAAGGAATTTAAGAAAAATAATCAAACGATGTGAAGAAAATTGGAAAAATAATTATTGGGTTTTGTTCATGTCAACAGATGACAGAGTTATATAAAGGAGATACAGAGTAATAATTCTAACGAAAGGGAACGTTTGAAGCTAACATGCGAAACCTTGGACATCTAAACAGATTGCAAGTTCATTTACAATAGTGCAAATGCCACGGTCTACATGAGAAATGAGGATCTTGGGCTTTGATTTCCCATTTGGTAAATATATGACCATTCAGACTGAATATGCGGCAAAAATACAGAATCGGTAGAACAGGTCTTGCAAGGTCAATAATATTTTTAGTAAAAAAGTCAGACACAGAAAGGTTCAAAAGAGTCCCACAATCACCTGGTGAAATAAAAAAATATTGAGTACACAAACAGCAAAATCTTTTAATAGAATGTAGACGTCAAGTCGGACAGGTGCGAATAAAATTTGCTCGTCAAGGGTTTCGTGAATATAAAAAAATACAGTATCAAAAATAATTTACTTAAACTTGTGTTGTCTATATATTGCCCGACAATAAATGTTTCATCGTATATGTCAATCTCATCTAAATTGATCGAAAAGATACAAACCTAAAAACTGTGCACCGCGAAATTCTAAAAATTGCAAACAATTGCAATGTTTCTTAAATCAGGTGTTCTTTCAAATGACACCACACTTAACCGGGTTTTAAATGATGTTTTTAACCCTTCTCATTCCCACCCCCTTAATAAATATAATTATGAGTATATGACACTTTTATATATTTTTTATCAAAAACTTACTAATTTTGCTATCACTTTAAACTTTTTAAGATTTTCGATCAGTTGGGTTCGGAGCTAATCGAGGAAAGAAAACATTAAGAAAACTTCGTTATTTAAAATTATACAAAAAATGGTGAATTATAAAAAAATTATTTTCTCAAGCGTTGATGTGAGGTAGCCCTGCAAAATAAATGAAAACGGCTTTATTTGGTTTTTAACCGGTCATCTTGTGAGGATATGTTACGTTCATACGGATTTCAAGTTTTAGGTTCCTAGGATTTATGGTATACGAGATAATCGATATAATTTGAAAAACACGTTTTACATTCACCAATAGGATTCGTTATAAAAAACGGACCCCTAAAAACTTATAGTCGTTCGCTTCGCAGCTTGTTCTTTTCAAAGCTTTGTAACTCATTGCATTAATATAATAAATATTTAAATAATTCATTTGTTTGCTTAATTCATTCAAAAGTATTAATAGAAAAAAATTACCTGTTGTGTAATAAAATTATTATATGCCAAACCACATTTTTTTTTGCTAATACCTAATTTTCAAAAATTAAAGCTTAAAACTAAAACTAAAACAAAAATTACAAAACTTTAACTAAAAAACAAACTTTTCATTTTCAATAATAATAATAATAAGAAGAAATATAGAAACGAAAAGAAAACAATAATTACAAAATTGTTGGACCGTATTTTCATTTAATTTTTTAGTATTTCTGTCTATTTTCAGGATTTTTGTTACAAAAGCAAACCAATATTATTATTATTTTTTTTTTTAAATAAATTTTTTCTGATTATTCGTTTTTCCTTGTTTTGAAACAATACCAACAGCAAACAGTAACACAAATATGTTGAAGAAATTATTTCTATTAATTTTTCATGGCACAGAAAAATTAAAGTTTATAATATCAATAAAAATCACAAAAAAAAAAAAGTTTAGAAATAAAAATAAAAATAATACATTATTTCTTATATTTTATTGTTGGTGTTAGTGTGAATTTTTTTAAAACGGAAAAATCAAAGCGTAAGAAATAAAACAAAACCAAAAAGAAAATATGAAACGAAACTAAAAAGAAAAACAAAAAATTTCCTATTTTACAGTATTTCTGATAAAAAAAGTCAAATAAATAATATAAAATTTTCATTTCTTTTCTACTAAGTGGTAGCAAGAAAATTAATATTGTTTTGTCTCCAAATATATCTGTGTTGAAGTTTTGTCTTGCAATCTAAGTGGTTTAATTATGATTTGTAAAACCCATTAGTATGTGCACGCTTTTGTTATTTTGAATTAGATTAAAATCATATAACGGTAACATCATATTAAAGCACACAAGCAACAAAAAAATATTAAAAAAAAAACTCCTACCACCCACCCCCAACTTATCCCCTTATGTTTTTTTTTCTAAGAAAAAAAAAATTATTTACTGTAATTTAAAATCCAAAACACAGACAGAAATAGAAATAGAAAAAACAAATAATACGAAATAAAAAAAAAATAAGAAAAAAAAATTAATTAAAAATACACAAACCATTAACATTTACATATATATAAACCAAAAAATAATTTATGTTTTCTTATTATTAAATTTAATAAAAATGAATAACAATAAGAAAAAAATAGTTATGTTGTTTTTAAATTGTTGATTTAAAGTTAATATTCGTTTTATAAATATTAATAGACACCGGGCAGCCCATCCCAACAAAATTTATTATTACTTTTTTTTAATATTCTTAATAATTATAGCATTGTCAATTTAAATATAATAATAATAATATAATAATAAAGAAATAAAAAACATACGACAATTATATTTTAATTTGTAATATATATATAAATTATTTTTAATTATTTTTTTTTGCAAGCAATATCATAATAATAATAAATATAATAATTAAATACAAAATAATAATAATAAAAACTTATTATATATATTCATCACAACAAAAAAAAAAACAGGACCGACAAACATTTTCCTTATATATATAATATAGAAAAAAAATTAAATTGATTATTTTCTTTAATATTATTTTATTTTTAACTAACATAAAATCAGTAATTTATTTATTTACAATAAAGGAGAAACGAAATGAAACCTTATCATCAGACAACTAAATATCTTGAACTCCACTCCACCCTTTTATGAAATACTTAAAAATTTTAAAATTGAAACAAGCACAGAATCATAATTTTCTTAATATTCGATTTTCTTATTTAAATGAATTATTTTCTTTGTTTACCTAAAACATTTTCTTTAATCTTAAAATGCAACAGCAAAGAAAGAAAAAGAAATTAAAAACCAAACAAAAAAATTCATTTAACTAATTAAATTTTTTTCCCTGGTATCTCAGTTTATTTTAATTAAATAGAAAATCTTATATAAGAAGACATTAGTCGCCGCGATTTTTTTTTTCTTTTATGCTTTATATAGTTTTTATTGGTGTATATAACCCCGTGCAATTGAATTGGAATTCTTAATATCTATTTTATTTTTTGTGGATAGAGAACATTAATTTTTTTTTGTATTGTAGTTTTTAGAAAACAATTCAAAATGAAATAAAACGAAAAGAAGATTAAAACAATGCAGCTGATGCAAAAAGTATATATTCTCGTATATGTATATACAAGATAGACAGAAAAAAAATCTATCCGGAAAAATCGTAAACATACATAAAACCCAATTTATTTATGCTTAAGAAAAACTTTTTATTTTCATTTTTAAAATTTTCTCAATCCATTATTTTTCATTTATATAAGCGTATGAAGGGAAGCTGATAAGTTTTTTTTGGATAAAAATTCAAGATAAATATTTAATGAAGATAGTCTTCCCCGGTTTTTATTAAGAACTGATCCATCAAGTATTGTTAACGAATCATCAAAATCCTTTTCTCAGATAAAACTAATTTTCTAACCAATCCTCGTACATATATTTATATTTTCTTTTTATCTGCTTACCATTCTCTTTGCACTGTGTATTCTAAATTTTAGTTAGTTTCGTGTTTTTTTAATTTTCCTGTTATTGTTGAAAACCAATTTTTGCAAAGTTAAGTAACAAACTAATGCAATTGTAGATTTTTTTTTTTTGTAAAAAGAAATTATTTATATCTAATGCTTGTTTGTTAAATTTTTGATCAAATTTTATTTTTATTCGAGCAAAATCTAAATTGAAATTATTATTTAAAAATAGAAAATTTGAAGATAAAAATTTCGGATGGTTTGGTTAAAATATTTCGATCTACGTAAGATTTACGAAATGCAATTGAATGAGTTATTCAAGTGTGGATGAATGTAATTGATTTATTTAAAATAAAAATAAAAACCATGATTATTTTATAAAAGGAGGGAAAACCAATTCAATATCTCAATTATCAAGAACATACAAGGAAAAATTGATAATTGATAATGAAAATTATCAATTATCAATTATCAGTTATCAATTATCAATTATCAATTATCAATTATCAATTATCAATTATCAATTATCAATTATCAATTATCAATTATCAATTATCAATTATCAATTATCAATTATCAATTATCAATTATCAACTATCAATTATCAATTATCAATTATAGATTATCAATTATCAATTATCAATTATCAATTATCAACTATCAATTATGAATTTTCAACTATCAATTATTACTTTTCAATTATCAATTATCAGTAATCAATTATGAATTATTAATCATTAATAATTCTTCATTCATCATCACTAATCTATCATAACTCTATCATCATCTATCATTCATAATCCATTATCCATCACAAGTCATCTATCATCCATCATCCATCATCCTTCATCCATCATTCATCATTCATCATTCATCATTCATCATTCATCGTTCATCATTCATCATTCATCATTCATCATTCATCATTCATCATTCATTATTCATCATTCATCATTCATCATTCATCATTCATCATTCATCATTCATCATTCATCATTCATCATTCATCATTCATCATTCATCATTCATCATTCTTCATTCATCATTCATCATTCATCATTCATCATCCATCATCCATCATCCATCATCCATCATCCATCATCCATCATCCATCATCCATCATCCATCATCCATCATCCATCATTCATCATCCATCATCCATCATCCATCATCCATCATCCATCATCCATCGTCCATCGTCCATCGTCCATCGTCCATCATCCATCATCCATCATCCATCATCCATCATCCATCATCCATCATCCATCGTCCATCATCCATCATCCATCATCCATCATCCATCATCCATCGTCCATCATCCATCATCCATCATCCATCATCCATCATCCATCATCCATCATCCATCATCCATCATCCATCATCCATCATCCATCATCCATCATCCATCATCCATCATCCATCATCCATCATCCATCATCCATCATCCATCATCCATCATCCATCATCCATCATCCATCATCCATCATCCATCATCCATCATCCATCATCCATCATCCATCATCCATCATCCATCATCCATCATCCATCATCCATCATCCATCATCCATCATCCATCATCCATCATCCATCATCCATCATCCATCATCCATCATCCATCATCCATCATCCATCATCCATCATCCATCATCCATCATCCATCATCCATCATCCATCATCCATCATCCATCATCCATCATCCATCATCCATCATCCATCATCCATCATCCATCATCCATCATCCATCATCCATCATCCATCATCCATCATCCATCATCCATCATCCATCATCCATCATCCATCATCCATCATCCATCATCCATCATCCATCATCCATCATCCATCATCCATCATCAATAAACCATCACCTATCATCCATCATGCATCATCTATCATCGATCATCTGATATCCATCAATCATTATCCGTCATCATCGATCATCAATCATTAGTCATCCATCTTCTATCAAGAATCATTAATTTAAAATCATTAATCCACAACCATTTAATTATCAATAATATATGAATCAAATATAATCAATTTGTAATAATCAATCGCCAATAATCAACGATATAATTTAACATTCACCAATCATAAAAAATTATCAATCATAAATCGATAATCAAGAATCAGTGAGCAAAACTCATTAATATACAGAATCAAGGATAACGATCAAGAAAAAAGAATGAAGAACAACAAAAAAAGAATTAAGAAAATAATTCAAGAATCAGGAATCAAGAATCAAGAATCTGCGAGAACCCAGAATCAAGAATCAGGAATTTAGAATCAAGAATCAAGAATCAAGATTCAAGAATTAAGAATAAAGAATTAAAAACCAAAAGTTCAGAATCAAGATTTGGAAATCAAGAGTCAAGAATTAAGAACCAAGCATCCAGAATTGAGGATCAAAGATTAAAACTCGAGAATCAAAACTCACGAATATCAAGAATCAAGAAATGAGAATCAAGTATACAGAATGAAGAAACGAAAATTCAGAATCAAGAATCAAAAATCAAGACACAAGAATCAAAAATGAAGAATGAAGAAATAAAATGAAGAATCAGAAACTGAGAACAAGAATCAAAAATCAAGAATCGAGAATCAAGAAACATGGATCAAAAATTAAAAACCAAGAATCGAGAATCAAAAATCAACAAGAATCAGAGAATCGAGAATCAAAAACAATGAACCAAACACAACAAAAAACTCAAGAATTACGAAAATCAAATATCAAGAATAAAAAAGATGGGACTCAAACATGAATCAAATATTCAAAACCAAGGGTCAAAAATGAAAAACCAAGAATGAAGGATAAAATATCAAGAATAAAAAATCACGAAAATAGATAGTCAGAAATCAAGATCCAAGAAATAAGAATCAATAATCAAGAAGAAGAATAATTAGAATCAAGAAACAAGGATTAAAAATCGATAATCAAGACCGAAGAATCATAAATCGAAAATGAAAAAAAAGGAATCAAGAATCAAGAATCGAGAATCAAAACCCAAGAATCAAAGAATTAAAAATGAATAATCAAAAATCATGAATCAAGAATCGTGAATCAAAAATCTAGAATCACAAATCAATCATCAAGGAATGAGAATTAAGGATCAAAAAACGAAAATCAGAAACCAAGAATCAAAAATCAACAATGAATCAAAGATTTAAGATCAAGAATCAATAAAACCACGAATCAAGAATGTAAAATCGTGAATCAAGAACTAAAATTTAAACCAAGTATCACCAAAATCAAGATAAAAAAATAAAATCAAGAATTAAGCAGAGATCAACAATCAAGACTACGAATTAAGACCAAGAAACAAGAATAAAGAATTAAGGATCATGAACAGGGAAACAAGAATCAAAGAATCAAAAATAAAAAACAAAGAACCAACAACCAAAAGATCAAAAATCACGGAAATCAAAAATCAAGAATAAAAAATGAGACTCAAAGATCATGAATCAAAAAACCAAGAATCAAGAATTAAAGGACCAAGAATTAAAAATCACGAATCAAGATTCAATAATCGTAGATTAGGGAAAAATCACGAAATCAAGAGTCAAAATTCAAGGTCCAAGAAATTAAAGTCAACAATCAAGAACAAGAATTATTAGAAACAAGAAACAAGGATTAAAAAGCAAGACCCCAAAAATCCAGAATTAAAAATGACAAATCAAGAATAAAGAAATAAAAATCAAGAATTAAAAATCAATAATTGAAAATCAAAAATCAAGAATCAGAGAATTAAGAATCATGAATCAAAAATCAAGAATCTAGAATCAAAAATTAAAAATCAAGTATCACAAATCAAGAATCAAAAATCGTAGAATAAGAATCAACCAAGAGACAAGAATCAAGAATCAAGACCCAAGAATGAAGAATCGAAAATCAAGAGTCAATGATCAAGAATTAAGAATCGAGAACAAAAAATCAAGAATAAAGAATTAATAACCAAAGTTCATGAATTCAGAATCAATAACTGAGAATCATGAATCTCAAATCAAGAACAAAGAGTCTAAGATCAAGAATTAAGAATCAAAAACCATAAACTAAGAATCAAGAATGAGGAATCAAAAATCAAAAATCGATAATCAAAAATCAAGAAGCAAAAACCAAGAATCAAGATCCAAGAATCGAAAATCATAAATTTTAGGATCATGATTCAAGAATCAAGAATCAAGAATCAAGAATCAAGAATCAAGAATCAAGCATCAAGAATTAAGAATCAAGAATCAAGAATCAAGAATCAAGAATCAAGAATCAAGAATCAAGAATCAAGAATCAAGAATCAAGAATCAAGAATCAAAATCAAGAATCAAGAATCATGATTCAAGAATCAAGAATCAAGAATAAAGGATCAAGAAACAAGAATCAAGAATCAAGAATCAAGAATCAAGAATCAAGAATCAAGAATCAAGAATCAAGAATCAAGAATCAAGAATCAAGAATCAAGAATCAAGAATCAAGAATCAAGAATCAAGAATCAAGAATCAAAAATCAAGAATCAAGAATCAAGAATCAAGAATCAAGAATCAAGAATCAAGAATCAAGAATCAAGAATCAAGAATCAAGAATCAAGAATCAAGAATCAAGAATCAAGAATCAAGAATCAAAAATCAAGAATCATGAATCAAGAATCAATAATCAAGATTCAAGAATCAAGCATCGAGTTTTTTAACCCCAAAATAGCGTACAGAAAAGTGACAATATTCTACATTCCAACTGCCCAAAAATGGCCAAATTTCTAAACGGTCCTGTTTCACACAAAATTGATATGATGGTCATGACCATGTCCACTTTAAAAAGCGAACCAAGATTCACCTCTAAGGGACCGCGACAAATTTTACACACATTTGAATGGTTTTGATTTCATCAATGATTTGGTTTTTTATTTTGGAAGAAATGTCAAAAAGAGAAACGATTAAGAGAAAAACCAGTATAAACCGGTATGGACAATGAAGTAGTCGTTTTTGGAAAGTTGTTACGGTAATCGTTATATCGATATTCGGTCTACCTGTATTAAAATCTACTACAAATAACCAAGATAGTGCAGTACAGCTCATCGTAAAACCGGGCACCAAACTGTAGTAGCTAAATTCTTGTTTGGAACAATAATGATGTACTGGATTCACTACTAGGGCTTAGTATTCTCTTCAAAAAGCTTTTTAAATTCGAACAATAGTTATATAGAAAATGATGTCAAGAAATCATCATCTGCTCTAAAGAAGCAGGGTGAACTTCTATCCATTTGGCCAGGTTAACTACCTCAACTTGCGATTTTCGTAAAAGACTGAGCAGCCGAAGATGGCCACTTAAGTCTTAAGATATGAAAAAGGACAAAGAGTGCAAATTTCGTTCCACTTAGATTTTAGAGAAACCCCAATTTCGAAACAAAGTCTAGGGATACGGTTGGCACAAATTCTTTTACCAGTAAGTAACATGCTAAGATCAGCGACTACTTTTGCTCTTCAAAATTGTATGCGACTGATACATGGGAAATCCGTAGTATGCCGTAATTAGACCATAAAACGGCCCTTCTAGTAATATTTTAGAGAGCGATGTATTACTATTTCGTCTCCATGCAGTAAAATATTTTTTGAAAATGCGTGGCCAATCGTAGCCGACCGAATTCGGAAACAGAGCTGCCGTTTGGTAGAATATCTCACTCTTTCGATTATCGAACAGTGAGGTACTAAAATACTGATTTTTAATCAACTATGTATCTTACAACTCGGTGAACTACGTCCATATTGATAGATTAGATATTTTATCGAATTTTGTGGAAAATAGGATAAAATAATTAAACATTTAACAGTTAAAATTCACCTCGGTAACACAAACGATCTGACTATGAAACACAGATAATGACATCTTTCTGATACACCAGTCTTGTGTGGGGGGCTCAGGACTCACAATATGTAGTAAAGTCAACGATCATAGCCTTTTCTGGGTCCACTTAGATATTAATGAAAGAAGTAGGCTAATTTTTGAAGAAAAAAAAATGGTGCCGTCCAGGGTGGCAGTTCAGGGTTATTTCAGACGCTTCTCGTTCGTTTCATAGTCGAATAAAATTAAAAAAAAATGAAGAATTCAAACCAAACCATCATTATGATGACTTCATTAATCATCAAAACCGACGCATTTGGAGTTCAGAGAATTAAAAAATCGTTATTGGGAAACAAATGCATCCACAGCGTATCAGTGATTGAAAATGGTTTGACGTATTCTACGAAGGTAATTAAGTGGTTTACGTTTAATTTGGAAGATGTAGATGTTGACTTGGATTCAACAAGACTGTGCCACATACCATACAACTGAAGAAATATAACTTTATGTATGTGTTAGGCCTGTCAATACAAGGTAAAGGATGAAAAATGTTAATCAAAACCCATCTGCCCATAGCACTTTTACCTTACCGTAATATAATAAAATGCTTCAAGAAAATATTTGAAGGAGGTCTCACACCAAATAACACTAGCTCTCATAAACAACTTAAATATAGAACAAGCATAAAACATTGATTACCCTCATACGCAAAAGGACATTAATTGCACAGCGTTTTAAATGTTTATGTTTATGAATATCAACAGTGTGACTTATTGACAAAACCTGAAGAGAAACAGTCCGATGAAACGCAAATTAAACGCAGAATATTGCAAACAGAATCAATAACAAAATCGGAAGCATCAATAATCGCTAATCAATAATGACGAACTTAAAATCATGTAACGGTTTAGAAATTTAAGAGAAGCTGAACAGATATGTTTATTAGTTGGTTACCGATTTATAGAAAATACATTAAGAGCAAACTCGATTAACTTGACCTGGGCTTAAGAAGATAAATTTCATGTCAGTGCCTAATATTTTCCAAACAGAAAACATATTTCACAAATAAATCTGATCCTGAAACAGTAACTAATTGATTTGATAGAAACATAAATCTTCTAACCCCTAAATTTAACAAAATCATTTAAACACGTGTCCGGTTGAGTAAGCTCAATTTGATACAGAAAATAATTAGGGTGAATATAATAGGTAAAAATAAAAGAGAAGTAAGTACAACACTTGAAACAGAACATACAAGTCACTCAACATTATTAAACATCTTAGCATCTCATCTAGAACGCGATCCAAAACAAGCTACTAAGATGATTAATAATGCAAAGAAAACTGATATGAAAATTAAACTATTCTTCAAAAGGATTTAAAAAAAAATTGTATATTCAAAAATTGGTCCTTCAAAAATTTACTCTATCCCCAATAATCTTTTAATATCCAAACTTATATATAAAAAAAAATTTCCTTGAAGAGCTTAACCTAAATACCAATAACAAAGGGAAACAAAAATTAACCAAACCACCTAAAATATTGAGAAATAAAATTGTATCTTAATTTAATTAATTTTTTTTTTTTGAGTGATGTCAATTATAAAAATGGAAAATTCCATAATTTTCATTTTAAATGGAAAACTAACTTGATTAGGGAAATGTCTTTGCATCTCAAGGGGTGAAAAAAGTAAAAAAAAAAAAGTTATACAATAAGGACTTAAAATTATTTTATTATTTTCGTCCTGCTCTCTAAAATTTACCGTGAAAAAAAAACAACAACAAAAATATGATGTAAGATTTTTTTATAAAATTATAGAAGTGAAATATTTTTAGGTTAGTAACTGATTTTTTTTTTATTTATTTATGATTTATTTATTTATCCAAAGAAAAGATTTATGTAATCACTTGGAATCAAAACAATCAATCAAGGTTAACGTGCAATCAAATAAAATATAATTATATAATTATGAAAAGATTTGTTAATAAATTAATTTGGATTGACTAATTATTTAATAAAAAAAAATATATATGTATATAAAAGGCACACACAGCACTCACATTGATATAAGATTTTAATTAGAGAAAAAAAATTATGTTTTTATGTACAAAAATTAAAAATAATAAAATTGCTATTTAAATCGAGAGGATATTTATTATGGCGGATGTATGTGTAATTAAAAAAAATTAAAATAAATATATTATATAAAACACATTAGTATATTATTTTAATATACATCTTGATCGCTGAAGGTATTATATACAAAGTCGAAGAAACACACAAATACAATACATATTTTTTATATAATGTCAAGACGTTTTTTTTTTCGACAATTAGGCAAATTGAAATAAAAAATCAATTAATAGTTAACAAAAAAATATAAAATTAGTTTATATACAAAACAAAACAAACAAACAAAAAAAGCATTAATAACGTGAAGCATTTAGTTAAAATTTCAATTTTGAAAATTACTCGGTACAATTATTTAATTTAATTTTTTTGACTAAAGTTATAATGAAATAATTAAATATTGCACGCTCTAGTTTTTTCAATTAGAAAAGAAGTAAAATTTTCTGTTATATTTTAGTTTTATATTATATTTGAATATAAGACGAGATATTGACATTTTGATAAATAGATTAATATTTTATTTTCATTTCTTATTGTAAAAATTGTTGTAATTATTTTGCGTAAAAAAACTCAGAAGTAAGAAACTCAGAATATATTAGTAATAACAAAAAGTGTTTTTTTTTTGGTGGGGGGAGGGATGTCGTGACACAAACTAAGGAATATTGATAAAAATTAAGTATATGATAATAGTTCAAATAACAATCGCAGATCTGAATTATTTTATAGATTCCCGGTCATTTGAGTTGGACGAAAAGCAGCACTTTGTTACAAAGCGGTTGTCTCTCACACAATTTTTAACATCTGCGTTAACATGTTAGTACTAACGAGCAGAGGTTATCGATGTGAACATAGTCTGTTTTCTGATGAAATAGTAAGTTCAATGGGATTTTATTCGTTCAATTTTTTCTTAACTTTTTGAGATATTTACTTGCACGAGTGTACAATACTGTCACTTTCAGAAATATAATCAATCTTTGAAATTTTATAAATATTGTAGATCGAAATTCAAAGAATTATAAACGCAAAATATTTTTTCTTTTTGTGATATTTTGTGAAAAAATTAAATGAACCATGACAAAAAAAAATTCCTGTATTTTGTGTTGTTTTCGTTAATGGCGTAGCCATATTTCTTTATTTCGGAGTCGGCAAACTAATAAGTAAACTCATTGCATTTGGCGCAACAATTTTTATTATATTGTTATTGATATTGTTTAACAATCGCCTGTAAACTTGGCGCAACAATTAGATATTTTCTGGTATTAATTTATATTTTATTCAATATGTTTGGCTGGTAAAGAAGAATAGAGATTTGGATCAATTACAAATGATAGAGTAAGTGAAGTATTTTAATTGTTAAATGTAATAATAATATTCGGTGGTTTGAGTGATTGTCCTGGTTTTTCCAATTGTTGGGGTTGTCAGAGTCCCTATTCTTTGGTCAACTAAATCCGACTTCTTGTAAAACTTTTAGATACAATTTAGCATTTTTGATGTGCTGAGGAGTAGCATAATTGAACTCACAGACTGCCACTAGTCGGAAATTTGATCTCAAGGCATGCAACTCCTCAAATGTTTGAGAGTAGGTGTTGATATCAGCCAACGGAATTATTAAAGCAATTGAAATATTTAGCACAATTGCTTGGGTGTGGAATGTTTTGAATTGGCTTGATATTTGTGAAGACAAATTATTAGGTGAGTTCTGATTATTGCTTTTTCTTCCATCAAAATATTTTTGTAAAATTTTGTGTCATCCCATGAAGTTAGTGTATGAACACGAGGTCCGCCAATACTGATAATCGAATGTTGCACATGGATAAGATTTCCGGTGAGCTTGTTAAAGTTAGTCGTGCTTTGGAAATGTTCTCCAAAAAATAAAAACAGTAAATTTGTATTGATTCAAACCAATTTGTGTAGGTATATGTAAAATATGGCGCCATGCGTTAGATGTGGGACACAATTTGTCAAGCCGGTCTTCATCCGTTAAGTACAAACATTATTTCAATAGGTTTTAGATATTTTGTCTATTCAAAGTGAAATATTAGTTTGGTAATAATAAAGCAATATTGGATGGATCTACCCGTTGATAGTGTAAAATTAGTTCAATCTGATTAATGTAGGGTCCGAGTCAGATCGAACAGGTTTAGGCAAACTGTAAAATGTTTGCTTCTAAAAAGCAATCTAAAAAGTAATAAAAAGCAATAAAGATGCATATAATATTTGAGGTAGCTGGAGTTTTTACAAATTTGTAAGATACGAAGCAAATAATTGGCATCAGTTTCTGTCTCGATGAGCCGAAGTGGTTTAAAAAATTAGAGAAAAACAGATAGCTGATCACAAGGCTATATAAATTTGAAGTAGTTTTTTACGATTTACTGCATTAAGAATCAGCAAGGACTATAAGTTTTGGTAAATTTTCTAATAAGATCAGTTTCAATGTAGGGTCAAATCATGACTTATTAGATGGTATCAATAACTACATAGATAATTGTGGAGATTCTTGATTTCATACGTGCGATATATCACAAACATCAAGGCACGTACTTTGACAGAAAAATAAATATTTACATAAATTAACACAAAATAACTATACAGGACTGAATGCGAAGACTTGTAATTGGATGGATACGGTAAAAAACGGATATGAGTTCGGGATTCAGGATTGTAATTAATTGTAAACGACGGATAAGGATTCAAACGGATATGAATTCAAACACCATGGAGAATAAGAATATATAAGAATTCTTAACCTCAAATAGACTCTTGCAGCTAAATTCTATAATTGTGAAGCGTTGAAGTGATAATTTTTTTAATGAAAATATATTAAGAGTTCAACACTCCTTGTGGGAGAAAAAAAACAAATGGAATTCTCAAAAAGTTTTCCAGTTAAAAGTGGTGAGCCGAAATGATTAAACTGTGGTAAAATTGGGCTGTCTCAGTCCAGAGTGTACTCAACCAAAATTACCAAAAGAACTTGCTACGGATGTGGTAGAAAAGGGTAAAACAGATATTAATTGTTTGGTAGTATCAAATTTAATTCCTAGTTATAAGTTAGATTTAAATTTTTGTAAACCTTTTGTGTATAATAATTTAGAAGCAATCGTGGATACAGCAAGTCCTGTCAGTTTAATTAAAAATAAAGTTGTACCAATAAACGTAAACTTAAAAGATGTCAAAGCATCTTTATCAGGCATTGCAAACTCGGTTTTAAATATTGACAAATCAGTTGATTGTGAAATTTTGTTAAACAATTTTAATTTCTCGTTTGCAGTTTTTGGTGACCCGATAATGCGATGCAAGCCGATTGTCTACTTGGTAGAAATTTCATTGCAAACCCTAATTTTAAAATAATATTTTGTGGTGAATCTGTTACTATCGAAGAGTCGGGGAAATGCAATACTGTAAGTGATCATGTAAGTGAGAATGAAATTTTAAATATTGATGTGTGTGAAAGTTATGATAAACGAGTGAATGTTGAAATAGGTGATGTTGAATTAAATATTTTAAATCAGTTTTGGGAAATATTTGAAGGGGAATATTTGAATGTTCCGAATCCTCTGCAGCCATGTACACCTCATGAAATGTCTATAAAACTGAAGGAAGATAAACCGTTTTATTTTACACCAAGACGATTATCATTTGCCGAAAAAGCAAAACCGAATAAAATTGTAAACAAATGGCTTGAAACCGGAATTATTCGTAATAGTAATTCGCCTTACGTTAGTAGAATGGTTTTGATTCAGAAAAAGAACGGAGAGTCAAGATTATGTATTGATTATCGTAAGCTTAATAAAATAATAATTCGTGACCGATTTCCACTTCCACTTATTGAGGATCATTTAAATCGATTAAGGGGAAAACGTTATTTTTCGATTTTAGATCTAAAAATGATTATCATCATATAAAGGTAAGTGATGAATCCATAAAATATACTGCGTTTGTCACACCAACAGCACAGTTTGAGTTCGAGCGATTATCCTTTGGGCTTTGTAATGCGCCATCGGTGTTTCAGCGGTATGTAATGGAGGTGTTTCAGGATTTGTTGAAGGAAGACGAATTACTTATTTATATAGATGATTTGTTGGTAGCTACACATACCATTGAAGAGCATCTTGCAAATTTAAAACAAGTTTTCATAGTGTTAAAAAAAACTGTATTGTTAAGTGTAAATTTTTACAAACGAAGATTGTTTATTTGGGATACCTAATAACTCCTGATGGCATTTTGCCAATCAAGAACACATTGAGTGTATTTGCGCGACTATTTCCGTTATGGTGATGTTCCTGCGAGAATTATTTCGGATAGAGGGTTAACGTTCACCTCTACTGAATTTTTGAATTTCATTAATGAAATGGGGATAAAACACATTCTTATAGCTTCAGCTTGTCCTACAGCTAATGGTCAAGTCGAGCGCCAGAATAGATTCATGACCCCAATTTTAAGTAAAGTCGTGGGTCATGTAGAAGGCATTGAATGGGATCTAACATTAGAGAATGTAGAATATGCTTTTAATAGTACCTTTTGTCGGAGTATTGACACCACTCCTAGCCGTATGTTATTTGGAATATATCTGAATAAAGGAAATAGTGAGTTTGCAAAAATGGTTTCGCAATCTGAGGTAGGACGTGTTTGTGTTAATCAAATAAGAGAACGAGCAATTTGGAAAACTAAGCAAGTACAAGAATATAATAAAAGTATGAACGATAAAAAATGTCGCGGAAAGTTAGATTTTCAACTAGGAGAATATGTTATGATTCGGAATGTTGCGACCCCTGGTTTGAATCATAGACTTATACCAAAATTTAAGGAACCTTATGTTATTCGTAAACTCCTGTCTAATATTAGATACCTAATCGGTGACGTGCATGGATTTCAGATTACAAGAACCCAATTTGAGTGTATTTTTGACAAAACCAATTTAAAAAGATGGTTGTGTGGTAAGAGTGTGGATGAATGCGAAAATGATAGTAGTTTTGCTCTAAATTCCTCCGATGGTGATGGTGAGTGACGACGGGGCGTCGTATGTCAGGTGGGTCGAGCTGTAGTAACGTAAAATTTAAAAAAAAAACAATAAGAAATGAATTTAATAAACATCTAGTGCTAGACACTGGTAATACTTAGTTTTTAAGTTCAATGGATTTATACATGACGAAAACAAAGTGAAGTACTAAAAAGAAATTATTACTTTTGTTTTGTATTTGACAGTGAAAACTTCAATAAAGTTTAAAATGAAACAGAAAAACTAATTTGAATAGTCTTTATTAATTTTTCTTTATCCCGTAATAAACAAAGACTAAAATAATGATTTGCTGGTTTATTTCGGTTCCGGCCTTAAAATTAAAATAATCCATTTGAACAAATATAAAATACTTATGTGTGCTACAAGCTAATCAACCAATGTTTAACATTTAATCAGTTAATTGCTTTGTCGCATCACTCAATACACGTTTCTATCTACATGAATGATCAGAATTTTTGAAAGGTAAAGCTTGGTCATAATATTGTTACGAGTACAGAAAAATCTAGACGATTACAGAAAGATCTAGACGATTACGGTCACTTCCAGGAAAATAAAATCAACAAAACACAACAGAAAGTGAATGAAATGAATAGTGTTGTTGTTGTTGTACATGTTCTTAGAATTAAGGTCTACACAAAACAAATGATTTTATGAATCAAATCAACGTAACGTACAATAATCGAATATTCTAATATTTTCTCAAGGTTTCTAAAAAGTGACCGCGAAATTTCTAGAGATTAAGCAGAATGTATATAAGGAAATTACCTCTTGTAGTTTTTAATTAGTTTTATTTTAAATTATAAAAGTGATCTATAAATTAGTGAATAAAGTTTTAAGTTTTATTGAGTAGAAATATTTTGTGTATTATTTTAAACGTTCTATTACTGGAAATTTCAACAATAAACCGTTGCAGTGTCTGAAGCTGTTGAAAGAACATTCTAGTTAGGAATATTGTTTGCTGTATTGTTTCCCGTTGTTGTGGAACAATTAAGAAGTTAAATTCTTAATAAAACCTGGTGTTTGTGCTTACTAATCAGTGATCAAACTCTGAAGAGATTTGGGAATTGCGTTTATCGAATTGTGAGTTAGGCCAATTCGAAGGAAGGTTGGAAAAACGTAACATTGGTGACATCGGCGGATTAGTTAGCTGTTAATAATGGTTTTATTAAGTGATTTGAAGGTTCTTGAGTTTAAGAAAGAACTAGAACAACGTGGATTGTCAACAAGTGGAAACAAAACTGAATTAATGCTGCGGCTTCGACAAGGTATGGAAGCCAATGGAATGGACGTGGAAAGTTACCAGTTTGGAGTGATTAGTACAAATAATGATCTAGTGGCAGCTGATGAGAAGAAAAGTTTTGTTGCAGAAACAACAACAATATTACCATCTGGACATTACCATCGATTTTACGCAGTTAATGGCTATGATGCAACAAATGAATTTGAACATGCATCAGATGAATGCTAATATGGTTGCCAATAAACAGGAAATGAATCAGCAACTGGATGCCGTAAATGCCAATATGAATCAACAACTGGCTACTACAAAGGAAGAAATTAGTTGTAACATCAATCAACAAATGGCTACTACTAAGGAAGAAATTAGTTGTAACATCAATCAACAAATGGCTGCTACAAAGGAAGAAATCAGTAGCAACCTCAATCAACAGCTGGAAATAGTCAACAATAACATGGCTACAACTGATAAAATAAACTAAGGCTATCTAGCCGCAGTAGCTCAGACTGGGTCTGTTATATTATTCAGTGGAGGATTTACGCCTAAGAATATATCATAAAGTTAAACGTAAATGAAATGGAAAATTTAATTGTTCGGTGTGTTAGTCATTAAGGAAACTGTACCTAGAAATTTTACCGTAACTTAGCATAGTACAGTAACAGAAAAATAAACTAAATTACATAAATTCAATTTAAGATAACTAGAAGATTAGGCCATAACGACTCGCTAATATTATAGCATATAAAATTTATACCGAAGTTCGTCAAATAAATTTTAAAGAAATAAAAGAAAAAGGTTATGTTTTGTGTTTGATGTTGGAAATTTCATCTGTGTTTGCTAAATATTTCAACTGATAAAGCAGATCGGCTTATTCCCGTTACTGGTGTAACGAAGTTTGGGAGAGCAAAGAGGAGTTACTTGTGGGAGAAGCATTACCACTTGTCGGGGTGATTTACAATTATAATCCGGAACCTACAGTGGAAGGAATGAACGGCTGATATCAAAGGAGTAAGTGGCGGGATCTGGACAAAACCATGCGGTGAGTTTCATAGTTTTTATTACTTTTAGGTGTGGGTGTGAATGTGCGAGTATATTTGTTGCATGTGCGTATGAGTGTTAGAATTTAATTGAAACCATATATATATCAGAAATCCTGCATAATTACTAAAATTACAAAAAATTTATGATATAAATTTTTAAAAACAAAAAAATCAGTAAAAATTTAACCGCCAAAGTAAGGGAAAGTGTAAAGTAGTGTTAACTACCAGAGATTCTTGTGATAATCATCCCTAGTGTTATTTCAATTTTATATTGCATTTATATAACAATATGGTTGAAGGTCAAACGAAAGAACTTGAAGTTGTGTCACTTAATGGTTCATCGTCAAATTCATAAGAAGGTTGGCTTTCATATCAAACATTTGCATTATAATGCTTATACCAACAAGATGAGCGGACTATGATTAATTTATCAACTAAAATTAAATGGAGATGTCATCATGTTGACAAGAACTTCAAAACAAATGGAACCGAACTTTTATTAAATTCTGGTTCTCGGTAGATGTTGGTAATTCACCCGTTCTATCTGATTGTCGAACAAGCTGGCCAACGTTACTCAACCTAACCCGCTCAACCAACGATGCTGTAAGTTTATCCATGAATGTTTTATCTTGGCTTCGATATAATTCTTTTTTTTTTTTATTGTAAGTTAAATTTTCGGTAGGGGTTAGGCCAAGCTCGACTTTGGACCGTATACCAGCTGGACGACCTTGTAGCTCGTTTCAAAATATATTATTGGTATTGCATGTATTCGTTCCGATATATTTGTGTATGTATGCATGTATTCGTTCCGATCTCTTGTAGCTCGTATCAAAATATATTATTGGTATTGCATGTATTCGTTCCGATATATTTTGTCGAATTAATTGGAATATAAAAAGGTAACCATAATTGGCAAAAAAAATTCGCAACATAAAAATGAACAAATTTTATTATATTTTTTTTGTTTTATTCTGTATCTATTCAATATTTGGGATAGCGAAATCATATTTTCTTCATAGGTTATCTCCTTTAAAATAAATATTAACAAAATATATATATTTATACTTTTTATAAATCCATTTTAATTCTGATAATAAAATAATTCACTGCAAAAACCTATTAAGTGTATTAACCGAAAAATAGAAAAATTATAAATAGTGGCTTGTTTCAAGTGTGTTTGAGTGTGGGCCTGAATGTGGATGATGGTCAAAGAAACGAACTGTCTTGAAACGTCAATGTTTATCGCCAACTGTACAAGAATGTTGGCTGTCATATCTAACATCTGCTTTATAATGATTATACAAAAGCGAGAAGAATTTGATTAATTTATCAAATAAAATTAATTGGATAGGTAATCATTAGGACCAGGACCTCAAATCAAATACCATCGAATGTTTAAGATCTGTTTATTTGTTTTATAATTCATCTGTTTTACCTGATTGTTGAACAATATGGACACCTTTACTCAAACTATCCAACACAACAAACGATGCCTTAAGTTTATTCACCAATATTTTATCTTGGCTTCGTTTTAATTCTTCATTGAATTGTATTTTAAATAGTTTATTGATTAACGAAGCGATCGAACAGTTTTCCGGGAAAGATGATAGAACTCTTTTGATTGAATTTGGTTATTTATTTGTCATCGGTAGTTAAAGATCTTTGCGAACATGGATATGATCCTAGATCAAACCTAAATTTATTCTTGAGGGATGATGCTCATAACACGTATCAAAATATGTTGTTGGTCGTATTAGGTCAAACATGGTATATACTCTCTCCGATATATTTTATGGACTTAATCAGAATATTCAGATGTTAATAAATGCCAACAATTCGCAACAACTTTTATTATAATTTTTTTTATTTGTTTTTGTCCAGTTATCTTATAAAACTGTTTAGACCAAATGGTTGAACTTGTAACATTTGACCCGTTTTCTTCTATAGTTCTCCAAACTGTGCCTTGTAAAAACATACGTAAGAACTGAATCACTGGCAATAAAATCACGTCATTTTGGGGTTTTACATTTTTTTTTGTTCATACAATATTGATATCTCAAAATTAATATTTTCTTCATCGGTCCTCTCCTCTAAAAATAATAACAAAATACATATAGCTACCAATTTTTTTATTTGGACTTAATTGTTTTTTTTTTTTGGTATATGGGCATGGATGTAGGTATTGGTGTATGTGTGCATGTGTACGAGTGGGTGTAGGTGTGCGTGTGGGTTTGTGAGAGTAGGAGGTGCGAGGGCGTGTGAATGTGTGTTTGAATGTGGGGTTGGACATGGTGATCGCGGTTCTTTTGACTAGGGGTCGCCAGAGTCTCACTTTTTCAATTGTCTTTTTTTCCATTCCTGTGTTTATCATGTATTTCGCGTACATTTCCGTATTTGTGCTGGAGTAGCAGAAATTACAACTCGATCCCAATGCTGTCGCTAGTCAGGAGCATATAAATAACCTCAACCAGTTACGCGACCTGCTATGCCTTTTCGTTGTCTAACAACGAAGAAAGCGCTTCATTACAATACTTAAAAAATTAACAGATACTTTTTTTATATGATAGTCAAAAACTGCAATATATTTCATTCTAGTGAATTATAATTCAAAAACCAATAATGGAATAATCTAGCGATACCGTATAACAGCAATCAGTGAAATCTAGAATTACGATTTGCTACAAGTATCGAGTATAAAACTCACCAGAATGTACCTTATAAGCTCGTATGAGTACAGTTTTTGCTTTGCATGTATTGTTTTTTTAGTTAAATTAAGAAAAGGTTTGATCAATAATTTTTGGTCAGAGTTTGTTCAGTTGTTCAGATTGAACAATATAAAAACTAGTTTCCAACTGTTAATCCTACCGACCAAAATTGCTGTCAAAACTTGCTAAAATTGCGCTTAATTGAGTAAAGCTTGCAAAAATTGATATGGGTGGAGTTCTGGCCAGTATAAGCGTAATTTACGTCGGTATGACTCAGTTTTGTTTTTCAGCCATATTTGCATTAGCCAATATTTTTTTTAAAAATAAAATGTGTTGTGAAGTAGGAATTATAATATGTGTCATAACAACAAATTAAACCTTTTAAGATTTAGATCTCACAACAACATGCGTTCTGAGGTCTTGATGAACGCAATTTGTTCGTTCTTTTATTGTTGTTTTAGAGCATTGATATCCAGACCTTAATCTTTGCACCACCTTTCTCAATGAATAAACCCGCATACCGAGTTACAATAAGTCTCGTTTTTTGGCGAACCACCAATAACGTACCGTCATCAAGGCATATTCCATTACTAAGATTGAAGGTGCTTCAGAAAACTAAATATAGTACATCCATCAGTACCCTTGAGACATCATGGTTAGTGATATCTTACTGTTATTGTCAGTGGTATGTGATATCTCACGTTAACTCATATGTCAATAGCAGGAACTGAAGTACGCCGGATTGTGACATCCTTAGATCAAAAATTAAAAAAAAATCAAATCAATATAAACTTTTTTTTTATTTTTTTTTAAAGGCGTTCATGCTCCACGTAGGAGCGTTGTCAGGCTAATCAGCTTTGAATATTCACCACGGTCATTCGCAACAGCGACATAATTACCATGGCAGCCAATTTTTTAAGGTCGTTTATTACGTCAGTCTCCCATTGTAGTTGTGGTCTACCTCGCGGTCGCCCACTCCTTGGGGTACTAACGTACATTTTTCTAATCATTCCAGACTGTGAATCAGCTCGTAGAACATGCCCAAACCAGGTAATACTATTAGAACGGATACAACCTATTATATCAGGACCCTCAAGAAGGTCTCTGATCTCAAAGTTATACCGGGTTCTATACTCTCCATCGTCTGTCTTAAGTGGACCATAAATATAGCGTACGATCTTACGCTCAAATGCAGATAAATGCGATTCGTCATTTTGTGTAAGGGTCCACGTTTGTTACCCATACATCACAACCGGTCTAATCAATGTCTTGTGTAACTTGAGCTTGGTGTTAGTTGATACATACGGTGATCCAAGGAGAGGTTTAATGGAGTAGAAAGTTCGATTACCTGCAGCGATTCGAGCTTTAATATCTGTAAGTATGCTGTTGTTTGAGTCAAGCATTGATCCCAAATATTTAAAAGATTCAACTCCCTCAATTCGTTCATCGGTGCACATCAAATCTTTCTTCTCAGCCTCTCTTGAAACATTCATATGTTTGGTTTTATTGTAGTTAATTTGCAGACAAATTTTCCTAGCACCACTCTCAAGCGACTTGAAAGTCTCACTCATAACAGCTTCACTTCGGCCGAGGATGACAACATCATCAGCGTAAAGTCCAATCATTTTAGAAGTTTTAAACCCCAATCTGCGGAAAAATTCCTATTGAGCTGAATTTTTGTATGCACATTTATTACGGCATTTTAATTAATATGTGAAAAATCAGTTTTCCGCGAATATCTCGCGACCTATTGCTCGGAGGTCAATTGAAGTTAAGAAAAATTGTTTATCGTCCAATTATCTACAAAACATGCCGTACTCATTTTTTTGTAAGATCAACCGTTTTTAGGGTACAACGCTGAAAAAGCGACTAGAATTCGCGACGTAAATTCAGTTACTTTATATTCATGTTGTCAAGTGTATTAAAAACATTCATCTGATGCTCGGGTGTTTTGTAGAGAATATACTTATATTATAGAGGATTCGGAAACAAACGACCTCCACTGGCAGATGTTTCGTGTTTTATTGTTCCGAGACCCGCTGTCGAGACTGTCCGACTGTGTTTAGCTGAGTTGAGAAATATTTCTTGAGTGTTAAAGACGTTATTTTAGTAGTTTCATGGTATTGAATAATTTTGCATAATGAGTGATAATTGTTTTATATGCAGTGAATTGTTGTCGGATTGTGATTTAGTAGAAGCTACACGTGGCTTGCAAACATTAAAAAATGCTAGTATTAAAATAGGTGATGGTAATATTGAATATTTAAATACTGTTGCTTCTGTAAATGTTCATCGTAATTGTCGTAAAAATTATACGAACAATTTGAGTATCGCAACCTTTAAACTACGTCAGGAAGAACCATTTATATCGCAAGTATATCACAGCCGCTTAATTTTTCGGTATTCCATGCCATGATTGGAAGTGATACAATTTCAACACTTTTTGGCAAAGCAAAAATTAAAGTGATGAAGTTGTTTGAAAAAAGACCTGATTTAAAAAATTCCGCAGAAATATCTCCAAGAAAGTTGCGCTTGAGAAGTAGTTGTCGATGCTGCAATAGAGTGCTACTAGCAATGTACGGTGCTCCAAAATCAGAACATTCGATAAATAAATACAGATATTTTAGCTTTGGTAAGCTATCAAAACAAAACACAGGTGTGAAATTTCCGTTATTGGCACCTCCATCTTCAGCAGCTCAACAGTATATTTTTCGAGTGTATTATAAAATACAAACTAAGAAGAGAAATTGATGCAAAATAGTGGGGTTACGAGTAAAAAATAACATACTTCAGCCAGGAACAACTTTATTATACCAGCACCCGATGATCTACTAAAAACAATCTATTGTAATTGTACAAAAAATTGTGGCGGTAAGTGTGGATGCAAAAAAATGGGTTTGAGATGCTCAAAAGTTTGTGAACATTTCCGTGGGCAAACATGCTTAAACGGGGAATGAAGATGTCGACTACTTAAGTAAAGGAATAATTCCACTCAATGTGTTGTCAGCAAATTTTAATGATAGAGAAACTGAGGATTTCAACTATGAGTGAATAAAAAAAATTATGTATGCATAAAAATCTATTATGTATGCACTAAAATCTTAGCTGTTAAATAATCATTGATGATGAGACGCTATTTCTTGAAGAAGTTAGCCTTCATATAATTATGTGTGGGCTTTAATCTTTAAGAAAGAGAGTGCGTCACAGGATCAAGGAATATGCAACCGGCTGGATTATTGGCAACTACATTTTTGTTTTGTTTCAGCAAATTTTTGTAATAATTTGCTATTTACTTTTTAATTTACTTTTATTTTCTCTATTCTATCATAAAATATTGGCCTATGTCATATTTTGTCAGTGATAGGATTTTTTTTTTAGTTATCCATTCTTTAACTAAAAATGTAAAAAAACCAAAAAAAGAAAGATTTACGTCCATCAACACCTTTGAACGTATGTTGTTGTGGGACCTTGGTCTTAAAAGGTTTTTATGTGTTATTGTGACACATATTGTAATTCCTACTACACAACACATTTTATTAAAAAAAAAAAAAAAAAAAAAAAAAAATTAGAAGTCAGTATTAAGTTTATTTTTTTGTATTTTTCTTTCAAATAAAAAAAAGCTTTTATTACATATTATGGATCATGCCTACTGTGAAAACCATGTAAAAATGCGTGGTGCGGAAACGAGTGCATAATCATAATGTATAGTCGCATTCTGAAGTCGCTCAGCTAAAAAAATGGTTGATCTTACAGAAAAATGATTGATATATGTTTTGTAGATAATTTTACGATAAACAATTTTCGTTTGATCTCAATTGACCTCGGAGTAATAGGTAGTGAGATATTCGCGGAAAACGGATTTTCGTGACCTTTTGACATTGATAACTTTTTTAGCCGGCACGATGTAAATGTCGATTTTTTACATATTAATTAAAATGCCGTAATAGAGCTGCAAACGAAAATTCAGCACACTAGGCATTTTTCCGCAGTTAAAACCTATAACGACTGGACTAGTAAGCAATCATCTGTACTGAGTTTATTGACAAGATATTGTTATTAGTCGGTAGTTTCTTTTGACGGCACACATATTCTAAGGCTAGATTAAAGAGTATAGGAGAGATAGCATCACCTTGTCTTAAGCCGGAGTCGACTTTAAAAAATTTTGATATTTCGTTCTCTACTCGTACACAGCATTGAGAGTTCTGTACTGTCATTTTGCATAGTGATACCAGTTTACCAGGAATTCCCATTGACACCAGAGCAGACCATAGAGTCTCTCGTTCGAGAGAGTCGTAGGCCTGCCTGAAATCAATGAAAAGTTGATACACAGGAATGTTTAACTCTGGACACTATTCCAAAATCCTTGTCGAGAAAAGTGCATCGGTAGTACCTCGGCCTCGCCGGAAACCACACTGATATTCTACAAACAGTTGTTCAGCAAAAGGATTGATTTTGGATAGCAAAATGTAGGAAAAGATCTTATATGCTGTGCAGAGGAGAGCGATTCCTCTGTAGTTTGCACATTGTAGGCGATTACCTTTTTTATGGATTGGTATCAGCATAGCTGTGTTCCAGTCCTGTGACATGGTTTCAGTCCTCCAGATCATTTGAACAAGTTCAAACAATCTTAAGGATAGAGTTTCGCCACCATGTAAAATCATTTCGGATGTTATATCGTCGATACCAGGTGCTTTATTGCGTTTTAATTTAGACAGCGCCGCTTCGAATTCCTCTTTGGTTGGTTCGTGTACATGTACCTTTGACGCACGAATAAGCTTCGCTCGTCGCCCGACTTGTTGCTGGTCACTTAAGCTGAGAAGATTCTCAAAGTAATCAGCCCAAGTATCTAAAATATTTTTAAGGTCTACTTGTAGCTTCCTATCTTCGTTTTGAATAGCAGTCGATCTAGTTTGAGGGCCCTTCTTTAAGGTTTTAACCTGATGAAAGAAGTTACGCGATTGATGTTCCTTATTGAAGCTTTCGATCTCCTCACACTGTCTCTTCCACCATTCTCTCTTTGTTCGTCTACATAGCTTTGTAACGGCTTGTCTTGCCAGTTTATAGTTTTCCTTCGTGGACATGGTGTTACGTCCTTGCAGACACTTCAGATAGCAATCTCTTTTGTACTGAATAGCATCAAGGCATGCTTGATCCATCCATGGCTTCTGGGAGTGGTTCTGTGGTCGTCCAAGTATTCCCTCAGTAGCGCTTAAAACAGCATCTTTGAGCAAATACCATGACTTATCGACGTCTCCATTAATGGTTTCTGATTTATCCAATGTTTCGGCAATATGGATTTGATATCTCTCTTCTGTTTCAGCATTCTTTAATGATGAGATGTTAAAACGTTTCCGTTGATTGAATTTTGGAATGCCTGGATTTGGGAAGTGGAACCTTATCGTTGCACATACAAGGAAGTTATGGAAGCTTATGAGTCGATCGATGCGGAAAGAACGTACTGGCAATTCTCAAAGTATTTGATAATGCAAACTCAGTCATTCTCTCACCATTATCATTCGAATTCAAATGCAGGCTGTTGGGACCCACCACATTTCCATAAGAGATATCTCTTCCAACCTGTCCATTAAAGTCACCAAGAACCATAATGAAGTCGCGTGTTGGTGTTTGTTTCATAACCTCTTCCAGTGCTTTGTAGAAATTATCCGTCTCGTCGACAGTCTTAGCTTCAGTAGGTTCATGCACGGCAATAAGAGAAATATTGTTATATGTACCGCGTACACGTAGGTAGCAGATCCTCTCACTGACCGAGATGAATTTCATCACGGCTTCTTGTTAGCGTGCACCAACAAGAAAGTCAGTTCCAAATTCTCTTCGAGAAGGATGACCACTACAGTATAAAAAGTGACTATAAAAATCTTGTTTTCCGATTATCAGTTGTATAATTTCTTGTAGAGCAATAATATCCATCCGATACCTCTCAGCCTCTGTTTCTAGACTTATAAGAGCATCAGGAGTGCTCAGGCTGTGCACGTTCCACGTTCCGATTCAGAAGTCTGGTCCTTTTACACGTCCAGGTAAAATTCTGTTGTTGTGTCCGGGTCTGTTATTTTCTTTCTGATAACCAAATTTAACATATTAGTTTTTTCCGGGGTTAGGGTGTTAACCTTAGCCCAACTCAAATTGTCGTGAATGGGTCCGTTCTGCATATTAAGGTCACCAGAAACAACCTTTTTACACGTTTATATAGCGAGCTGCTTGATTCAAGACAGAAGTCCGCTCCAAGCCGCCCCTGACATGGAGAACAGACGCTTGAGTCGCATTGGTTATAAGGTGCCAATTCGCCGTGATGTAGCGTCATTGACTAAGCAGTTTTTACTCTGCTTGTCTCCAATACACCAACCTAATTCTGTCAGCATTACCCAAGCAGCACGGCGTGGACGTCGAATTTCGGATTTCGCTACTTATCACTCCTATATTGCTATTAGAGATGTGTCAGCTCTTGACTTCATTTTATTTCATCGATAATTTTCTAGCTTTGGTAGATGACATGAACCAGATTGGCAGACTCGTAAAAAGGCCTGGTTAAAATTTTCAACAGTAATTTTACACAATAATACTGATAAGATTAATTTGACTACCAACGGTGATATTAACTATCTTAACAATGCAACAGTTGCAACCCATAGGCGAAGTGTCTTTAAATACATATAAAGGAAGCACTGCTTCATTGGAAGCAAATCTGTCAGTTTCATAAAATTTGATAATCTTTAGTTGTTATTTTGGCAGAATATTGTTGTTGAAAAATATTTGCGTGCACCAAATATTTATTTAATTAATTAAAGCAATAAAGACGCTTATTTTGGTAAACGCCGCTCAAACAAAATAGAGAAGAGAAAAATAAAAATGTCGGTTGGGAGAAACAAACGAGTTGAGCGCTTGAAAATACGATATAAATCGCTTGTAAGAAACCAATTTATAGAATTCTATCAAAATCATTCCATTACTTCACCTTTAACTTCCAATCAGCTTTTCTACACAGATTACATAAAAAGTACTTAATAAAACCTTTAACGATTTACTAAATGATATAATTTTTTGTAACTTTACTTTTGGGATTTTCATAAATAATCCATTGGAAATAATAGATGCTAAATGTAACAAGAAATTTATAAAAAAAAGTATAAATATTAAATTGAAAACGAAGGGATTAAAAACATTTTGTGTATATATACGTACATAGACTTATGAGTATACGCTATTGGAATAAATATTAAAAAAAAAATCATAATCCTCCCATATACGAAAAAAAAAATATTATATTTTAGTATATATAATAAAAGTTATAATAGTTTTTAATGTTTTTTTTGTATTTTTTTTTTTTTGTTAAGATCAACAAATTTAGATTTAAATCTTTAATATTTTTATTGAGTCAAGTTGAGTGGAGTTTCAAAACAATGAGTAGTAGATTTTGACTTAATGGAGTGAAGCTGTTTAATTTTGAATGAAAGAAAAACTTTTTTGATTTTTCTTGTTTTTTTTTTTTGTGTTGGTAATAATAAATTTTCGGTACGAGTATGAGTATGAAAATAAAGTTAGGACAAAATTTTATTTTAACGAAACTTTATAATAAAAATGTGAGTCTGGAACAAAAAAAAAAGGTTTCTACCTTTGGCTACACGTATACAAAGTTGAAGTAGAAAATTGATTGTTTTTTCTAGAGAGGTGGAAACATTTAAATATAAACTGCCTACAATATTTTTGGAAGCTGATAGGTGGGTTGTATTGTGCAAAAGGGGTTTATACATTTTAATTATTTCATGGTTGGAAAACCTTCCAATAAATTCGATGAATTTTTAAAAATCAAAGATCAATAATTTCTTTATCTGTCTCTGATGTAAGGAAATTTATGTCGTCTGGTTTTTGTTCAATGAACTGTCTTGAATTGGTTTCGATTTGAACGATTATTGATATGATGATTATTAAAAGTGGTAAACTAAGAGTTGAACTGCAGAGTAATGGCGAGGCTTGCAAAAGTCCATTACACAAAGTGACGATCCGTTGATATGCATGATTAATGGAAACTTTACTTTTAAAAACGTTTGAACAAAGTTGGAATTCGGGATTAGAAATAATTTCAGTTTCGAATTAAATCTTGTTTTATGTTGGTCATGTAGTCATAGTTGGACATGTAGATTGTAGACTGCTAAGTCCTTTCTGACGTCTTCATTCGATTTTTAATCGACCATACCCAATATTCTGATATGCCAAAAGCGTTCGCCGTTTGAAAAAATATTGTCTCAATCTTCTAAAAAATCTACACGGATAAAAAAAATAAGCAGCTCTCGAACGATTTCGAAAGAATCGTCGAAAGAATTGCGAAAATCCACTAGTAAGAGCGTTTCAGTATCTCAGAGATGAAGGACGAAATAAACTATGTAAGGGTGCATACAAACTCTTTACAAATACAAATACCAGACTAAAAGGAATTCAATCAGCCCCACCAGTGTGTATAAGGATAATTGTTGAAACTGTAAATGGTATTTTGCCACACTACGAAGACTTTTTGTAAGCTAACAGAAGAAACTTCATCTGATTACCCACTGTGAATCCTGAATAAAACTGATCTTCGAGAGAACTATTGGAACTCGATTCGAGCAACATACTAAAGATTATGCCTTACTGACCTGCAATTTGATGCAATCTCTGCATGTATGTAACACCATGGACATAAAAAATACTTTTAGTTCCACCAGTTTAACCTAATTCCTAAATACGCTTCTAAAGCAACACATGAAAATTACAAAATGAAATAAATTCCAGAAAAACAATAAAATTTAAATTTTCATACATTTACAGTTTTTTATGCGCCTGTGCTTACAAATTACACAATACTAATCAATATGTTATCAAAATGTCAATAATATCATAAATTTATGCTTATATATTTTTACACTTCAGCGTTTAAGTTTAGGTGTGAAAAACCAAAAACAAATTTTAGTTTTGTATCTAATAAATAAAAATAATCGTTAATAAAATTATTTATTTAAACAAAAAAAAAATAATAAATAATAATAATATAATTATTTATTATTCCTGTTCTAAATTTTAAATCCCGAAATACTTCTACAAAAGAAATAATTAAAAATTAACTTTAACTAAAAACGTTGGGATGGGTTAATATTTAATTTTTTAACGTAATAGCGTATTACATTATTTTTTTTCCACCCGGTTTTATTAATTATATTTAATATTCTATCTAAGAATAATCAAAATAAAAATTTATTTAAAAAATTTATAAAGTAAATAAAACCAAAATTCCGAAATTTTGATGTTTTTTCTTTGCTAAGTGTTTTAGGTTAGTTTAAAAAAAAATAGAAAATAATTAATTTAAAATTAAAAAAAATATAAAGCTTTAAAATTGTTTTAAAATATTAATATTTTTTTACATTAATTATTAATAATTTTAAAAAAAAGTGTAATGTTTTACGGTCCAACAACAATAGTTTAAAGAAATCATTATAGATTGTAAATAAATAATAAAATATTAAAAAAAAAAAAATACTACTTTCAATAATTAATAACTAAAATAAAAAACAACCAAAATCACCAGTTGTGTGAAATATTATTTTATAAACTTGTTGTGCTTAAAGTTTAATTTTTTTTGTATTAAATTAAATCAATTAATTTATTATAAAAATTCTATGTGCTGCTATACAAAATAAAATAATTAAATAGTTTTTTTTTCTTTTGTTAAATTTTTAATTTTATTTATTTTTCTGATGGAAATAGTTTTTTGCAATCTGATTTAGTTGAATGATTGTTAGTTAGTTGGCTAAGAGAATTTGAAATGATTTAAAAAGGAGAAAGTTTCAGTCATTTACTATGATAGTCTTCCTTCAATATTCTATGGATTCAAAATAAAATAATCTTTTTAAAGAAGACAGCCGGCGAGTTTGTTTATTCAGCAGTCTTAAACCATTAAAGAGAAAAGGTTTTTGGTAAAGCTTCAAATTTATCGTCGAAAACGAAACGAAACTGCGAACCCATTATTGAAGTTTATTGGATCACACATAAAGAAATAAGGGACAAGATTTGCCAATTGAATAATTGCAACGGACAAGCTTTGAGTTTAACAAAACATTAAAGAACATACTTTGAGTGAGACAAATAATTTCATAGCTGATGAAATTCGTAAACCATTTTTGATCGTATAACAACAAAATTGGTTTATTTAGAAATTTTCGGAAGTGTTTAGTTTGAGAACAGGGTGGTCCGAAAGCTGAAATTAATTTTTAAATTAAATTACGCGAAAAAAGCTCACCCACTTCCAACGGTTTTATGCATGTTGGAAAGGTAAAAGGCTGATATATCGGCCTATTATAAAATAACACGGTAAAATTTTTGCTTACACTGTTAAATTTATTTAAACAAAGTATTTATGTTCGAAAGATATTAATCTTTAAAAGTCTTCAAAAATTTTTGTTTCAAAACATAATCTTCTGACCTGAGATGCACATTGCATATCTTTAAAAATTAATATCTTTAGAACGAAATAAAACACTTTAATTAAATTTTAGCAGAATAAGGCAGTTTAAGGATAAGGTTGGAATTTTCATATTTCAAAAAATATTTCATATTTCATATATCTGTGACCAGCGCCATCTTTTAAACTTTATTTTTTAATATTTTTAACAGTGTAAGCAAAAAGCTCACTGTGTTTATTTTCTTCAATACGCTTGTTTTTTACCTTCCCCCAGATAAAACTCTTGATATCCGGTGAGTCGTTCGCTTCTCATTTTGATTTCAAAGTTGCTCTGAATTTGAGTTGCCAGGACACCCTTTCGGAATAGCCTGTTCTTAAATAAAGCACCTAATTTTCTAAATTAAATCAAGTATTTCTTATTTCATCTATACAACTTGTATGCGAAGTATGAGGTCGGTCAAAAATATGTCCTTTTCAAATTTCGAGGGTCGTCCAGAATACGATATTCATCAGCTTTGCGTGCTTAAAATTTAAACACATAAATTCGAAGACATGCAATCTTTGGATGGGCTTTTTTTCAGGTGATCTGATTTAAATGTTGACTTACTCAGATAAGGAGGAACGATAGAAAATCTAAAGAAGATAGATATTTGTTGTGTTTGCCAATATTCCATACTACTCCATATCCTCCTTTACCAATAAAGAATTCGTACGCGTAGTTAACTCTGCAACTATTAGGGTACCAGGAAACTACAAACTCGAAAATCTTAAAAATCAGAATAGAATGGTTTTGTAGTATTCAGCTAGAAAGAAACAAAAAACATCACTCGTTGCTCTATGCCCTCAGCCCAACTGGCATAAACAGCACAAAGTGCTTATAGTGATAGAATTATTTCTTTCAGTAAAAAATTAAAAATGTTGTTTTCGAGATATTTTTCATTTTAGAAACATATCGTTATTTTTCATAATGGAAATTTCAAAATTATTTATTTTAACTAGGAGGGCCCGGCGTGCTTCGCTACGCTTATCAATAAAGTTTTTGCGTAGACATTTTGTTGACGTAGAAGCAATGATTTCAAAAAGTGGTAATGAGAAATGCTAGCATATAATTTTTAATTTTTCTTTTAAATATATGAATGAAAAATAATCAGAACTCTAGCTGACCAGTTCAAATATATGAAAAATTAGCGATCAAATAAGTTGGAGATCAAATAAGCTTACTTGAAAACTTATTTGATCGCTAATTTTTCATATATCCGAACTGGTCAGCTAGAGTTTATCTAACAATCAAATTTACGATCTCAAACTATCATACCAAACACACACATTACAAAATTGTCGCTGAAAAAAAACACAACAATCAATAATCAATTTTTTATCCTCTTTCATTCCCAAACAATATATATTAAAAATTCTTACAATCAAATTTACGATCTCAAACTATCATACCAAACACACACATTACAAAATTGTCGCTGAAAAAAAACACATACATTCACAAACAATATATATCTAACTAAATATTCAACGTATTAATATATAAAATAAAACAACAAAGAAAAATAACGTCCTTACTCTCCTAGATCAATGCATAACACTCACATTACAAAATTGTCGCTGAAAAAAAAATTCAATAATCAATATTTTATTCTCTTTCATTCACAAACAATATATATTAAAAACTCTAACAATCAAATTTACGATCTCGAACTATAATACCAAACACACACATTACAGAATTACCGCTATATATTAAAATTCTAACAATCAAATTTACGATCTCAAACTATCATACCAAACACACACATTACAAAATTGTCGCTGGGAAAAAAAAACACATTCATTCACAAACAATATATATCTAACAAAATATTCAACGTATTAATATATAAGATAAAACAACAAAGAAAAATAACGTCCTTACTCTACAAAATTGTCGCTATATATTAAAAATTCTAACAATCAAATTTACGATCTCAAACTATCATACAAAACACACACATTACAAAATTGTCGCTGAAAAAAAAAACACATTCATTCACAAACAATATATATCTAACTAAATATTCAACGTATTAATATATAAGATAAAATAACAAAGAAAAATAACGTCCTTACTCTACAAAATTGTCGCTATATATTAAAAATTCTAACAATCAAATTTACGATCTCAAACTATCATACCAAACACACACATTACAAAATTGTCGCTGAAAAAAAACACATTCATTCACAAACTATACATATATTGTTGCGAAAACAACCTAAAAGAAATAGAAATAGATTAATTGTACTACACAAATAATTACCATGTTAATTACAAATATTTTAATTTGTTTTGACATCAATTTTGACAATTCAATCAAAACAAGTCTTTCACAAAATGAGTGCGTTTAATTACAATATTGTGCTATAATTGCTGGTTATGCTGCTTTACAGACATGATGACATCTGTAGTAGGGAATAACAACGATTAAACTCAATTACAACAAAAGAAACAAAACATGAAATGAAAGAGGCAGAAATATAATTTGGCGGTATTTAAAGCATGCAAATTTGATGACAGATCTGATTCTCATGGTTGATCCTGAATACAAAATAAGGCTTTTTCGTCAAATAGAAATTGTGAGCCTGCAATTTCATGCTGATAGGAGAATCAACTAGTTATTTAAAAATTAAAAAAATATAAAATTATTTGTTTGTAAAGATTTAAAAAAATCAGATTTACATCTTTGTTAATAAAATTTATGTAATTTATGACAAACTTTTTATTATAATTTCAGGAGAAAAGTGAAACTTAGCCATTTTACTCTTGTATTGATTTTGAGTTGTGTTATTTTGCCATTTTCGTTTCCATCCCAGCCAAACGTCGTAACATTGGGGGCTCAACCGGGATCTAGGATGGAACAAAAAGTGGAGCAATTGTTGAAGTTGGTTCAAAATGAACAAGAAGCTCGGAAAAATGATAGGGAAGCACTTCGCCTGGAGCGAGATAAAGATCGAGCTGACTTTCTACAACTCTCAGCACAACTAGACCAAAAAATACAAACCCTGCATCTGGGTACCAGCAAATCTGGACAAAACAGCGATGCCGATGCACGGGTAAAGCAACTTGAGGTAATAATTGGAGAACAACGTATGGAACGCGAAGCGTTGCAGAAGATGACGGCTCAGTTCGAAGAAAGATTACAGAGCTTTGATACCTTCCAACGAGAACTGTCCTTACTAGCACTAAGTACTACTCCGGGGCACTTGCAAAATAGCACGATTACAAAACCGGACCAAAACGATTGTAACGTAGAAGACAGAACTTCACACCATATAGGTCCTGATGAAGAAGTAACTGGTCAGGCTGGCTGCAGCAATAAGGGTAAAGTGAAAGTTAGCACTTTTGATGGCTCATCATCCTGGAAAGATTATTTTATGCAGTTTGAAATTTCTTCAAACGCCAACAACTGGGACGGTGCACAGTGTGCAGTGCAGTTAGCCACTAATTTACGAGGCGATGCAGTCAAAATTCTAAGCTTACTGAAACAAGAAGATCGAACTGACTACCGAAAGCTAACGTGTGCATTGGACCGACGATATGGGCAGAAACATCTTGAGCAACTTAGTCATACTCTATTAAGACAGAATTCTCAAAAACCACGGGAAGAACTTCAAGTATTTGCACAGGCAGTTGAAGCGTTAGCACAGCAGGCTTTTTACGATTGTCCCACACATACGCAGGAAAAAGTAGCTATGCTTCAGTTTATAGATGGCATTGCAGACCCTGAGGTGCAAGCTCAGACAAAACTGTCAAACCCGGCAAACTTGTATCAAGCACTGAACAAAACTCTGGAGGTTCAGATAGTTTATGGCACCAATCGCAGTGGACAGAAGATGATAAGGCAAGCTGAGATCGAAGAACCACCACGAAGAGAACAGGACCAGCGAATGAATTTGAGAGAAGGTTACAACCAACAAGAAGAAGACTGGCGTCGCTTAAATCCAAGAAGACGCTCTGGAAGACCTTTTTGACGGCCAAGAAGAGTTACAATGGAAAAAGGCTCCAACACCGAGAGTAGGATGACATCACCACCTTCGGAAAACGATCAATCGTCGGGTTCGAGGGTTTGAGCCCGACGAGCAACACTAAGCCCATTCAAGATTTTAGAATTAATTCATTACGCTTCAAAAATAGAAATTTGATTATCACTGGAGATGTTGAGGGCGTACGATGTAATATGCTAGTGGATACTGGAGCCAATGCAACACTAATCAGCAAAGAACTATGGAAACTACTTCGGAAAAATGAATCGGATCTTCAACAGTCTAATATTGTTTTGAAGACGATCACCGGCGAGAAAGCTACCATATACGGTAAAGACGTATTTTAGATTCGCATTGGTCAGTACACTTGCACTCATCCTGTGATTGTCGTGGATATGGTCGATGAGTTTTTACTAGGCTTGGACTTTTTAATCGACAACCAGTGTAAAATTAATCTTCAGGAAAACACACTTTATGTTGGAAAATGCCAAGCTAATTTCGATTTCGTAGAAAAATGCACTGATGTTGGATCACTAGTACTACTAGAAGACATAGTGGTACCTCCTGTTTTTACGAAAACCGTTCGAGTGGGAGCTACGGCGGGATGCGGAGAAGTCGGTGTAGTTTCAACAACACCCACTTTCGCAATTGAAGGGTTATTCGTGGTTGAAAGCATTAATTCAATCGATGGTGATAGCACATTTATTAGGCTCGTTAACGTAACTCAGACGCCAATTACGTTAAAACAAGGTGAAAACATCGCGAAATTCGAACAACCATCATGCATATTAGGAGATGATTTCTTGGAAACAATAGATAGCGGTGAGATTCCTCCAGAACAGCTCCCAGAACTCTTAGAAGATTTGGCTATACGTAGCTCGGAAAATTTAAATGCAACTGACAAGGTTCAACTTCGTAAGCTTCTTTGGAAGTACAGGACAGTTTTTGCAGAATCAGCCACCGACTTTGGCAGAACTTCAAGAACTAAACACAAAATCGATGTAGGAGATGCACAACCTATAAAGCAACCACATAGACGCTTTCCTCTAGCAAAAATAGATGAAGTTACTACCATAGTTGAGAATCTGAACAAGCAAGGAATAGTTAAACCATCCCAAAGTCCGTGGGCCTCTACGGTGGTGCTTGTAAAGAAAAAAGATGGGTCTGTAAGGTTTTGTGTTGACTATCGTAGGCTGAACGAAGTCACAAAGAAGGATTCTTACCCATTGCCGAGAATCGATGACACTTTGGATGCCTTATCTGTATCACAATGGTTTTCTACGATGGACCTTCAAAGCGGCTACTGGCAAGTTGAGATGGCTCCAGAAGATCAAGAAAAAACTGCGTTCACTACGGGTACTGGACTTTGGGAATTTACCGTGATGCCATTTGGTCTATGCAACGCACCGGCTACATTCGAGGGGCTTATGATGTCCGTTCTAAGTGGACTGTCTTGGAACATTTGCATGGTTTATCTTGATGACATCATTGTACATGGGAAGACGTTTGAAGATCAGATCAAACATCTACAAAAAGTACTTTATCGTTTAAAGATGGCTAATTTAAAGTTAAGTCCTCGGAAGTGCCATTTACTACGTAAGGAAGTGAAATATTTGGGTCATATCGTTTCAGATAAGGGCATCCACACCGATCCTGATAAAATAGAGTGTGTTAAAAATTGGCCAAACCCAGTTGACAAACACCAACTACGCAGTTTCCTGGGGCTTTGCACGTATTACCGCAAGTTTGTTCAATCATTTTCAACTATTGCAAAACCGCTACATAAATTAACGGAAGATGACCAAGCATTCATATGGGACACCAGTTGTGAGCAGGTTTTCCAAAGTCTGAAACAGAAGCTAATTTCGGCACCAATATTGAGCTATCCTGATCCTCATCAAAATTTCATTGTTGACACAGATGCCAGTAATGTTGGAGTGGGAGCAGTATTGTCACAGCTGTACAACAACGAAGAGCATGTGGTCGCGTATTACAGTAAAAGTCTAGGTAGAGCAGAAAAAAATTATTGCACAACACGGAAGGAGTTGCTTGCTGTAGTTAAGGCGGTTGAAAACTTCTACCCTTACCTTTACGGTAGAAAATTTATGCTTGGTACAGATCATGCTGCCCTGAAATGGTTAATGTCTTTCAAAAATCCAGAAGGACAAATAGCGAGATGGATAGAACGTCTACAACAATTTGATTTTGAAATCAGTCATCGACCGGGTCGTGTGCATAATAATGCTGACGCTCTATCTAGGAGATCCTGCGCACAAGATTGTTGTCCACATTGTGATAAAAGAGATTCAAAAGCAGAGAATCACGAAGTTAAACGAATTAGCTTTGCAGACATAGGCATTGATAACAACACACTTATCAAAGAACAAGAACAAGATGAACATTTGAAAATTATTCGAACGTGGTTATTATCCGAAATTAGCCCTAAATGGGAAGAAATTTCCATGATGGATCGAACTACTAAAATTTATTGGTCATTGTGGAATTCTCTATCGTTACAAGATGGAGTACTGTGCAGGTGTTGGGAAAGTTCAGATGGTAAAACACAAAGCTATCAATACATCATTCCTAAAAGTCTCGTAGCTGATATAATTAAAAGTGTACACGACTCGTCAACCGGTGGGCATTTTGGCATAACTAAAACTTTGGCAAAAATACGTCAACGTTTCTACTGGACTGATTGCCGAAAAGATGTAGAAAAATGGTGTCGAGAATGTGATGTCTGCTTTTCTAAGAAGGGGCCAGCAGTTAAAACTCGTGGAAGACTTCAAATTTACCAAGTTGGGGCACCTTTCGAGCGAATCGCTATTGACATCCTTGGGCCGCTACCTATCTCCAAGCGAGGCAACCGTTATGTTATGGTTGTAATGGACTACTTCACCAAATGACCGGAAGCGATCGCTATGGTAAATCAAACTGCCGAAACTGTTGCAGAGGCACTTGTGGAACAAGTACTTTCTCGCTTTGGGGTGCCTCTGGAATTACACACTGATCAAGGTAGAAACTTCGAAGCAGAGTTATTTCAGAAAGTAATGGAAATTACGGGTATTCATAAAACTCGTACAACACCACTCCATCCTCAATCTGATGGAATGGTTGAAAGAATGAATCAGACGATCCTTCAGTACCTTAGCAAATTCGTAGATGAACACCAGCAAAATTGGGACGAGTTGCTACCTCTTTCCATGCTAGCTTATCGCACAGCAATTCACGAAGCTACAAATCAAACGCCGGCTTTAATGATGTTTGGACGAGAATTAAGGCTACCTGCTGATCTCCTTCTAGGAAGACCACCAGAAAAAATTGAAACTGATAACGTAGATGACTACATTTATAATTCGAGATCCAGAATTGAAACTGTGCATCAGTATGCCAGAAAAAACCTTCAAATTGCGGGTGAACGAATGAAAACCAGATATGATCAACGATCAAGACAGCTTGGGTTGGATGTTGGACACTTTGTATGGCTTTATAACCCAAAGAGAAAAGTTGGAAGAAGTCCGAAGCTACAAAGTGACTGGGAAGGCCCTTATCGCTTTATGTCAGTGCTTACTGATGTAACCTATCGTATTCAGAAGACACCAAGAACAAAACCAAAAGTAGTGCATCAGGATAGATTGGCGAAGTACAACGGGAAGAATACTGAAGCTTGGGAGAAGTTCGTGCGAGTCGCACAAACTAAAGAGGGGAGCAGTGTTGCGGAAACAACCTAAAAGAAATAGAAATAAATTAATTGTACTACACAAATAATTACCATGTTAATTACAAATATTTTAATTTGTTTTGACATCAATTTTGACAATTCAATCAAAACAAGTCTTTTACAAAATGAGTGCGTTTAATTACAATATTGTGCTATAATTGCTGGTTATGCTGCTTTACAGACATGATGACATCTGTAGTAGGGAATAACAACGATAAAACTCAATTACAACAAAAGAAACAAAACATGAAATGAAAGAGGCAGAAATATAATTTGGCGGTATATAAAGCATGCAAATTTGATGACAGATCTGATTCTCATGGTTGATCCTGAATACAAAATAAGGCTTTTTCGTCAAATAGAAATTGTGAGCCTGCAATTTCATGCTGATAGGAGAATCAACTAGTTATTTAAAAATTAAAAAAATATAAAATTATTTGTTTGTAAAGATTTAAAAAAATCAGATTTACATCTTTGTTAATAAAATTTATGGAATTTATGACAAACTTTTTATTATAATTTCAGGAGAAAAGTGAAACTTAGCCATTTTACTCCTGTATTGATTTTGAGTTGTGTTATTTTGCCATTTTCGTTTCCATCCCAGCCAAACGTCGTAACAATATCTAACTAAATATTCAACGTTTTAATATATAAGATAAAACAACAAAGAAAAATAACGTCCTTACTCTCCTAGATTAATGCATAAACTGAAAAGAAAATATAAAATACTATAAACAAAGAAAAGATTTGGACGATTCCATTTGATCCATTTGATTTGATTTGAGGGGAGGCAGTTGAATTCAAAAATAAATTATAATTCGTCTATAACTTTTTTATTTATGATCCGAAAAATCCCAAAAATCTCTCAGATGTAGGTTACACTAAAATCAGTTAGCAGTAAAAATTTGGAATCAGTGAAAACTCGAATAAAAAAGCCTTAGGCTGTACAAAGTACAAAGTTAGCGTATTAATATACTTATAAGATGCTTTACTCGTAACAATGCGATTGCTTTAAAAGTAGTCCGAAACAAAAACTTCAGCCGATTTTTCCAGTGGCAAACTATAATGCCGATGGATCGATCGGTTTGATGTAATTATCAACCAGTCAGTATTGTATATTGGTCAAACAACGTGGCACTGCTCTACTGAACCAACTTTCTAGCAATAATTAATTTTGGACGACCAAAACACACTAACAAAAAATTAAAAACGTTCAATTAATCAAGATATGAGGCGCTCCCAACTGTTACATCCGAGGTAAATCAGAGCATTATGGTTGTGTCGAACATGTCTCTTAGAACAATTAAAAATTTAATGTATCTTAGAGTTTTCTTTTTTGACTTTATTATGTGCAAAATTGTCTAGTGAAAACTATACCAGGGCGCATCACATGCGAAGGAGTACGGCTTTCAAGAATCTTCGATCTACCAAAACACATTTATCCTAGATATGAATCTGTTGGAGAGTCTTGGTCGCCAAACTGGCTTGAACACCTCTAAATAGAAAAATTGTTATCATACAAGCAGCATATTTTTCGATGAGTTTCGATGAGTCTGTCTATTTATGAAAAACCAGTGAACTTGATATAAAGTTGGCCCTACTAAATCATGACGAGCAATGCATCACATAAACTTTTTCATATACCTTCTGGCTGACCTAATTTCAGGTAATTCAACCGTGGGGACAGTCAGTTATGAAGCAGTTACAGATCAGCGACGAAATTGTATTTTGTTTGTCTATCATTTGTGCGATTTCATTAGAATGAAAAAATTTTAAATTCTAGAGCAGACCACACTTCTGTATCCTCACGTCAGCCAAAAGTCATTGATATTCTTATATATGTTCTACTTTTAAGTCTGTTTTAGAAAGACATTAGGCCCTAGAAAGTGCCTAGGGACATTTTGTGAATAATGGAAGATTTGAATCGGAAAGACGGACGATGAAAATATTTTTAGGACTTGCCACCACAGTGTTAGCTTCGGGCTTTTAAAAGTGCGTGTCTTGATACTAGACAAGTGATTGGCTCTAAAACTAAAGCAAAGTAAAAATAGGTTCTATCTAAAGTTTTAAAACTCGTCAAACATAAAAGTTATTTTTATTCGAAAGCCAGGTAAGTAAAATATTTCGAGTCAAAAGGATTCAGATCGCTCATAATTTCTTCGTTTATATTTTTGGCTTTTAACACCATCACATTTACATATTGTAACGACTGGCAAAAAAAAAATTCAAAATTGGATTTTATTTGTTTGCTTTCAAAATTTGTTACCAGCTAAAATCTTAACACTCATACAACTTAATGCCACGAAAACTTTACCGATGCCAACAAATAAATTAATATTAACAATTTAATTTGAACAATTTTATAAACGAGAATTTTCCATCTTTTGTTTCTTTTCAATTATACTTTCATCACAGATTCAATTAAATGAGAATATCAAGAAACGAGATCATAAAAACAACATCTATAATCGCGTCATTTCGATTCATCTCACAAAATATCAATACACATAACAATCGTATGAACCAATTATTATTATTATTGAAGTAGGTTCATTAATAAAATAATAATGTTTTATTTTAGCTTATTACTCAATAATCAATATCTTATACATTTATTTTAAAAAATTATTATGTCCTAATGTTCACACAATTTTTATACGTATATTGGGTAACCTCACTAATAAGGGAGTGTATGTGGCGTGACATTAAATATAAAAATAATAACAAAAAGTAACTCGCTCAGCAAAACCCAGCATTGTTATCATGCAAGAAAGTATCTGCAACAACAATTGAGAACAACCAACAATTGGTGTGAAAGAATAGTATTACGAAGTGCCAGAGAATAGCTCTGTCTATGTTCCAATCAAGTGCCCAAGCACAAAAATATTTAATGTATATGCAAATCGGATTAGGAGGCAAATGGAATTTGCCACCGAATTTGGTTTTCTATAGCTATTTTAAGAACTTTAGGACTAATTGTCAGCTATTAACCCATTATGTGACTGTCGAGGTCTTGATAATATAAGATGTCTTTTTTTACTTTTTTGAATTGTTTTGGAGAAGGTAGTGAACAGCCTCCAGAATTTCCAGCCACCCCTTTTTAATAATCAATCAACCGTTACACAATGGCGCACGATTTGGAGTTTATCTCTATGATCTGGTTGGGATTGAGTCTTTGAAAATTTTCTCTTGTCAATTTCTGATTTTATTTGGTTATCTATTTAAGCCGTATTTCGTTTCAAAAGCTTTTCCAAGTGAAAAAAAATTGACTTGATAAAGCGATGCTCTGAATAGTGATTTCAATAAATAGTTAAAGGTTGAAGTATTTTGTGTAAGGAAATGATAGTAAATGGTGGCTTAACGTCATTACAAAACCGTCTTGTATGGGTTATTTGGTCTTGACCTCTTGAACAGATTAGACTTTTATAATTGAATTCAGTTTTAATGTCTACCTTGCAACTTCTATTAGAGCATAATTTGGTTATAATGCTGCAAGGCAGCAACCAGGTGAACCTGGTGATATCAGTCAGATGATGTTGTATTACTTTGGTGTTGCCCTAGATTCTTTAGTTATGCCCTTGATTGTTCTATGCATAAATAAGAATGTCTTCTTCAATGGAACGATAAGTAACCATTTACCATCGCCTTCAACGAGGGGAGTCACCTTCATATGAACGCTTTTCCTTCATATGAAAAATTTCCCTGCAATAATTTTTATGTCTACTTTTCTTTCAATTCGTCGATGAGTTAGTATAACTGTTTAGGTAGAACTGGTTTTTAATGTAGTTCTATTTGTTACTATGAATTGTGGTAGCTTGTAATGGCCTCCAAAATTAAACCTGCACTGCACATGGGTATTGATCCAACCCATGCTCCTATGTAGAAAGATCAACACTTACATACAAAATGCAACGGTTACATACAAGCAACGGTTACATACAAAATAACTGTCAGTCGTGGTACTCCTCAAATGGAGTCCTCCTTCGCTCCTCTGTAACTAAAGTATTACCAGCTTAATTACAGAGCTGAAGATAGAGGGTGTCATAGTAACAGCCACAGGATCTCTGTATCGGATTCATAACCCTTTAGACGAGTTGTTTAGTTGCAGAATAAGAGAAATACCTAGTTGCCGTACTGGATATGAAGCTCAGCTGTAAAGCAAATATCAGGGAACTTGCGAAAAAATAACAAAACTTGAAAATGAAATACTTGTTACGTGACTGTTATCATCGAAAAAAAAATTCGTCTCTCCAGAAAACTTTCTTTTGCATAAATCAACGCTATCAATACAACTTATCGTTTTTTTATTCATATATTTTTCAACCCTGTGGCAATAATTTGATTTTCATCGATTGCTGTCTTATGCTGTTGATTTATGATTTTTTTTTAGATATGTCTTTGGACATTTGTAATTTTTAGTTCAAGTCGGTATTTAGTCGAATTTTTGACAATTTTAAATTAGCAAAATTGAAAGAAAAGATAAAATATAGTTAAATTATTAATAATAAAATATTAATTAGTGAATGTAAATAAAAGAAATTATCTGGCAGTGTTGTTAATGGCCGTCGTACAAACGAGAACAAACTTTTTTTTTATTTTTCTTGAAAATAAACTGTAATTTTATCAGTAATGAAAAATATGATTGAACAAATGTTTGTAAAATTTTTGAACATATGATTAAATGAGCTCCCAACATCTTTCACCCGGATCAAGTACGATAAACTATTTTGTGCGGTGTGGTTGAGTTTTGTAGATTTACATAAACTTATCAGCGACATTTTGTTTGTTTTATCTTTTTTGTTAAAGAACTATTGCTATTTGTATTTAAGTCTCTTGAAGCATATGCCTTCGTATATACCTAACAGATATGTTTCATAATTAAATTGAACTTTACGATAATTTTTTTGTACACCCAAAAGTTTTAAAACTTTTAAATTGAAATATTGATATAAAATCAAAAGAAAAAATGTTTGACTGTTTATTATAATTCCTAAATCGATTATAATTCCTAAATCATGGAATCCAAAATGGAAAATTTGGATTCAACCGAGATCTTACTACAAAATTAATTCAAGAGTTCACTACATATGACGTAGTTGACACATTTAAAACCGCATTTTAATTATTCTACCAAATTGGATTTATATACAATCATCGCCTGTGGCGCACCATGTGAAGAAATGTTAATTAAGATGGGTTATTAATTTTAGAAAGCATGAAGTGGGGAATTTGGCCTGAGCTACTGGGGTGAGCGCAGAATTTTGTTCTTTATTTAATTTTTTTAAATGTAACAATCGTGATCGTACAGGTATGTGTGTGATGATCTCGGTTTCTTCGGCCTTTGGGATCGTCAGAGTTTCTGCTCTTTGTTTCGCTTATTAAATCCGTTTCCACAGTCTCATTTGCGTGTACGTTTGCGAATTTGTGTTGAACTGGAGGAAATTGTTTCCCCAAAACACATGGCTGAAGCTTGGTGGAACAAAACTTTTCTTGGCACGCAGTCCTCCGATTGCTTCTTATTAGTGACATCACTAGCAGGTCCAGTGTTTATTACATACTTATGTAAAAAGAACAATGACTATGCTTTGAAAGGAGTTTCAAAGACTTTCGAGGATTTTCATACCCGCCAGGGAACCTTGGAGGAAGTGAAGATTGACGACGGAGGATTTAGTGTATAATCTTGGGACAAATTTGCAAACCATCATTCCTTTCAAGATATCTCAGGGGACGTATGGGAGGCCAGGGGGGTAGTGTAAATTTTTATGAATGTATTCATTCGAAGGCAGAGTGGGAGGAGCAGTTTATCTTCCACACACCTCAGTATACAAGCAAAAGTGGTCGTGATAAATGATACCTTGGCATGGTAATAATGTAATACTAACTAGAAATATCAAGATCTACTTGGACAGTCAACCTGCATTGAAATCGTTTGATGTAGTTGTGACAAAGTTAAAAGTGAAACTACGTTATTTTTTGGATGAGATCACCAATCAGTTTGCTATCCAAATTATATGGGTCAGAGTGGCGTTAGGAGAAATTGTGTAGCTAGCTTGTGACAAGGCCACATCCATAACTGATAGTGATCAAACATTAGCACCTGCAGAAAAATCTGGTCCGGACAAGACCAGCAGCGCTTCAAAAAACTGATATCCGTGAGTAGGCAGGATATTGTTTCATTGGTACAAGTCATCATTGTTCACTGGATCCTCAGAAAGCACGGCAGAACATATGGCCTTCCTGCCAATTGCTTCTGCAGGAGAGATAAGGATGAAAGGGAAATAGTGTTCCATCTACTTTGTACCTGTCCAGCATTGGCCCATAGACAAATTTATTTGTCCAGATAAAATAAATACTTTAAAAATGACAAAAAATCTGATTGACCAGGAAACTAAAAACTTACAAATTCAAACACAATATATCATACAAAAAAAAAACGAAGAATTGATTTAAATTTTAAAATTCAACAACCAGAAACTATAACACGACAATTACCATTCCCAACCACTACATAGACATTAAATTTTCTTAGACGAAAGAAAATAAGAAAAACGAAAAATAAATTTTTCTGATTATATTTAAATTAAGTAATTAAAAGTTTTTTTTTTCTATTTAATTTACTTGTAAAATAATTTTTATTTTTAGCAAAACTCATAATTTATTATTTCGATCAAATTTTTATTCGTAAGATATAACAAATCCACAAGGAATCATTTATACGTAAATAAATAAAATTAAATCCTAGATTTCGTTTTAATTGATTTTCATATTGAAATTTTATTTAAGGAAAAATAAAATTTGGAAAATTAAATTGAATTTTATTGATTCTTAAATTGATATTACAATATAAAAGAAGCAAATGTTTCATTGTGGTTTTTTGGAAATTAATTGTCAAAATGACAAATAAATTTATTGATTTTCTTTGCTTAGAAAATGATGATAAGTCGTTTTGTCTCCTGTTATTGTTTTTGTTCCTGTTGTTTTTAGAGAGAATTTTCTATTATTTTCCATTATTTTTATTTCTTCTGTTTTAGATAAATTTTAAAACGAATGTAAGAATAGAAGTAAGAATATTAGAGGGTAGACCACAGAATAATGAATTTGATTAGAATTAGAAAATTTTTATGTATTTTTTGTACACAAATGGCGTAGGATGATGATGATGACGACGATAATGCTGATTTTATTTGAAGAAAATGTGATTTGTTAGTTTAAGATCTATGTAGGTGTATACATGGGGTTTTGCAATGATAAATTTATAGGATTTCAATTTTAATTATAAAAATAAAAACAGCAGGTTGGTAGAACTGTTTAATGTTTTATTACATTAAGAAATGTTACTATTTGTTTCATTTCGAAAAGGGAATAAAAGAAGTTGAGATTAACATTTTTTTGTCACAAAATTTGATAAACAAAGACTTGTCGTGAAGACCACTGTTGCTTTTATGTCTAGTCAAAAGCAATACCAATAACAATATTTATTTGAAGATTGATTTATTCATCCAACTTAAATTGCAAAAAAATATCCATGAAAAATAAACACAAAAGAAAAAATTATTAATTTGATGTTATCGAAGTTATTTGTAATTTATATATATTATACAAATAAAATAAAATTTTCTGTTGTTTTCTTTATATGAAATTAAAAAAAATTATTTTAAGAATATTGTTTGAAAATCAAAACAAAAAAAAAAAATAAAAACAAATAAATTAAGGAAAAATCAAATTATACTTTAATGCTTACAATTATCACTATCATCATTGGATCGTAATAAAAAATGATCCGCTGATGACAATCTTGAATGCCCGTTCGTGTTGGAATGAGCTCCCCCCCTATGATCACTTTTTAAAATGCTACGCATTTGTTGTATGGGCATTGCCGCTGAATTAGATTGCTGGTAGATATCTTCACACTCACTTTCTTTAAATTGTAGAACGTTTTTATGTTTCTCATAGATAACAACACATTTATGGCAATTGTTACTGTTTTGTTTGTTTGTTTGTTCGTTTATTATTAGTTCCAGGATTTAGATTTTATTTTTTTTTTTTAAATTTATGATTTGATGGTTTTTTGTTGCAGTAGATATATTTTTACCATAACATATTTTGATTATTTATGTTCATTGTTGATGTATTTATAAACAGCAAATTTATATGAAAATAAAGAAATAGAAAAAAAATATATTATTATTATTATAATATAAAATTCTATTGATATTTAAAACTAAAGTAAATAAATTATCTTTATTTTTGTTTCGGATCAATAAAATTATAAATATTAGATATAAACATGCAACCTGAAATAATATGATGTATAACGAAGTATTTATATTTTTTATATTTTCAAATAAATTAAAATGAACGATTTATTCTTTCCTAAACAGTTCGAATCAATGAACGAAGCTTTATAATTAGAAATTCTAGAGAAATCCATAATTATATGACTAAAACTCTGTATTTAAATTATTTGAATTTTTCAAAATATAGTTTAAACAAAAGAACTTGTCACCCGGTGCCTGTATGCTTGGGAAAGTCGTGTAAATACTGACACGGATATCGGTAGACTCATACTAGAGTCTGATACTTTCGTCTACAATGAATTCACATGGATAACTGGCAGCCTTCATATGTAAGCGTTGAACCTTGGGACAATTTTACAAAACAAAAAGAAATATAAAACGAAAACAATCATTTAAATTAAAACTTAAAAGACTGTCATGTGCGATTAAAATTCACTCGCCGATGGTTCTGTTGACGAAGAAGAACATAATATCAAAGAAGAACATAATATCAAAAGATATGGAGGGGCTGAAATCTCACAGCTCTGAGATATCAAGACTTCGGTCTGGGTTAAGGATTTTGATATAGTTTTCGGTAAAAAACTTTTATGAGAACATGGTTTTTAGTTTTGGGCAGCGATGTATATCAAACATAACTCTTTGTTAAAGTAGAAGGGCTATTCTCCCAAATATAACCTTCACAGTGAAAAAAAAAATATTTAAAAAAAAAATTCCCGTGTTTTCTCACAGTTAACATTCTGAATTATCAGAAACCACGAAACTTTATCACATGGAATTTTTTTTTGTATGAAATTTTTTCAAAGAAAGTGGAGTTATGAAACTTTTCTTTTTTTCCATTTTTGAATGATGGTATTTTGAAAGTTGTAAAAATTCAAATATATAATTTATATTTATTTATTTATAATTAAATTGTACTACAAATACTTCTAACTAATAGATAAAAGCTCAAATATGATCAATATTTTATTTTTTATTTACCATATCAGCGTTTACAAATGGAACCAGAATTAAATGTCCAGTGCATAACATAAAACATACATTTTTCATTTTTTTAAAATAACTATGGGACTGAATTAAAAATTATTTTAGTTTTACTTTGTTACCTATGGTGTTGTTAGTTTTCCACAAAAACTTTGCTTTATAATGAAACAAGGTAGAAATAGTAAATTAAAACATAATGTCCCGTGCATAACACAATTTCAAGGGAAATCAGGGTATATAAAGAATCCTCGAGAATTCACCATAATAGGAGGATTAATAATTTTAATTATGTTGTCAGGGCTATATAGTAGTTTGTCTTCTTTCTTTGGCCATTTCGAGTGGTTTCCTTGTCTTTCCATAACTGATACTTCAATTTCTTCATTGATTACACTAGTTTACAAGAAAAATCTCCCGAAATAAAACCCAACTTTTCTTATAGATTTGGACCTCCTGAACACGAATATCATATTCATTTTTTTGGTTAGCTCTTGTTCTTGAGATATTCACGAAAAACCAATTTTTTTGGTGATCAAAAATACTGTTTCGGTTTTTGGGTCTCATATTTTTCAAAACAAACAAATTAAATATATTAATGAAACAAATGCATAGCAAACATGGTAACAAACATTTTGAGCTATATTTTGTAAAAATCCATTAAGGATTCTGGAAGTTACAGTCGAAAAAAGTTGAATAAATACAAAAAATTCACGTTTTTTTTAAATTTTTCCATTTTCAACACCATAAATTTTGAACAAATAAAGACACTAATTTTTTTTAATTTCTTGGAGCCTACAGTAGCTTCAATTTTTTTTCTTTTAAGTTAAAAGACATGAATATTGGTGCAGTTTGCACCAAGTTATTCAAGTTTTCCCACAGAAAGTCAAAACTCAAAATATGGAAAAAATAATTTTTTACTTAATTTATTGTGCCATAAATAATAATTTTAAAAGTTCAGTCGTTCTCAAACATCAGTAAAGAATTAAAGAATTATTTTAAAATAGTAAAGCATAATTTCCATTTTTGTTTTCGAAGTTGGGAATTGGATCGATATGAGACGTATATAGAAAAATATAAACAACAGATAATAAATTGGGAGGAGAGGCAAAACATCATAACATCAGAACTACTTAAGTTAGTCAAGCCCTTATTTAGCGTATGGTTTTTTTTGTGACACACCAAAAAAATTAAACTTAAAAATAGGTAGACTCTTCTATGAAATCTACCTAAAACAATACATGGATACACATTAAATGAACTTACAATCGATTTGATTGCGCGTCTTTTAAGTAAAAATTAAAAAGTAAAATATTTGAACATTGAGCAGTACATTTGAACATTAGATGTTTACATCGAGCGAGTCTATCCATGCTACTACATCGGGAGTTGCCAATTGGACACACAGTTGCAATGTGTTTTATAGTTTGTTGTGGAGCGCCGCAGTCACACTCAGGGGACTCTGAAATGCCCCACTTGTAGAAAGAATCAGCACAACGTCCATGATTCGTTCTTATTCGGTTTAATGTAGTCCAGGTATGACGGGGCAAATCGAAACCAGGTTGGGTAGAAGTCGGGTTAGTAATAGAAAGGCCAGTTGTGTTGTAATGTTGCCAGGAGGTGTCCCAGGCCTCCAAGATATTAAAATCAGTTGCCAGCAGGTTGCTGGCAGTTTTATGTGGAGGCTTTCTTGACTTCAATCGACAACGAGTGTGGTCACCGTAATATTCGTGCAAGGGTAACGTGGTGTTGTTAGTTACCTTTTTATGTTCACGCATGAGAGCATGCGAGCGTCTGAGTGCAGGTGGAGCGATATTGCTTAACATAGGGAGCCAATGTAAAGGAGTGGATCTGATAGTACCACTTATAGTACGCATCGTAGCATGCAGCTGGCAGTCAACTTTTTGAGTATGTGTGCTATTCAACCAGACTGGTGCGCCATACTCAGCCACTGAGTAAACCAGACTTAGAGCAGTTGTTCGGAGGGTAGCTGGAGTAGCACCCCATGTAGAGCCTGCCAATTTGTGCAATATATTGTTTCTCGTTTTAAGTTTTTGTGACGTATTTTCTAGGTGGAGTTTAAAAGAAAGAGTTCTATCGAGAGTAATGCCCAGGTACTTTGGCTGTTGATTGTATTTAATGACAGTGCCGTTAAATAACACTGATAGTTCGTGTTTTGCCAGTTTGTTGTTTAAGTGGAAACAGGAGCTCTCGGTTTTACTTAGATTGGGAAATAAACTCCACGTTCGAAAATAGTCATTCATTATCGCTAGGTCAGTTGAGAGCAAATCCTCCAAAACACCCATGTCTTTGTTTTGAGTGGCCAGGGTCCAATCATCAGCGTAACCAAATTTCTTTGATGTTGTGTCAGGAATGTCATGAATGTACAGATTAAAAAGTAATGGCGCCAGGACGGAACCCTGTGGTAAACCATTGTTAAGCATTTTAGACCTACTGCAGGAATTATTTAGATGAACTTTGAATACACGATTACTCAGCATGTTGTTAATTAAACGCGAGATGGTGCTACAAGGTATTGCATTGAACAGCTTATATGTAATCCCAATTCGCCGGACCGTGTCATATGCTGCAGTAAGATCGATGAATACTGCGCCTGTTTTTAGTTGTTTTTGATACCCAGCTTCGATATAGGATGTTAGAGCGAGCAATTGGTCAGTGCAACTGCGATTGGGACGAAAACCAGTCAAGCCCTTATTTATGTCTATTAATACCTGTAAGATTTGTTTCTTTTCTTTTTTCTCTTTAAATTTTTTTCTATCACCGCCCACCTTGTGTTACTCTTCATGTTTATGATCATTTTAAGTTTAATTTAAGAAAGCAATTACTAATCCTTTTTAATAGTTTTTCGGTTTTCGCAACTTTTGTTTAATTAGTTTAATGAGGCTTCTTTTTAAGTAGATAATTGTCGTATGATTAGTTGCAAATATAATCTCTTTGAGGATAAATTTAATTTCAAACATTCTACAGAAAATATTAATTAAAAAAGAAAAACTTTTACAAATATAAATTTTAAATAGTGTATTGTTTTTAAAAATCAATAAATCAATAGTGATAGCTGCCTTGTAAAGCAACATAAATTGTTAGTAAAGTGTAAAGTCAAGTTTATTTAAATGGCGTCGTTAAGAAGTTTCAAGTGTAAAAATAACCCAAAGTCATTTTGTTTTATTTGTGGAAGTTACATTATACATACTGCTGAAAGCATCACTCCTTTTATAAGAACTGCCTATCTTCATTACTAATTGATATTTACCAATTCCTAAAATAAATCCGGGGTGGGAGGAGCTAGTTTATGTCAAAAAACTTCACAAAAAAAATCTCGATTTCGAGAAAAATCATATACAAATAAAATACAACTTTTGTCAAAAAAAGACATTTCATATTCAACAAACTGATATTTTCCAAATCCTATAATAAATCCAAGGTGGGAGGAGCTAGATCATGTCAAAAAACTTCACGAAAAAATCTCAATTTCGAGAAAAATCATATACAAATAAAACACAACTTTTGTCAAAAAAAGGCATTTCATAATCAACTAACTAAAATTTTCCAACTCCTAAAATAAGTTCGAGGTGGGAGGAGCTAGATCTACTATGAAAACAACTTATATATAAATTAATTATGTTGCAGAATTTAAATTATTCTTATAGTTAAACTTTTTTTCAAATTTTAAGTTTTGACTCTCTTAGGGAAAATTTGAATAACTTGGTGCAAATTGCACCAATATTCATGTCTTTTAGCTTAGAAGAAAGAAAATTGAAGCTCCTATAGGCTCCAAGAAATTAAAAAAAATTAGTGTCTTTATTTGTTCAAAATTTATGGTGTTGAAAATGGAAAAATTTTAAAAAAACGTGAATTTTTCGTATTTTTTCATTTTTTTTCGACTGTAACTTCCAGAATCCTTAATGGATTTTTACAAAATATAGCTCAAAACATTTCTTGGCATATTAAATATGCATATGTTTCATTAATATATTTAATTTGTTTTGTAAAATATGAGACCCAAAAACCGAAACAACATTTTTGATCACCGAAAAAATTGGTTTTTCGTGAATATCTCAAAAACAAGAGCTAACCAAAAAATGAATATGATATTCGTGTTCAGGAGGTCCAAATCTATAAGAAAAGTTGGGTTTTATTCAGGGAGACAAAAACGTTCAAAATTTGTAAACTAGTGTTATTTGAACCACTTCACCTGCATATAAAACCTCGTCATACACAACAACGACCCAATTTCCTACGGTAACATCTTTTTTTGCAGTTAAGTTGCTTTGCTTTCCCACAACAGTGAGTGCATTTAAGAAAAATTCTTTGCTATTTGTAGATATCTTAATGACATGTATTTTTGAAATGCCTGGAATTTTTGGAGCATGTTCCCATATTATATTTCTACAAATATCTTTCTCCAAAATTATCATCACTTTGATAGAAGCCATGTGTATTTTAAATAGTTGAGCAAAATCATCTGCTGATCTGACAACAGGAGCTGTATCATTTTTAAAGGATATCAAGCTCCTGACAGTTGATTTTGCTCTTTCACCAATTCCGTCAACTACCCCTTTTCCGTGGGAGGTAGCGAAATATTTCCAATGGAATGGCTTTTTATACTTATTGCTAAGTTCTTCTAAAAAAAGAAACCATATATCTATTCTTAAACTATGAAGCCGGTCCATCTGTCCCTATAATCTCATTTAGATGTTTGTTGTCCTCAGAGTCAGGCTTAAGTTCTCTATAAATTGTCTCTATAAATGCTCGAACTGTGTTTTTTTCTTTTTCTGATGTATCAGAGCAAATTAGCATAGTTTTGCATGTTCCGTTGTTCATGTACTGCTGCTGTAAACAATGTGATGCTTTGCCGCGACCAGCAATTTTTATCTTTTTTAAATTCCTGCGATTGAATTCTTTTCACGTTTATGTGATAAGCGACTGATGAGAAAAACTTTTTCAATGTATTCAAAACTTCCCAGAACTTGCTTCGTTCATACAACAATTTAAAATTCCATCATCTTTTAGCCACTGTTTCCATACAATGTTATTAGCAATGTCTTCTTCTACGTGAATTTTTTCTCCATTTGAACACTCTTCGCAGATGCCTTGCCAACAATTGGAATTAATGTCTTCACAACAAAGAACCGTTTCCCAAAACATCTTTGAGTCATATGAAATTTTTAAAGCTTTCAGCAATAAGAAAAAATTCTTACATGTCATACATTTACACTGGTCCAGTGGAGTTTGGTTTAATAAAAATACATTATCAGGCCCCAGTTTGCAAAAACTTGAAAAACTTAATTCTTGGTTTGGAAACTCATATATAAAAGTAGATATGCTTCCTTTAAAAACATAACTAAGTAGCATTTACGAAGTTTAACCTTTTTGCCATCTTTCCATATTGTAACTTCATCTTTCATCCCAGGTGCTGTATATACAATATCCGGCCGGTAAAAGAATTCAGTTACCTGATCTTGCAGCAATTTATCATTATCCAATAACTTCTTTTGCAAGGTTTGCAATTTGAGTCCTACGTTGATAGAAAGTATAGAAACGACGGCTTGCTTTTTAATCGGTGAATGAGGCAATACCTTCACAGTTTTGGATATTGCCTTTCCTAAAGCTTGAGGATTTTTGAAAGACTTCTTTAAATCATTCACTGATGGTATGCAGGTTGTAATACCAGAGGCTTCTTTTTTCTTTTGCTGACGGTATAATCTTTTTCTTGTCACATCTCTTCACTTTTCCTATACATTAGAAGAGCATTTGCATTGGTTTGTCGTTTAATTTTGTCTTCTGAACGTTTAACTCTCATTCGCTCTTTGTTCTTTTCTTTAATTCTTTCTTTGTGTTTTTCTCGAAAACGCTTTGCCCTTTCAGCTGCTGATAATTTTACACGTGCCATCGGTAGAAAAATAAGTAACTATTAAGTCTTTAAATGGAGTGTTGCCAACTACATATATGTAATAGTTGGTAATTACTAAATTGAAATTTTTTTTGCAGTTATAAGTTTAAGATTAATATTGTTATTTTGTAACTATTTAATGCAAACAAAAACACTCTTTCTTAATGCACTAAATTAATAAAAACAATAATATTGAAGTAAAACTTCTTTAGGCGCGTTATGAGAATTGAAAACACATATATTCATCTCTATACAGTCTGATTTTGAATCTTAAACATACATGCACAGTGCACACAATTGCAAAAAAAACAAAAGTAAAAATTTAAACAACAATGAAATAAAAAATAAAGAAGAAACTCAAACAACAATGAAGTAAAATAGGCAAACTAATATTATGTTCGGCAAGTATGCGATAAAATTCGATTATGTGTATTGTGTGTGTCAATTGTCATTCATTTGTTAATGTTATTATATTTTTTATTCACTTATTCAGTCTCGTAATAAATGTTATATGAGTTGGATGTGTCGATTTTAAGCGGACTACAGACCCTTAATCAATTTGTCAATCAATTCGAAAACGAAAATAAACGAAATAAAATTTAGTGTAAAAATCCCCTAAATTTTATTTCGTTTATTATGGTTTTCAATTGATTGACAAATTGATTGAAGGTCTGTAGCCTGCGTTAGATATTATGTGTCCTGATAATATGTACTAATAAAGAAATGTATGTATTGTAAATGCAAACTGCCATAATATACGTTAACAATATAAAAAACTCAGACGCGTCCCGTGCATAACTTTGCTTTATCCCGTGCATAACACAACTTACAATTAAATTAAAAATAATTAAATAGATATGATAAAAACTTAAAGACACTGTAGTAGAGCTTAGTTATTTGGCTTTAAGAAAATATAGTTCTTATGGAATTATTCAAGCTAAACTTACAGAGTTTTTCAAATGTTGATGACTAAGTGAAGAAATAGATTTTTTCTGTGTCCCGTGCATAACGGGCTTATAAATTAGTATTTTAACTTCTTAAAAAAAAGTTCAATTAATTTTTTTTTCATGGTAATTTAAGTTTGATGTTGCTTGTCCATAATCAGTAAAGTAAGTTAGCTTTGGTTGATTTTGTTGTTCTGTGAGAGAGTTTAAAATTCTCTGAATGTCCCGTGCATAACGCGAGAATGGACTACAAGTATTTTTTTATCTCTGTTTAGAAATTTATTACAAAACTAACACGAAACATCAATACGTTGCCGAAAAATTATAACAGATCATAAATTAACATAATTTAGTGAAAAGATGATACACTCAGCAAACTGTTCAAAACCTCTTCATTTAGCGTTTCGAGAAAATATTACAAAATCACAAATTCATATTTCTTTCAAAATTTCAAAAATATTGTAAAAATTATATAAAATCAAAATTTTTTCAAAATTCCAAAAATATTCCAAAAATTAGAATGAAATCAAATATTTAAACTTTTTCTAAATTCCAATACTATTCCAAAAATTCTTAAAAATTCATACTTTTTCCAAAATTCTAAAAATATTGCAAAAATTATTACAAAATCAAAAATTGAAATTTTTTTCAAAATTCCAAAACTTATAATAAAATCAAATATTTAAAATTTTTCAAAATTCTATAAATGTTCCAAAAATTCTTACAAAATCAAAAATTAAAACTTTTTCCAAAATTCTAAAGATATTGCAAAAATTATTACAAAATCAAAAATACAAACTTTTTCAAAATTCCAAAAATATTTCACAAACTATAACAAATTCAAAAATTTCCATGTCCAATTTCATTTTCAATTACATTTACGTCATAAGAACAGCTACATTTTTTTCCAAAAAATTGGCTAGAAAAATAAATTAAATCATTTTTTGACACACTTGACATTATTTTTTTGACAAACTTATAATTCCATAATTCTATAATATATTATATAATTAACTAAACTAAACTATTCTAAATTTTTAACGCGTTCTCGTTTAAAATTTGCTACTTCTCTTCAGAAACATGTCTCGAATCGTGACTCAAAGAACATCAAACTCATTAAGCTCGTGAACTTATCCAACGTTGTTCTTAGATCTGCTTTTAGGAATAATTTAAATCTCCTTAATTTCTGTCATTTTAATAGCCAAATGATGATGTCGTCTATAAAATATTATCACAACCATGGGAAAAGTTTTATAACTTAAGTAATTCTGATGATTTGCTAAATTTCTTTAATACAACTATAAAGAAAATTTACGATGAAACTGTGCCGGTTAAAGAAGTAGTTATTAAAACGGAAATAAACCCTTGGTTCAATGATTCTATTCGGGCATCTATGGCTCTTAGAGACAATTTCTATCGAATAGGGATCAGGACGAGAGATCAGAAAAATTTTAATACTTTTAAATCGCTTAGAAATACAGTTAATTTCTTATCTAAATGTGCTAAGAAAGATTATATGGAAAAATTCATTAATCCAAATTTGCCAACGAAAGAACTTTGGAAACGAATCAAAGGGACTGGAATTAGATCTCATGACCGGAAACATATTTTTTTCTCTTCAAATGATATTAATACACAGTTTGCTTCAAATTGTGTTGATATACAATACAAATTAGCTCAGACACGTACACACCTACTAACAATTTACCCAGCAATAATTTGCCTAAAAATAGCTTTTCGTTTTACAATGTTTGCATGCTTGATACGGTTGATGCTATCAAATCCATTAAATCCAACGCTATAGGCTTTGATGAAATTCCTCTTAAATTTATAAAACTTTGTCTACCCATAGTTGCGCCTTTCATAACCCATATATTTAATTTCATACTCACTATATCCCAATTTCCTAGCATCTGGAAAGTAGCCAAGATCATCGTTATTCTTAAAAAACCAAATCCAAAATCTGTAAAAGATCTCAGGTCAATTAGTATCTTGTGTGCTCTCTCTAAAGCTTTTGAGATTATTGTTAAAAAACAAATTGATGCACACATCAAACGCTATAAGCTGATGTCGACCTTTCAGTCTGGTTTCCGTAAAGGGCATAGTACGCAAACAGCACTTTTAAAGGTTGCAGACGATATTATAATGGCACTGCATAAGAAAAAAGTCTCTATTCTAGTTTTACTAGATTTTTCTAAGGCATTTGATATGGTAAATCATAAAATATTACTAAAAAAACTATCTGATAAATTTAATTTTACCTCGAGTGCACTACGTCTTATATCATCCTACTTACCCCGTTGTACCCCATCCCATTGTCAGAGTGTTACGTTGGACAATCTAATTTCCGATTTCTTATATATAAGTTGAGGTGTTCCTCAAGGTTCTGTGATGGGTCCTCTGCTTTTTTCATTATATATTAATGACTTGCCATTGGTATTAAAATTTTGTAAAATACATTTAAATGTTGATGATGTACAAATTTACACAGACGGACTAGTGAATAATATACCGAGTATGGTCTCTAAAATTAACCAGGATTTGGAAAGCATATTAGAGTGGGCGTATCGCAATGATTTAGCTCTAAATGCTTGTAAAACTGTATCTATACTATTTAGTATAACAAATAATCACTACCACAGAACACATGCTCCATCTTTTCGACTGGGTAATAAATTGATTCCGTTTTCTGAATTCTCACGGAATCTGGGTGTAATTTTTGACCCACAATTGAACTGGAACGTGCAAGTCTACTCAATTTGTTCTAAAGTTTATTCTTGTCTACAGAGTCTATGGCCATCTTCATCTTTTAGGAAAAAATTGTTTTAGGAAAAAATTGTTTAAATACTGCCACAATTTACCTATTTACCTCACCTTAGCGCAGGAGGATTTTGCAAGTTACATAGGGCTTTCAACGCTTGCATTCGATATGTTTTCCATTTGTCTCGTTTTTGTTCTCTCTCACGCTTTAAAACATCTCGTCTTGGTTGTTCTTTGAAGTGCTATTTAAACTACCTTCTATGTGTATCTATATATAAGTTAATTACCACCAAAACCCCTAATTATTTATATGATAAGTTAAATCTTAGGCATCGAAGAAGTTCAAGGCTATACCATGTTACACTACCTATAAACCGTACCACTACAAAAAATAAATCATTTTTTGTTTATGGGTTGTCTCTTTTCAATAAACTCTCTCCAGATATACGGGCTGCTACATCGTTGAAACGATTTAAGGATAAGTGCTTTGATGTTCTTTGTTGCATGGAAGAGATATAGTTTAAAAAAAAAATTGAACGTTTAATGATGTCTTTGTTGTTTATAAGTGAATTCCATATAAAATAAATTTTTTAATTAAGTTAATTGAACTATAAAAGCTTTATAAGTTAGCTTACTTTATATACTTTATATGAACTAGTATTATACTATGTGAATTTGATCAAATTGTTCTTTGTAATAATTTCCACATATATGTACACCAAAAATGGCTAGGCCTTATGTATATATAATTTTAATTTGATAAGTAAATAAATAAATAATAATAATAAAATTTCATGTCATACAAATTATTGATTTTATTTTTTTCCAAAAAATTGGGTAAAAAAATAAATAAAAATCTTTCTTTGACACACTTGACAACATTTTTCTGAATTTTTCTAAAATTTCATTTCAGACAAATAATTAATTCTTTTTTTCCAAAAAAATTGGGTAAAAAAACAAATAAAAACCTTTCTTTTGACATACTTGACAACATTTTTTTGACAAACTTATAATGCAATAATCTAGTTTTTGATCTCACATACCAATCCCGACCATCCAGATTTCTCCACATTCTTTGTTCCTACTCATTATCACTTAAAATGACAGACAGACATACATTTTTTTTTGCTTTTTTAGAATCAGTAGGTCCTAAAACGTCGAGAAATGCCAATAAAAGTGGGGGTAAGAATTTCACTTTTGGCTCGAGAATGTAATATTTAGTTCTTTCAGACCGAAGTAATAATTGCCAAAAAGTTGTGTTGCAAAGTGTTTTTATATTTCGGACCATAGGCACATAAAAATGAATTTTTTGTTAGTACTCTTTCAGATGACCAGTGAGGTCATGTATGTTTTTATCACGATCTTCTACTCCCATGCCCTAGAATCACAGACACATAATTAATTGAAACTTCGCTATATTTTTCGTTACGACAATTATCAAACTTCCGGTCTCTGCTATTTTTTTCAAATTTTTTCTGCAAATCCTACGACGTTGATTGGAAGGAAGAAGGCAGATGAAGAAGAAGGCAGATCATTAAAAAACGCTATTCAAAATTATACAAAAAATGCTAGGGTTTGAAATTCCAAAACACATTTATAAGGAATACTGTTGACTCGATAAAAAAATGTATTTTCTCAAGGGCCTCACATCGTAGTTCAATAAACCAAACAAAGAAAATTTTATTTATTTTTTGACCCGTCATCTTTTGTCGATGGGTTTTACACGCAACTAAAATTTCAGGTTCGTAGGATTTATAGTTTACGAAATAATCGATATGATGGGAAAAAATATTTTACTCTCGCCAACAGGGTTCGTTATAAAACCGGAACCCTAAAAATGACTTGAAAAGATTACCGTAAGGACAAGCAGAGAGAGCTAAAATATATTTGCTTTTCATCTTGCAGCTGGCAAGATAACAGGTGCACATATCACTGTCGCAGAGGGGGGTAATGTAACCTAAGTGTTAAGCACCATGACACAAGATAGAGTCAATAAAAAGAGAATTTTAATCCCTGATTTCACATAATTGTCAGTTTTTGGGCCTGGACGAACAACTGAGTTGTGGACTCAGAGATTGGCAAGCTGAGCGGGATGAGCCAGTGCAGAGAATCTTTAGAGCGGGAACAGAATACCGATACGACAGAATAGTAATCAAAAAGCGAATCTGAGAATCGGGCAATTGGGGTAAGTTCAGTCTCCTGTACGCCGGTTAACAAATGCTTCGGATCACAAAATTGGGTTTGAGAGTATTTACTACAAACCCACAACACATTGTGGAAGAATGCTATAATGACTAATGTAGCTACGTATTAGCTTATGAAGACATAAGATGATTATCGATCACGAGAGGTTATCATTTCCCTTCTGAGAAGTACGACGCACACTAGCGATAAATACCTCACTAAGTTAGAAGCACAAAACAAAGAGACAAAAGTTTAGGAATGCATCCTCTTTGGAAATCGAGTTCAGGGACAGGCTAACTGATAACTCAAGAGGTCTACGAAAAACCAAAAGAATACCCTCAGATACCTATTGGACACCGTGTAAGGAGCACTGAAAGCAACAGTAGTGACAAAAGGGATTTAACGGAACCCTGTATGTGATCCAAATGAATATTTACCACGTCGAAATATAGTCCGCTTCGTGGTCACGACATTCGCCCAGAAATAGTTGGCTATTGAGCGAACGCTGATACAAAAACTATAAATTCACAGAAACACAGTAAAAGTACTTCAAGCATCGATTTTACGGTTGCTTGAGATATCAAGACAAATCCACATAGATCGTGTGTTATTAGGCGCAAATATTTTCATAGAGATCAATACAGATCAATACACCATATTCGAGAGCATTCACCTCAATGTAGACCGCGATTGAGTTATTTCCTTAAAACCGGGCCCAAAATGCCACTACGAGGTACAAGGGTTGAAGGAATAATAAATCAAAAAAATTGTGACCTGACGTGGGGGGCATACTTATGTTTATATTAGAATAACAACGTTAACGGAACGAACCTTTTTTTGGTGAATCACACAACTTTTTTTATTATACAGCACGAGTAATGAAATAACTGAGTTTTGAGATTAGGAATTTGCTTAGAAAACCGGATGGCACGCTACTAGGAGAACAAACAACAGAAAGCACTAGAACATTAGTGCATGCGTGGTAGCGTTGATTAATACTTGATAAAGTCATATAAAACTTAGTCGAGCAGACTGTAAAGCTGCTGTCACACTAATTATAGAGGTCTATAGTGGGCTATATACCACGTCTAGTCATACAAATTATCAGGAGTGGAAGGTATAGTTCCAATCTTCCAGTAAAGTGAGCATAAATAGTCATGTAAATCTTTAGAAGATACTTAAACATATTTCAGAACCCTGCAAGGTTTCACCGAACCTGTCTTATGTGTTCATCAGTTTTACTTCATACATTTTGGTCATTGTTCTTATTTATTATTCGCCGTAACTAGTTAAAAAAACTCTACCGGCAGACGCCCACTCACATAGGGGCACAGGTTATTTTCAACTGCACCACATACCTTGAAACCCTAAGGCTTCCGCCAAATTGCTTACTATCCGATCTCACAGATAAGTAAGCCAGCATTGGTATCGCTGTCGGCAATCTAGCGTATGCCAGTACCCGATCCCATCTGGTAGGGAGCTCATTAATCAGGCTCACCTGCTCGGGTCCCCTTACGGCAGGGTAACCCATTCTACCATAAAAGACTACTGATAATGGTTCCACATAGCGGCCCTGGAGCCTCCCATATATCAGAATTTCTCCAACCACAACCACTACGAGTCCAACCTCAATGTTAGGCGGTGGCTAACATTAATGCTTTACCCCATAGCACCCGAGAAAGCCGATCGGGTCACACTTTTGGCTTGCGCCTCTCCTATTCACCAGTGAGCTGGTCCGGCTGGATCGACCGGTTAGCTCAGGTACCCCGGGAGCGCAAGTTCCCGTGTCAAGTGACCCCTGGGGTTTTAGTTTAAAACAAGAAAAAAATGTATTTGTTTCACAATAAAAAAACAATTGATCATTAATCGAAATATAAGAACAGTTAAATGTTTTCAAATAAAAAATATGCATTACAGTGGAACGTCATAAATAGACAGATATTATTTATGAAATGAATCTGATAGTACAAAATGAATTTGTGATTATGTGAGAAATGTCTGTTTTAAATTTTAAAAGAAAATGTCTAATAAACAGATTTTGTGGGTCGTTACATAACGTAATGATGTGGTACGTAAATGGTTCAAAAACTGAGGTGCTGAGATTTTGCATTTAAAACGATTGGGGAAGCTAAATAAGCTTGAAAAGAGTAAGATCACAACAGCACCAATGGTTGGCCCAGAACGAACGTTTGTACGTGAGAAGACTTCAATAGCCACAATAGCAATTGCTGATGTTATACTAACATTATTGAAGATTATTGTTAATGCCGATGTACGATTGATAAAGTTGGTATGAATATTTTCTGGAACTTTTAGTTTTCAACACAAACAATATACGGATGCTTTGCAAGCCGGATCAGAGTGTGAAATAATTTATAAGTGTACGTTAATACCCCAAATTGTGTGTTGCTTTTAAAAATCGTAGAGTTAATTATTTGCATCTAGCACAATATATATTTTTCTTTATTGGTAAACATTTATTATTATTATTTCACAGTCTGTTATCTAACTACAACCAGGTTATATACCCCAATGTCATTTATTTTTCTAAACAAAAAAATAATTTAATTTTTTTCTTTTATCTAACATTGGAACGTCAATTCTATTGTCAAAATTCTATATATTCTTGTAATTTTTATGACGTTTAAAACCATATTAGAATTTTCTTCTATATTAGCGTCACTTAAATTTTATGTTAAAAAAATTGAAAATTTTATAACAAAGAAAAAAAAGCAAATCAAAAATGAAAACACAAAGGTGAACAATATTCCGTACATTGCTTTGGTTAAATAATAATTTAATACAGTTTTTGTTCTAATTTGAAAATGTAACATGGAATATTTAGAATGTTCTGATTTGGTGTGACAAATGCAATTGTTGCATGAATTTGTGTTCCATGTGACAAAAATTAAGGTGACCAGATTATTTTCAAACCAAAAGATGACATTTTTTTGTAAAGACAAACGGCTGTAACATGCAATGCAAACATCATATCCTTGTTTTTGAGTTTTCGGTTTTGAGTATCAGTAGTTAACTTCTTCTGAAATAATCCAAAATATAATATAAGAGGTTGATGGTGGAAATTGAGCATCCCAACAGGGTTATAGCATAAGAGTAAAGTTCATAGACCTAGAAACAAATAGAACCCCACGGAATGTATTTAGTTGAAAATCTAGTAAAAGCTGCACTACCTAAACAGTACACGATGGCAAGAACAAAAAACTGTTTGGTACGAGCTTTGTAATTGTACATCAAATTTCCAATCTTCTAGGTACTATTTCGAATTATTTGAAAGTTGCTTATTAAAAAGATGCCCAACTATAGATTTACATAACAACTCATAATAACTTTAATGGTTCGGTATGGTAAATGTTGAAAATTGATGGAGATTAATATTGAAGTTATGAAACTACGACACTGACTTAAAGGCAAACTAAATGCTATTGAATCTGTATGAGTACAAAACCAACCTCATTCTAACAAGGTTAGTTGCCAAAACATAACATAATTATAACAATTTCATACTAGCTGCGCCAATATTATATTCGAAGTTTCAGGAGTTAGTAGGTAAACAAACCTCACAGAGTGCGCACGTTTCACGTTTTGATTTTGACGTACGGTACTCTTTCAAGTTCAAGTAAAGTTAATTTTGTTTTCAATAATTTACTTTGTATATCGGATTTCTATTTCATTTAAAGATATTATATTTTGTCCCTCAATCCCAACTTGTTTGCTAGGGTTAAAGAGATAGTTGCAAATCTCGTCGTTTAGAGGTAACTACTGTCAACGACCCAAGGAAAATAGTATATCGTTTGTTGAAGTTAATTGTTTTTTGAGTTGGAGAACGAATATCGAATGAAATGTTGCAATTGGCTGGAAAATTTTGAAACCATCTAAAAATTGATTCAAGAGGGAGGAAAATATCAGAATTTAGAAATATATCCATATCCATATATGCATATCCACTGCAATAACTATGGTTGAACCGAGTCGTTTTCTACATCCTTCGGATTATGCTAAATTTTTCTAATATGTTGACCTATTCATCCAAACAAATATGCTTTTTGTGACAAACAAACACTCAAACCCAAATAAATCGGCATTTTCACTCAAAAAGTTCCGTTCAATCCACATTACGTTACATATACAATGGATTGCGCTAAATTTTGAATTATCAAAGGGATGAATCTTCCCAGATTGCTTTTGAGGTGAAAAAGTTGGTTTATTCTAATCGTGTTCCACGTTCATATATATTCGTTCAGTCATACATTCGGTACAGAATCTTTATTCCTTTGTTATTACAGGAATCAAATCTCTTAAACTTTAATCGAATCTTTTAAACTTTGTTATTACGGGATCGAATCTTTTTAACTTTTGTCGCTTTACTTTTGCAGGAATCGAATCTTTCCAACTTTTTTTTTTTTTTCTGTTTTCAGTTATCATTAATTCCTTGACAGGAATCGAATCTTTCAAAGCTGTTTATGAACTTTGAAAAAAGGACTCTTTTTTGATTCAGGAGATCAACCGTTTCTTGACTGATGCGAATCTTTTGATTATGCATGTTAACTATTGTTGCTCTCCTGTTGCTGTTGCTTATCTTTTATTTCTATTGGATTAGCGGATTCCTCACTTACTTATAGAGAAAACATCACCGTTTTTTTTCGTTTAGCCCGGCTATTTTAGTCAGTAGTTTAAGCCACTTTCTCAACTTATATAACTAAACGCAAGTATTCTATAGGTTTCATCCTTTCGTCCCGCCCTATAATGGTATCAACCTACGTCTAATAATGTGCTGCACCTATTTTCTCTCAATTTTATTGTGTGTAAACGTTGGTCAAGAGGATTTACGCAGAAGGGCGCTAGCAGGGTTGATTTGAATACGAGTCTGCATGACTAACTGGTGGACCGGCACGGTCTACGGTCTACTGTCTTATGACACCACACTCGTCAAAAAATTGTTTTGAAAATTTTTTCTTCAACCGCCTCCAAAGAGCATTTGAAATGTTAAGCCAACCACATGAGTTTTCGTTCAATCTTTACAATATTTTCTACAACCATGGGTTTTTCAATTTTATACCTCTGTAATGTTCGAAGATCAGCAAGAGAGGGGTGGAGCCAACTTTTCGCAAAAAAGTCGAAAACTACGTTTTCGAAAATCACAAAAAAAATCACAACTGCTTCAGGACCCCGATTATGGAATGCGATATACGTTGAAAGCACGATGCTTTTAAAAAATATTGTGTACAAACACAAAATTTTTCGTAATTGTATTAGTAATTAAAATAAAAAGTAATAAAATAAAAGCAGACCAATTTTTTGTGGATATTTTTAAGTGGGCATTAATCTTCACTGATATGTCAAATAAACATTACCTTTTGAGGTGATGAAATAAGGGGGATGGAAACGTAGTATGAGTCAATTTTAGGAGGTTGCAAAATTAAATAGTAATGTTTGTATAGATGAATAATGAAAAAAACTATGGGTTACGGAGACTATGAGAAAATATGACTATTGATGGTGGATGGATTAGAAACTATTACGAGCTACACAAGTTAATACAAATGACAACTAATGAATCTGAGACTATAATACCCTACGTTCAGGCGTCGTCCTAGGCTATTCATTACAATATTCCTTATGAGTCGAAAGTGCATAAGAAGGTACAATTCTTGCAGGATTTGTTAATTTATTGTAGGTTTATAGCTTTTAGGTTAATTGGAACCAAAATTTATTTAAATTTATTTGTAAATTGTTTCATTTTGTAAATTGTTACAAGTTTAATTGATATTACACAAGAGGCTCATGGGATGGGTATGTGGGATACGATATGTGTTATCGATATTTTAGACACGTGTATTTTGGGGAGGCCACGTGTATTTTGGTTGGTTACAATTGTGTGTTGTTAGGTGTTTTTTGGTTTAGACACTGATGCTGAAAAATTATTTTTCTTTTAGTTCTTTAACCAGTGAATTGTTTTAGTTTGTAGTTAGAATTTTTAAATTTTATACGTGCTAGAAGCGCTGAGTAAGAGGTTTAGTTGATTAATATACTCAGTCTTTGACGTGGTTACTGTTTTTTTGGCAGTCAGCAGGTACAATGATCACATCGGGATTAGATTAGATTAGATTTTTTACTGTTGAAGAGAGAATAATAAAAACGTTCCATAGGAGAAATTTTTTTTTGTCACGATAGGTTCTCTCTTTAATCTTTATATCTAGGGGTAGTTTTGAAAAACCACGGGTTACAAATATGTTCAATTAAGTGTATCTCATGAACTACTTTACGGATTTTCAAAGCTTTGTTTTGTCTTTTAAAAGTAAAAGTAAGTCCTTTTCAGAAAAAACAATTAAACTTATAATTTTTATAAATTGTTATAAAATATTAAGAAACTAAAAATAATAGGAGTTGGATGGTTGACATCCCTGTTTTTTTTTATTTTACCCCATAATTTTATAATTTCCTTATTTTTCTGCATAATTTTTTTTTATAGAAATTTATTAAAAAAATTCATCTTACAAACTCAATCTTTCTATAATTTCCAACAAAAATCGCCAAAAATCAAATCTCTGGTATTATGTAGAAAAATAATGAATAAGCTGAATTTGATGCGTCCCTTGTTGATGGATGTAGCATAATTCGTGAATCCTTGATTTTTGGAGTCAGCAGGGTGTGAGGTAGTTGTTTACTGCTGTAGTTGTAGTTGTACTGTTGTAGTTGTTTACTGCGGCAAAGCAATCGGAGGTTAGGAAATGAAATGATACAGTTAAATCTCAACCACTGTGAGGCTGCACAAATCTTTTGCAGCAACCAGTTTTGAAGGCCGGGCAGATCTTGTCGTTATAGTATAGGCACCTAAACAATATTAACTGTGCGTCAAATGCGACTGTGTAACAAATAAATGGGTGACATGGAACGTAAGTGAGCACTACATACACAGCAACCATCAAGCTTTTGTATATGAGCTAATGGTAAGGAAACCAAAGAGGAAATACAGTGAACTCCACAGGTAACACTAGTTTACAAGAAAAATCTCCTTAAATAACCTAACTTTTCTTATAGATTTTGACATGGTGAACACGAATATTATTTTCATTTTTTAGATTAGTTCTTGTTTTTTCGGTGAACCAATTTTTTCGGTGAACAAAAAGGAAATTTCGGTTTTTGGATCGCATATTTTACAGCACAAACAAATTTAATATATTAATAAAACAAGTGCATAGCAAAGATACGAACAAACATTTTGAGCTATATTTTGTTAAAGTCCATCAAGGATTCTGGAAGTACACTCGAAAAAAGTTGAAAAAAAAAGTAAAAAATTTATGTTTATTTAAAATTTTTCAACATTCAACTGCATGAATTTTGAACAAACAATGATTGTAAATTTTTTTAATTTCTTGGAGCCTATATTTAATTCAATTTCCTTTCTTTTAAGTTAATAAAACGAATATTGGTGCAAGTTGCACCAAGTTATTCAGGTTTTCCCACAAAAAGTCAAAACTCATAATTTGGAACAAAAAATTTTTACTAGGAAAAAGTTTAATTCTGCAACACAATTGGTTTATTTATGAGTTGTTATACAAATTTTCGAGTTAAAATTGCAAGTTATGGTCAAAACCTGGTCGTAACACAACGTTAAAACGTTAAATAAATTTTTTTTCTGTAGTGCCATCTTGAATGTGCACATCTTGAAAGTTGTAGTTGACATAACTATTTATCGGCATCCACGGTTTTTCTTCATTCAATTCTATGCCGAAGTAATGAAGATATGTAATTCTTATAAATGGAGTTATTTTTTAGCAGGATGTATTATCCAAATTCCACAAATAAAACAAGATGAGTTTGGACTGTTTTTACACTTGAAACTTCTTGACACCATTTAAATAAATTAACTTTATACTTTACTATTTTAAAAGAATTCTTCACTGATGTTTGAGACCGACTGACCTTATAAGACATTATTTACGACGCAGCAGAAAAAGAAAAGAAAAAATACATAAAACGCGGTTGAAATAAGGAAAACTCAAAATAACTCGCAGTTTTTATACGAAAAACTACATAACAACTCATATTTAAATCAATTATGTTGCCGAATTTCAATTATTTTAAGTAAAAAATTTGATTTTCCAAATGTTGAGTTTTGATTTTTTTGGGAAAACCTGAATAACTTGGTGCAACCTGCACCAATATTCATGTTTTTAACTTAAAAGCAAGAAAATTGAATTAACTATAGAATCCAAGAAATTAAAAAAAATTACAATCATTGTTTGTTCAAAATTTATGCAGTTGAATGTTGAAAAAATTTAAGAAAAACATAAATTTTGGATTTTTTTTCAAATTTTTTCGAGTGTACCTCCCATAATCCTTGATTGATTTTTACAAAAATTTTTTCATTACTCAAAATCTTTGTTAGCATCTTTACTATGCACTTGTTTCACTAATGCATTGAATTTGTTTGTGCTGTAAAATATGCGATTAAAAAACCGGAATAAACTTTTGTTTCACCGAAAAAATTGGTTTTTCGTGAATATCTCAAAAACAAGAGCTAACCTATAATAATGAATATGATATTCGTGTTCAGCAGATCCAAATCCACAAGAAAAGTTTGGTTTTAGTCAGGGAGACCAAAAAAGTTCAAAATTTCTAAACTAGTGTAATTTATGGGATGGAAATTTAAGCTACAAGATGAAGCTACTTTTAACTTCATGATGGAGGATACCCACCAAACTGGAACAGCAGAAACTAAAGCCATCCAGCTCATGGAGGCCAATAAACGAGACTGTGATGCTGCAATGCCAAGGAGGAGTGCCAATAATTTTAAAATGTCGGTTTATTGGTGGAACAAGGATATAGCTGAGCTTCAAAGAAAGTGCTTTCACGCAAGAAGACTATATCAACGTGCCCAGAACGCTTGCTATTCTATACTACGCCAGAAGTAGTGTAATGCACAATCTGAGCTTAAACTAGCCGTAAAGCATAGCAAATGACAGTGACCTTACGACTTGTGCGACGAAGTTAACTGCAACCCTTAGGGTAGAACGTACAAAAATGTAATGAGCAAACTCAAGAAGAATAATTGTAATATAGTCAAGGTTCTGTTTCCACAACAACTTGAAAAAGCATTCCATGATGAATGAGGAAGCGCAAAAGAATAACAAATATAATAAATAACAAATTATAACAAAGCGAATAACAAAGGCTCGGCATGGACAGTAATCAAAATAAAGCTTTGAAACTAGCAGCCCAAATGCAACCTATACTTTCAAGAAAGTTTATGGAGCATTTATTGCTGAAGGAGTTTTTGGAAGATCTTACTAACCACGTCAGTTGTGTAGTAAACGTTGCAAAAACAGCAATGTTAGGACACAATAGCTTATAGGCTACCAAAAAGTACTGTGCTATAGTAACACGACGAGCAAAAGCGTTTCACTCAGCCAGTTGGAAATTTGCATTAAACGCACTGATCCAAATGAGGGAACCACAACACCCGCCGGAAATAGTAGGTAGTTACTCCAACCATAGACATTCGATATAAAACACCAACGAGGAAACAAAGTCGTACGCTGTAGCTATTGGCGTGCCTCAAGGTTCTGTATTAGGGCCCACTCCCTGGAATGCTGTGTATGATGGTGTCGTGCAACTTTCCGTGCCACAAGAAGCCAAAATTGTGGGATTTACTGACGATTTGACATTCGTTGTGTTCTTAAAATATAGGGACATTTGCAACAGGACCATAAGGAATATTCATGCTACGAGAGAGAAAGCAAGCAGAGTAAGAAATGCTTTGTCATGAATTTTGCCAAATTCTGGCGGTGCATCTCAGAATAAAAGATAGCTGCTACCTAATGTGGCCACGTTGCAAAAACTCAATGCCTTGCAAATTTGTGACTTTCGTACAGCTTCAGATGATGCGGTATGTGTAATTGCAAGAATGCTGTTGTTACAAAGCCTTTACAAAGCTATGTAGACAAACGAAGAGAGAATGGTGGAAAAGAAAGTGTAAATACAAATACGTCTACAATTTTACCATAGCGGAACAAAATCTTTTGGCCTAACTTTCAAAAGTGTCCCAAACCCATCGTCTTTCGGTTACCATATCCAGCTCCGACCGAATGTCTACTACCCTACTCTTACTCCCTAATCTTCGTGAATCACCTATCAAATAATTGATATATTTCTGCAGACCAAATCAAAACTACATACCTACAGGGAAAATAAATTAAAAAAACACGTACATTAAACTAAAAATATTTAACACCAAAGAACAATAACTGCAAGGCATGAAATACAGTCATAAAATAAATTGCAAAGGATTAACTAGTTGCTGTATGAGCGGATTCTGCCAGTACTTAAATAAAAAAATGTATCAGCAGTCAGCGCTTCCCTACAACAAATATAAAAAACAAATTTAAAAATAATTTATAAAAACGTAGTAGTTTTACAAAAAGTAATGGATTTTAGATCAAAAACGTTACTAATACATTTACATGAATAATTGAACTATTATCGCTTTCAATTAGGATCGCAATCCATAATCGGGGTCCTGGTCTGGTTTACTCAGTGGCTTTACACAAGTCTGGTTTACTCAGTGGCTGAGTATGGCGCATCAGTCTGGTTGAATAGGATACACACTCAAAAAGTTGACTGCCAACTCCATGCCACGATGCGTACTATAAGTGGTACTATCAGGTCCACTCCTTTACCTTGGCCACCTGTATTAAGCAATATTGCTCCATCTGCACTCAGATGCTCACATGCGCTCATGCGTGAACATAAAAAGGTAACCAACAATATCACGTTACCTTTGCACGAATATAATGGTGACCATCACTCGTTGTCAATTGAAGTCAAGAAAGCCTTCCCACAAAGCTGCCAGCAACCTGCTGGCAACTAATTTTAATATCTTGGATGCCTAGGACACCTCCTGGAATCATTACAACACACCTGGCCTTTCTATTACTAACCCGACTTCTACCCAACCTAGTTTTGATCTGCCCCGTCATACCTGGGCTACACTAAGCCGAATAAGAACAGATCATGCACGTTGTGCTGACTCTTTTTACGAGTGGGACATTTCAGAGTCCCTTCAATGTGACTACGGAACTACGGAACAAACCATAAAACACATTGCAACTGTGTGTCCAATTCGACAATACAATGGCGACATCTTAGACATCCATTTGGCAACTCCCGATGTAGTAGCATGGATAGACTCACTCGATGTAAACATATGATGTTCAAATGTACTGCCCAATGTTCAAATATTTTACATTTTAGTTTTTAACTAAAAGACGCGCAATCAAATCGATTGTAAGCTCATTTAATGTGTATTCATGTTTTGTTTTATGTAGATTGCATAGAAAAATCTACCTATTTTAAGTTTTATTTTTAATTTTTTTTTTCTGACACGTAAGTGTCAGAAAAAAAACCATACGCTAAATAAAACAAAAAAATTACTTTGGTCAAGGTCAAAAATAATTTTTTTTCTAAGTTTCTCTGCAATTTTTTTCGTAGGCGTGAACAAACACATATTATAACTGTAGAAAATATCAAGCTAATAGCACTTATAGCTTTTGCGAAAATTGATTGTGTAGAAATTCGGCCGGACGTTGAAGTTTCTTTAGGGTGCCGTTAATACTATTTTAAAGCAGAGTTGTGCATTTTCATGTAAAGAATAATTCTTTACATTTTTTGTAAAGAATTAGTAAATTTTTTACGTAAAGAATGTAAAGAATGATTAATAAATGTAAAGAATTGTACTTTCAAGTGATTTTTACAGCTCCTATAAGAAGAAAAAACTTGTGCCCAATTCCAACAATAATACAAAGTTTGAGTTGAAAAGAATTACGAATTTCGGTCTCTATAAAACATTTTCCCGCTTTAATCATAGAAAAAGCAAGGATTGGAAATTATAAATTATGTGTTAAAATTTAAAACGTATAACAATAAAATTAACAATTTAAGTACAATAACATCAATTTGCTGAATACGACACATAAAAAGCTTGAGTTAAGCATGATTTCCACAATGGCGAGGAGAAAAAATTTAACGAAATTAAAAAGAGGAAGAAAAAATTCTCCGTTTGTATGATAGAGATGCACTCTGATTTTGTCAGTTAAATTTGGACGTCCAATTTGCAATATTTCAATTCAGCACACCGAAATTAGACGTCCAGTCCGAAAAAAGATATGCTCTTATGTCTTTTTTCGGACTGGACGTCCAATTTCGGGTATAGCAAATGTCAAAACTGAAAAAATTATAATAGCGCGAAAAAAAAGTTTAATCTAAATCCGTATTCAAATCAGTATCACTAATTCAAACAAGTATTACAAGCTGTAATTACATTGAGGTAATTATTAAAACCTATTTTGTGTTTGGTATTAATTGCAATTAATTATAATTTGCAATTAAACCAATTAATTTTAGGTTATGAGCTTTTGGAATGCCAAAATCCAAAAGTAAAAAATCGGAATTACAAGTTGTTGCTTTTTCTCATTTTAATTTGGCTAATTTTTTCGCCTTAGCCATTATGGAAACCATGCATTACAATAGCAGTTATTTTCAGTATACAAACTATCAAAGACAGGCTTTACCTGTCAATTGATAAAATGAAGAATGTCCGTACCCAAGTTTTCAACCATTTAACTAAAGAATTTAGTTAGATTAAAAAAATGTTTGTTGAGATGTCTCATATATAAGCTGGTTTGAGTCGATAGTAAAAATAAATTTTAAATTTAATCTCAAACTCGTTAAAATATAAATAAACAATTTCACGATACCAATAATATCGAATTTGTGAAATCAATCATTTGTTTGTACAACTAAAATTTTAAAAATAACATTTGTTTTTGAATACAAAAATGACATCTCAACAAACTTTTTCTTTAATCTAAATTCTAAAGATGAATGGTTGAAAACTTGGGTTCGGACATTCTCCATTTTATCAATTGACAGGTAAAGCCTGTCTTTAATAATTTGTATACTGAAAATAATTGCTATTGTAAATCAAGCTTGTTATGTGTCGTATTCAACAAATTGATGTTATTGTAGTTAAATTGTTAATTTTATTGTAATAAGTTTTGAATTTTAATACATAATTTATGATTTCCAATCCTTGCTTTTTTATGATTAAAGCGGGAAAATATTTTACAGAGATCGAAATTCGTAATTCTTTTCAATTCAAAATTTGTATTACCATTGTTGGAATTGGGTACAAGTTTTGGCTTAATTCTTAAGGGAGCTTTAAAAATCAGTATTCAAACGATAAATATAACTAAAGACTGATTTAAAAACTATGATTATTTAGGAGTGTGAATTTCATATGAGAAAATTGGCACACCTTTTTGGCATTATTTACATTCTTTGCATTCTTTACATTCTTTACAATCTTTACAATGATTTTTGGACATGTAAAGAATGAATTCTTTACATGTAAATATTTACGTAAATTACTTTTTGTAAAGAATTTGCACAATATTGTTTTAAAGTACTAAACTCTAAAAATTAAAAAAAATTGAATGCGTGGTTTTTGAACAGACTCAGAAACAAAACAGACTTATTCAAACGTTATTTGGAGGAACCTAAAAGCAGAACCTTTTTAAAACAAAACAAAATTTTGACATTGACAAGGGGATTGGTGTCACATGAAAGGTGATTTTACATTCCACAACAATTTTTTTTGTAAATTTTGAAAGCTCAGTAGAGGATGCATTTTGTTAAGTGTCAGAGATTCATCCGATTGATTGCGAAATCGTTTTATACACGAAATCAAAATATACATGATACTTTTGACGAGCGAGTTATATTCAAATTTGAGTAATTCAAGTATAAATATAGCCAAATCAAACTGCATTAAACATTTAATATAAATACTCTGACAACATGGTTGTCTTTTGTATGTATGGTTTACCCCATCTAATGGACTTGGCACTTTGACGCAGTGATGGGGCTCAGTAGACTCGGTGATCTTAGGAGCTACAACGGTAGGGTCACCCATGCCGTTAGGTCCTCGGTGAGAATCGAAGCCCAGATCAAGTCCAAAACCCAAAGCTAAGGTGAGACACGTACGCCGAAAGCTTAGCATGGTCAAGGGGGTGCTTGATTATTAGTACGGAACTCTGGATACCGGGCGTCCTCCAGTTTCAATAGCCTTACCACAGCACAGGGCTCTGTTGTGGCTGACCAATGTACCTCCCTACTTTCTCCATAAATATTGTATGGAAAACTGTTTTAGATGTGAGCGATGCTTCTCCAAACGCCTCACATAAACCAACAACAAAACTGTGCACCATGTCCTACTCTAGGGTCATGCCTGATTTATCAGCTTATTCTAAACCAGACAGCACACATGCCATGTCTGACTCTAGGATCATGCCTGATTTATTAGCTTATCCTAATTCGGATAGTACACACACCATGTCTGACTCTATGGTAATGTCTGATTCACCAGCTTACTCTAAGTCAGACAGAAGACCTGTACGATATAGACAAAAATCTCTAGTACCTAAATTAAGTTGCGTTCAGATTAATCTGCACAGATCAGAAATGGTATCAGTTAATTTGAACCGGTTAATTGAACTGGATGCTCACGATCTTGCATTTATACAGGAGCCGTGGGCAGACAGTAAAAGAATAAAAGGTCTATCGTCAAACAAAAATACAAAACTGATCTATTTCTCAGATGTGGAAAGACCGCGAACCACGATTCCCTTCAACAAACATCTGAAAATATTTCCGTTGAATGAATTTATCTGTAGAGATCTTACAACGGTCCAGATAGAAATTCATCTTCCTCAAGGTGGATTTCGTAAATTCATTTTAGCTTCTGCATACTTCCCGGGGGATGAGGACGAGACACCACCAGAAGTGGTAGAGAAACTCATCAAGTATTGCAACAATAACCACTATAACCTCATAATAGCGTGTGATGCTAACGCTCATCACACCGTGTGGGGAAGTAGCAACATTAACACAAAAGGCGAACGTCTGCTTCAATTTTTGTATACAAACAATATGTTTATTGCAAACAAAGGTAGTGAGCCTACCTTTAGAAACGCAATCAGAGGCGAGTTCCTTGACCTTACTTTAACTAACATAAACGCTACTAACCATATTAAGAACTGGCATGTTTCGAAGGAAGCTTCTATGTCTGATCATGCTTATATATGTTTCAACATAGAACACTACCCAAAGAGCATCCAGTACTTTAGAAACCCAAGAAAAACCTACTGGGAACTTTACACAACATATCTTCATGATAATGTAAATAGTTGCAGCAGTTTCAACTCTACATTTGAGCTTGACTCGGCAGCAAATAATTTACAAGAAATTATCACTGAAGCATACAACCTTAATACTCCAATAACTCAATCCAAAAGATGCAGAGATGTACCTTGGTGGAATGGTAACTTGGAGAAGAAAAGGAATAAAGTTCGCAAGCTCTTTAACAGAGCAAAAACAACAAATAATTGGACTGAGTACCGAGTAGCTCTAACCAATTATAATAAAGAACTCAGACAATCAAAAAGAAATAGCTGTAAAGAGCTCTGCAATACGATAGATAACCTGCCTGCTGCAGTTCGACTCCAAAAATTGATGTCGTCTGATCACACAAACCCTCTAGGCTCAATCTGCAAACGCAAACCAAGTGGTACGTATACCACCAGCTGTATTGAGACACTAGATATTTTACTTCAAACCCACTTTCCGGGCTCAATAAAATAGAGCACGGATGATAATGCCAACGAAGACGTACGTCTTCTAGATCCTGCAACTAAAAGTAATGCAGATCATTTAACCAACACAATTTTCACCCCCAACAAAGCGAGATGGGCTATAGAATCCTTCGGTCCGTATAAATCTCCAGGAGGTGATGGAATTTTTTCGGTATTTCTGCAAAAGGGTCTAACAATCATTCTTCCATATCTCATGCGTTTGTTCAAAGCAAGCTTTCGCCTTGCTTACATTCCTCAGATATGGCGAGAAACCAGAGTTGTTTTTATACCTAAGCCAGGAAAAAAACCAAATGAAGCCAAATCATACAGACCCATAAGTCTTACATCTTTTCTATTAAAAACAATGGAAAAGATGTTGGATTATCACATCCGTCATGTATGTCTGAAACAAAACCCTCTCAACTCTAGCCAGCACGCCTATCAGACTGGGAAATCTACTGAAACGGCGTTGCACAAAATGGTGAAAGAAATTGAGAGCACCCTAAACTATAAGGAGGCACTTGTTTGTACATTTATGGACATACAAGGAGCCTTTGACAATGTCCACTTCAATGCTATCATTGAAATGGCCACAAAGAAAAATATAAACCCGCTTATCATTGCGTGGATTATCAAGATGCTACAGAGTCGGAAGATAACGGCTACACTAGGTGATTATTCAGTGACTGTTACTGCATCTAGAGGCTGCCCGCAAGGGGGCGTGCTCTCTCCGCTGCTTTGGCTAATGGTGGCTGATGATCTCCTCACTAAGCTAAATGATTCCGGCTTCAACACTGTAGGCTATGCCGATGACTTGGCAGTCATGGTTAGAGGGAAACATGACTCCATTGTCGCTGGTCGAACCCAGACAGCTCTTAATATTGTATCAAAGTGGTGCAACAGATTAGGACTGTCGATCAACCCACAAAAAACAAGCATTGTCGTTTTCACAAACAGGAGAAACTTCAATTTCGTTTCTCCTGTTCTAAACGGCGATCCAATACAAACATCAAAAGAGGTTAGATATTTAGGTGTGATCCTGGATAGCAAACTAACTTGGAACCCACACCTGAAATATATTTCTGATAAGGCAAACAAAGTTTTCTTCACATGCAGAAACCTGTTTGGGAAAACATGGGATCTTAGCCCAAAAATGATACTTTGGTTGCACCAAAGTATCATAAAACCAATTCTAACATACGCAGCTTTAGTTTGGTGGCCTAAAACGCGCCAAATAACTGCTCAAAATATGTTTACAAAAGTGCCACAGGTGCTTTCAAAACGACGCCAACGTCAGCAATGGAGATTCTTCTAAAGCTTTCTCCATTGCACCTACATGTTAAATCTGTAGCGGTGTTGAGCGTTCATAGACTGCAGCTCACAGAAGGGTTTAAGCCGGGTAATCTAACTGGACACCTTAAAATCCTTTCTGAATTACAAGCTGAACTGCATACATACCATATTTCGGATTGTATGCCAAAAACAATAAATTTAGACAGGCACTTTGATGTCAAGATATTGGCCAGAGATCTTATTAAAAACTACATACGGTCACTGCCACATAACGCCAGCATCTGGTACACAGATGGTTCTCGAACCAACATGGGCACGGGAGCAGGAGTGTTTGGTCCTAGAACAAAACAAACGGTTGCCTTAGGCACCACAACAACCATATTTCAAGCCGAAATTTTTGCCATTAGCAGTTGCGCTTTGCTATGCGCTGAAAGAAAATACCAAAATATTGAAATATATATTATCTCTGACAGCCAAGCAGCACTCTTGGCACTAAAATCTACGCGCTTTGATTCAAAACTGGTATAGGAATGCTACCAAAATCTATTACAAATCTCGTGCAATAACACAGTAACACTTGTGTGGGCACCTAGCCACACAGGAATACAAGGAAATGCTATCGCTGACGCTTTAACAAAGCAAGGTGCCAATAAAAAATTTGTTGGACCGGAACCATGCTTTGGAATGGCCAAGAGTTCGCTCAAAAGCACAATCCAAACAATGGAACATGAACAAAATGCTAAATTATGGAAAAGCAGAGAGGGACTAGTACACTCCAAGAAGTTTCTAGGTAACCTCCCTGTTTCACCCTTAAAAACAATCGACTTAAACAGAGAGTGTCTAAGAATTTTAACGTGGTGCGTTACTGGACATGGTCCTTTAAACCACCATCTTAACAAAATAGGCCTTGTTGTTTCCGACAGGTGCAGATTCTGCTACTCGGACGCGGAAACGATGGAACACGTCATCTGCAGCTGTCCTGAACTCTCTGGGCACAGATACAACCAACTTGGTCATAGAAGACTAACACTTCCATTACCACAAAACGTCACTCCAATTGAGCTAATTAATTTTATTAAAAGTCTCAACTTGGATGACAGAATACAACCAGTAACGGCACAGACGACGACTGACTAATAACAAAATCAGGGTAAGCACAACAGACCTTCAGGTCGCAGTGCTACTTGAACTGTAAGTCTCAAGGCCCTCCAATAAAAAAAAAAAAAAAATGTATGGTTTATTTCAAGTTCAGTTAAAGTATCTTTGAAAAAAATTAGTAATGCTAACAAAGCTTAATCTAAATTAGCATACTGATGTTATATTTTATTAAGTAATTAGCAAATTTTCATTAAATATTCCTAATTTCTGACATGTTTTCGTTGAATTTCTCTAAACGCTCTTCCAGTTTGTCCAATTTAAAATTAATTACACGTATCACAGACCACGTTTTTGTTCTAATCCCATTATAAATTGTTTATGGCTCTGTACTGTTTATTATTTACAATTTAAATTTGTTTCTGTCTGTTTTTTTTATCGTGCAACGAGATCTCTCAAGAGCAAGACACGAAAACTGTTTGTATAAATGAAATTTTTGTTTTGAACTATTGTAAACCAAAATATTTAAAATTAATAATATTCAAACTAATGCAAAATATTTAAAAAATAATAAATTTCAGTTTAATCACGATAATATACAAGTCAGCTCAACAATTCACACTACATCAACATCACATGTGCACAGTTTTTGCGATAAGGAACTACAACAAAGCACCATTATTTAACCTTCTATATTTTATTTGCGAGGGTAACATTATTAGTAGTTAAAGAACAAAGTAAAATGTTCGGAAAACCTTTTCATTGTATAGAACTCAATATATTCAGTACCAGATGAATGTAAACTTTGATTTGTTTTTTGTTCACATTTTATCAACTACTCATAATAATTTTGTTGAAAGTCTGTCATTTTTTACATACAAGTAAGGGTTGTAAATCAAACCAAAAAAAATATATTTACATGTTGTTTTAATCATGCAATAAAAATTATTATATTGACACTTCTTTGTTTTTTGCGGTATATGAAATCGTAAGCGACCACAATTTTTATAGGTAAAAAGTTATAAAAAAAAAATATTATATATAATTGTTCGATAGAGCTTAAAACGAAATGTATGAATAAATAATTAAAAAATTATGGGTAAGGGTTGCTCACCTGTCGACCATTAAAAATTTATCACCACCTTCTTTTGCAATACATTTCCCACGAATACTTAATTCTGACCCTTTTATATAAATTGGATGTGATCCTGATTGAAACCACTTCCCTTCCCATCTTTCCGGAAATACACAACTGGAGTTAACTGAAATAAATAAAATACATTAAAATTATTACATGTCTTAATATTTTATTGTTGTTTGGACTGTTTATTTTTTCATGTTTTCTTGAATTTATATTTAACTTAATCATGTTTCAACAGTTGGTGTAACTGTTTGATGATATGGAGATAGTATCATATGTATATAAGTTTTATGATTTTGCTATTTATAAAAACATCAAAAATATTGATTTTTTAGTAGTTATAAATACTTCAAAGCGACTATTATTTCCGTATTAAATCAAATTTGTTGACGATATTTTAGAAAATGTTGGAGAATAAACCAACAAACTGATTATTACTACGTATAGATGCACCTTTTCGACGCTTAGGCTGAAATTTTTCAAAAAAGTAATAAAATAAAAACCTTCATATTATCCATGAAAAAAACTGTAGTGGATAGCAGGTAAATAAAAAATATTTTTTTCTCGTCGCCACTGTGACCTCTAAAGAGTTGAAATAGTCACATCTTGGATACCAAATGATGGGGTAAAACCTATGGATCCTGTAAATAATCTTGGCATGCCTTTAATAACCAATGTCACTTTTGATCCTACTTTTCATCACATCGGGGTCACCAGTATTTTTTATAATAGAATATTAATCCATTCCTGCTGATGGAAAGTAAAATAAAAAAAAACCATTTCACATCAACAATTAATGACGATCATTCAATCAAAAAAATAATTACCAAGCTTATTATTTCAATAGCTGTCCCCAAAGAATTAAATTGATATCAAACTTATCTTTATATTAATCTACAAAGCAAAACAAAAAATAAAAAATTAAATTAAACGAAAAATATAACTCAACAAGTAATAAAATTTAACAAATCCAATTAATTTTATATAAATAAAAATTTTTCATTTTCGCACAACCATTTTTATGAAAATTAATTATATTTGTATATCTACTTAAAACTTCACATTATCCATTTAAAACAAACAAAAAAAGGAGTCATGTTAATTTATTGGTATGAAGGTGGGAGAACCGACTAGAATCTTTCTTTCGAATTAAAATGGAAAATGTGCAAATTTTGCCAACCAACTAATTAAACAAATGAATTCAATTTTTGAAATAATCTCCTTTTCTTAACTGCAAAATAGAACATAGCTGTAGACTGTAATAAAAATGAAAAAAAAAAATAAAGGAATCAGACGAACGAGATCAGGACGTTATGTCGTCAATCTATCTACGGGTAGTAGAAACTAGTCTGGTGATGTTCAAAACATTTAATAATAAAACAAGGAGCGGTGGTTTTTGCATGTTTATCATAAGAAGATTATATTTGACGCATGTTTTATATATTTTAATGAAAAATTGATTTTCTTTTGTGTGTGTTTTTGGCGACATGTTCGGTTGTTTGTCGCCGCCATTGGAAATGTACTGAGTTAAGTGGTTGTTAGTATAATTACAAAAAAAAACTATAGACACAATTATTGTTATTATAATGATACATATAATGTATAAAGAAGACATTTGTGAAAGGAAAATGATCGACTTTAAGAAATTACAAACAATATTGTACATTAGGAATATAAATGGATATTTAGATTAACATAAACATCTGATTAAAGAAGGGATAAATTTTTCTGCAAAGTAGAGTAATCTCGATGCTTTTTTATTTTTTTAAGAGAGTAGAGAATTCGCCATGTATCTACTAACTCAATTGTCTTGTAAGAACAAAATTGGAGACTGCGACTTACCCGCAAATAAAACTGCTTTGTGCATTCTGTCAGAAATTAGGAAATGGACAAACTGGAATCAAAATACCAGTACACTTTTACACCCAAACTCAAAACTATTCAGCCTAGCAACCTATTTGACTCTTACGCAACAGGTTCGTCCCTGCCGAAAAGTACACAAGGAAATAAGGAATTCATTCTCAAGCTGTAGTTCTCTTTACAAACATTTTTGTATACCTGGAACCAATATTATCGATTTTGAATATGAATCTTAGCTTATGACGAAATGTCCTAACATACTGTTACGTATTTCTTAATTTCCTTCGAATTGGCCTAACTCACAGTTCGATAAACGTAATTCCCAATCTCTTCCTGAGTTCGATCACTGATTAGTAAGCACAAGCACCAGGTTTTATTAAGTATTCAACACCTTAATTGTTCCACAACAACAAGAAACAATACAGCAAATAATATTCCTAACTAGAATATTCTTTCAACAGCTTCAGAAACTCCAACGGTTTATTGTAGAAATTTCCAGTAACACAACGTTTAAAATAATACACAAAATATTTCTTCTCAATAAAACTTAAAACTTTATTCACAAAAACTAATTTAAATATCACTTTTACAATTTTCACTTCACTATCGCAGGTTTGAAATAAAACTAATTAAAAACTACAAGAAGCAATTTCCTTATATACATTCTGCTTAATCTCTAGAAATTTCTACGTCACTTTTTAGAAACCTTGAGAAAATATTAGAATATTCGATTATTTTACGTTACGTTGATTTGATTCATAAAATCATAAAACAAATAGACCTTAATTCTAAGAACATGTACAACAACAACAACACTATTCATTTCATTCACTTTCTGTTGTGTTTTGTTGATTTTATTTTCCTGGAAGTGACCGTAATCGTTTAGATCTTTCTGTAATCGTCTAGATTTTTCTCGTCTCGAACAGGATCTAGCTCTCCTTTGTATAAGGCCAATCTTTCCAAATGTAAGATTTTCGCTTTGCTTCGATGGCCTTTCTTAATTCTATAAACCACGTCATTCAACTTCGTTATAATGTTGTAAGGTCCTTCCCATGCAGCTTGCAGTTTTGGTGATAACCCTCGTTTTCGTTGTGGGTTGTGTAGCCATACTAATTGTCCTTCTTCGAAACCTTTATTATTAGATCGTATATCATATCGGGCTTTCATTCTATCACTGGTCAGTTGTATCTTCCGCCGAACAAGCTTGTGAATATCCTCAAGGTTCTCCCTGATTCGGTTGACGTATTCTTGCGCAGACAATGATGTTGATGGTACCGCTCCAAATTTGAGGTCACCAAGAAGTCTTAAATCACTTCCAAAAATAGTTTGAGCTGGTGTCATGGTCGTGGTGTCATGAACTGCTGATCTGTATGCCATCAAAAATAAAGGAATGTGTTGATCCCAGTTACGTTGGTTCTTACTGACCACTTTAGCTAGAAATTCCTCCAAAGTAGCATTGAATCTCTCAACCATCCCATCTGACTGTGGGTGTGAAGCTGTCGTCCTCGTTTTGTTAATCCCCAGCATTTGACAAATTTCCTGGAATACAGCTGACTCGAAGTTCCGTCCCTGATCGGTGTGGATCTCCATAGGAACTCCATAGCGGCTAATCCAATTATTTATCACAGCTTCAGCGATTGTGGTTGCTTCCTGGTTGGGAATCGCACACACTTCCGGCCACTTACTGAAGTAGTCCATGATCACAAGCACATATTTATTCTGATTATCAGTTGTTGGAAATGGTCCCGCTACATCCATTGCGATCCTTTCGAATGGAGCACCTACATTGTATTGCTTCATTTTTCCATGACTTCTTCGTGCGGGTCCTTTCACCGCCGCACATTTATCGCATTTTTGACACCACTCCACAATTGATTGCCGAGTCCCTGACCAGTAAAGCCGTTGTCGTATTTTTGCAAGAGTCTTATTGATCCCAAGGTGACCTCCACTCGTTCCTTCGTGATACTCCTTCAGGACTGCTTCTATTTTCCCTTCTGGTACCACTGTAAGGGATTGCTTTATCTTGCCATCTGAGCTTTCCCATATTCTCTTTAGGCATCCATTCTCTAACTGGAGACTGTCCCATTGCGCCCAGTACGCCTTCAAAGTTGGAGTTTTATCAGCAATTTCTCCCCATAATGGTTTGCAACCCTTTTCCTTGAACTCGATGATGGGTGCAAGATCCGGATCTTCTAATTGATCTTTTCTTATGGCTTCAGCTGTCCATTCATCGTCAGGTAGCACTTGTAGTAATCGTACATCGATGATGTTCTCCTTATTTTCTTGACGACTGCAATGCTTGCATTCAACTTGACAGAGTCGTCTCGATAATGCATCAGCGTTCCCATGTGCAGTACCCTTGCGATGTTCAATGTCCAAATCGTACGCCTGCAACCGTTCGATCCAACGTGCTACTTGTCCCTCTGGATTTTTGAACTGGAGTAGCCATCTTAACGCACCATGGTCAGTTCTGAGATGAAATTTCTGACCATACAAGTATTTATGAAAATGTTTGACGCATTCCATAATGGCCAATAACTCCTTCCGGGTAACACAATAATTTCGCTCCGGCTTTGATAACATTTTGGAGAAATAAGCTATCACCTTTTCCTGACCATCTTTTTTCTGCGACAATACTCCTCTTATACCTTCATTACTGGCATCAGTATCCAAAATAAACTGAACATTTGGTATAGGATAGGATAGAATTGGAGCCGTACACAATCTCCATGGGAGCTCCACAAATTTTTGTTCCTGAGGTTCATTCCATTCAAATGCTTTATCTTTTCTTGTTAACTCATGCAGACTTTTGGCAACGTTGGCGAATCCTGGCACAAACCGTCTGTAATATGTGCACAATCCAAGGAAGCTTCGTAGTTCATGTAGTTTCTTTGGTCTTGGCCAGTTCATAACTGCTGCAATCTTGTCGGAATCTGTATGAATTCCCATTGCCGTAACCTTGTGTCCCAAATATTTTACTTCTTCCTTGAAAAGTGAACACTTTTTGGGACTTAATTTTAAACCAGCTGCTTGCAACCTTTCCAGTACCTCCGCCAAGTTCTTCAAGTGGTCATCAAAGTCTTTGCCCATGACGATGATGTCATCCAAATATACAAGGCATGTTTTCCAGTGCAAGCCTTTAAGTACCCGTTCCATTAATCTCTCGAAAGTTGCGGGAGCGTTGCATAACCCAAACGGCATGACATTAAATTGCCATAGTCCATTACCTACACTGAACGCCGGTTTCTCCCGATCTTCCTCCGCAACTTCCACCTGCCAGTAACCACTCTGCAGATCCAGTGTTGAAAACAATTTTGAGCCCGATAATGTATCCAGTGTATCATCAATCCTAGGCAATGGGTAGCTATCCTTCTTCGTAACTATGTTTAGTTTCCTGTAGTCAACACAAAATCTCAAGCTCCCATCTTTCTTGCCAACTAACACCACAGGTGAGCTCCAGGGACTGTCTGAAGGCTCAATCACACCAGCTTCTTTCATATCTCTCACCATTTTATCAGCTTCCTCTCTTTTAGCTAATGGTAATTGTAACCGCGTCAATGAGAATTACATACTCCAGAATATGAAAAGAAAAGAAATAATATTAATTAGATAAAAACAATGTATATGGAATTTGAATAACTTAACTTACGTATATTAGCGGGCTGTATTTGATGTCCAGATTCCATGTACAACATATGTAGTTATGTACATATGATTATATGAGCGGTCACAACACTTTGAAAAGAAACACATTGTTGAATTAATTATATAAACGTATATTTATACCATTTTATTTTACCTGTTTGGTTGTTTGTTGACATATATTTTTAAATGTCATGTTTGACATATTAACTGCATTATCGGCAAGAGGGTTAACATAAAGCAAAACAGTATTTCTCATTTTGTTAATATTGAGCAGAACAATGCGTTGGTTCATGGTTTTTAAGATCAGTGTCTCTGCTGACGGGGAAAAGAGTTGTGACCGATTATATATAATTCGTAATATTGTGAATTTCAGGCTTCTTTGTCATTTTAGTTTTTGTATGATGGTCGTCTACCATCGGGTGATTGTTGTTCAGTGTTTTTTTTATTATTTATACTAAAATTAATGAAATAAAGTGAAATTGATTGTATTGTTACGTTTTTCCAACCTTACTTCGAATTGGCCTTACTCACAATTCGATAAACGCAATTCCCAATCTCTTCCTGAGTTCGATCACTGATTAGTAAGCATAAACACCAGGTTTTATTAAGTATTCAACACCTTAATTGTTTCACAACAACAGGAAAACAATACCGCAAACAATATTCTTGACTAGAATATTCTTCCAACAGCTTCAGAAACTCCAACGGTTTATTGTAGAAATTTCCAGTAACTCAACGTTCAAAATAATACACAAATTATTTCTATTCAATAATACTTATAACTTTATTCACTAATTTAAAGATCACTTTTATAATTTTAACTTCACAATCGCAGGTTTGAAATAAAACTAATTTTACATTTAATTTCACTTTACTGTCGCAGGTCTAAAATAAAACTAATTAAAAACTACAAAAGGTATTTTTCTTATATACCTTCTGCAATACTTCCAGATAATTCGACATCACTTTCCAGAAACCTTGAGAAAACATTAGAATAGTCGATTATTTTACGTTATGTTGATTTGATTCATAAAATCGTTTATGTTGACCCTATTTCCAAGAAGAGACAACAACAACAATATTCATTTCATTAACTTGTTTGTTGATTTTATTTTCCTGGAAGTGACCGTAATCGTTTAGATCTTTCTGTAATCGTCTAGATTTTTCTGCACTCGTAACAGTATTTAATTAAAATTTAATAACAACTTCGAAAATAAAGGATGGTGTATTATTGCTGATGGAATTGTTTTTACTCAATACAATTGATCTGATGGTTCTCGTCGTGTGTTAATATAATTCCATGCTGGGCGGACGTGACGTCACAAGTCACTGTGAATCAATATTGGTGGATGGAATGGTTTTGCTGTTTTAACTGATAGCAGTATATATGGTCTAAGTATTTTTTTGTGGATATTATTTAACTGTGCTAGGCTGTTGTTATTTATATTATATTTTTGCTGTCTAATTGATGACATCACATATAATCAAAATTACTTTATTGGATACTGTCTACAACTGTGCTAGGCTGTTGTTATTTATATTATACAATGTGCTGTCTAATTGATGACATCACATATGGTCAAATTACTTTTTGGATAGTGGTTAATGCCTTGCTAGGCTGATGTCAATAATATTATATGTCAGTGTTTGCTATTCACCCTGACATCGCATTATTTTGAATTCAACTATTTTAATCTGACTTACTATATCAGATTCTGCAGTTTAATTGATGACATTATGTATAGTCAAAATATTAAGTGGATATGTTCAAATGCCGTGCTAGGCTGATGTTATTGATGATCAATGACAGATTTTGCTGTCTTTTTTATGGATACTGTTTAATATTCTGTTGTACTTGATGACATTATATATAGTCAAATTATTTGTGGATATTGTCGAATGTCGTGCTAGGCTGATGTATTGATAATCAATGTCAGATTTTTGCTATTTTATGGATATTGTCTAATGCCATGCGAAGCTGAGGTCATTAATATTACAAAGCATGCTGCAGTCACAATATTAAGTTTTCATCGTTCATCGAAATTTACATACAGTCCACTGCCAATATTGGAGATTGCAACAGTAATCGTCTTGGTGCCTGGCGTATCGGCTTTTCTGCTCCGGTGTCAATACGATGTTTTACCATATTGGTTCTGCCATTCCCTTCAGGTGTACTACAAAATACAGACTTGTGCCGCTCCAACAATTGACGTGCTGCTTTCTTCTGTTCTTCTGAAAGCCCTTTTGTCCATTTCTGCACAAGTTGCTCCATTTCTGCCTTTTGTTGTTTTGTGTTGACCGAGCAATTGATGTTTTTCTGCTCGCACTTTATTATTTTAGCTACCTCTTCGCATTGTCCTATGATCGATCCTTTCTTAATTGTTGTCTGTGTATCTGACAGATTTAATACCCTTACTGGTATTTTGTAGTCAGCATCTGATCTAACTAAGGTTTTTCCTATTACGACTTCTTTATAATTTTGATGTTCTTTGTTGGCTTCTACAACCCACAACCTGGGTGACCCAGAGCCTCCTTCCAATTTTCCCCAAATGATTGTTTCTGATTGGGGTGGCAGCTTTTCTCTGTGATCCAATATTATTCGACGGACACAATTATAATCTTCACCATTAAACTGGAGTGGCAACTCAACATTTCCGTACGTGAGTACTCCTTTGCCAGCATCAATAACGAATCCATTTGGCCTCATGAAGTCCATTCCCAGGATGACTTCATCCACAATGTCAGCTACAACCACTTCATGTTGAAAGTGAGTATTCCCGATTTCAAAGTTGACCACTTTCTTTCCTTTAATACTTGCACTTTCGCCAGTAGCTGTCTGCATTCGGTATCTTCCTGCTGGTTTTAGTTTCCCTTTCACAATATCAGTGCGGACAATTGTATTTGTTGCTCCCGTATCTAACGTGATGACACAACTTTTTCCATCAATATTAGCCATAACAGTAAGGCTGTCACCTCCCCTTGTCAATCTCGAAGCTTGGATGAAGGTTATGGGGCAATCGGTTGTGGGAGCCAGCTAACGCCCCTTTAGGCTGACTCGTTGTAGTTTAACTGCTGCGATCCTATTCCATCGGACTCTCTAGCCTGCACTCGTTCTTCTGCTGGACGACGCTGCATAGGCGATGGTGATCTTGCTCGTTTTTTTCTAATATCTCGACATTCTCTCGAAATATGGCCCAACTTGCCACATAACCAGCATCGAATCCTATCACTTCTGACACTCTCTCGTAGTTTTGGTTTATAACCGTTGTCATCAGCCACCTCTACCCGGCGTATTTTAATCGATGGTTTTATAATTGCTTGCGCGGTTTCATTTGTCAAGGCATAAGCAATAGTTTCTGCGAATGTTGGTTTTGGCGATAACATTACAGCTTTCCTTGTTTCCGGATCACGGATACCATCTGTAAAAGCCTCGTTCTTCGTTTTCTCCATAAAATACGGTGGAGTATTCGAGTGTGCCAAATGAACAAGGCGTTCCACTGCCGAGGAATAATCTTGTAGAGATTCTCCATTTCGCTGCAAGCGACCTTTTAACTCGATTCTGTATAACTCCTTTTTATGGTCGCTGCCATATTTACGTTCCAATGCATTCATCACTTCAGCATAGCTTTTTCGGTCAGTTTCCGGCACTGCCTGTAGTGCTTCAGCTGCTTCCCCCTTAAGAGCAACTATTAATGCAGCAAGACGATTTTCAGCGTTCCAAACATTTTGATCTGCTGCGGTCTCGAACTGGAACTTGAAGATGCCGAACGATGTTGTTCCATCGTATGATGGTGGTTTTAATTTGATATTTGCTACTTGATGTACCACCTGGGAAGTAACTTTAGCCGTCTCAACATACTGCAACCGTTTTTCGATATCATCAACTTTGGAAAGTACCTTTTTGTTTTCGTCAAGCACTTTTTGTTCTAATTCTTGGATATCGTTTTGAATCTTCTCGACTTTTCCATCGAATGCCGTTGACATTTGTAGAAGTTTCTCATCCATAATTTGTTTGACTTCATCGCGACTCATAGCAATGTTTGTGTTTATTGCTTCTAACTGTTGATTGATGTTGAGACTAATCTCTTCCTTGGTTGCAGCCATTTGTTGATTGATGTTACTACTAATTTCTTCTTCGGTTGCAGCCAAACTTTGATTCATTTCCTCTTTATTGACAACCATATTAGCATTCATCTGATTCATGCTCAAATTCATTTGTTGCATCATAGCCATTAACTGCGTCAAATCGAAATTTGCAGGTGGCAATGAAGATGTTGTTTCCGCAACAAAACTTTTGTCCTCATCAACAGAATCAGTATTTGTTGTAACAATCCAAACTGGTAACTTTCCACGTCCATTCCATTGACTTCCATACTTTGTCGAAGCCGTAGCATTAATTCAGTTTTGTTTCCGCTTGTTGACAATCCACGTTATTCTAGTTCCTTCTTTAACTCAGGAGCTTTCAAATCACTTAAGAAAACCATTATAAACAGCTAACTAATCCGCCGATGTCACCAATGTTACGTTTTTCCAACCTTACTTCGAATTGGCCCAACTCACAATTCGATAAACGCAATTCCCAATCTCTTCCTGAGTTCGATCACTGATTAGTAAGCACAAGCACCAGGTTTTATTAAGTATTCAACACCTTAATTGTTCCACAACAACAAGAAACAATACAGCAAATAATATTCCTAACTAGAATATTCTTTCAACAGCTTCAGAAACTCCAACGGTTTATTGTAGAAATTTCCAGTAACACAACGTTTAAAATAATACACAAAATATTTCTTCTCAATAAAACTTAAAACTTTATTCACAAAAACTAATTTAAATATCACTTTTACAATTTTCACTTCACTATCGCAGGTTTGAAATAAAACTAATTAAAAACTACAAGAAGCAATTTCCTTATATACATTCTGCTTAATCTCTAGAAATTTCTACGTCACTTTTTAGAAACCTTGAGAAAATATTAGAATATTCGATTATTTTACGTTACGTTGATTTGATTCATAAAATCATAAAACAAATAGACCTTAATTCTAAGAACATGTACAACAACAACAACACTATTCATTTCATTCACTTTCTGTTGTGTTTTGTTGATTTCATTTTCCTGGAAGTGACCGTAATCGTTTAGATCTTTCTGTAATCGTCTAGATTTTTCTGCAATCGTAACAATACGTTTTCTGCCATACTACAGATGTATCTAAACCATTAATTCAAGGTTTTGTGGAAGTAAACGTTTTTTTTTTGGTGAGGCGACCATGCAGTTATAGTCTGACATGTGGACTGCTAAGTCCTTTATGCCATCCTCATATTCAAGAGCTGAAGACCCTTTAGAAAAAAACCAACAGCTTAAATGGTCTGCTTTACAGTAATCTTTTATTCCTAGATAGTTTGATCCTAACATGACGCTTCCGAGCCCTGAGAGACCCAAACAGTCTCCCACAATGTGAGGAACTGTTTCATCCTCTTCAAGACAAAAGCGGCATGTTGGATTATTTTCTACTGAACCCGTTTCTTTGTTTACATGATGGTGACCTTTTAAAAGTCCTTCCATTAACCTACAGTCTGACCGAGTCAGATTTAAGAGGAATTTGGTGGTTTGCTGACTCAATTCTGGAGTGAACATTTTGGAGATCTTGTAACCTTCTGTGCTCCTCCATTGAGAGTTACTGGACCGAAAGAGAACTTGTTAAACTGGCGATCTTATCCTACCTTTCGATATATCAATTGCTGGTTCAGATCCTATCAGCCTCCATACGGAACTCTTTTCTAAATCATTAGCTTTTTCGTTCCCGAGATTCCCACTATGCCCTGGTGTCCATATCAGTGATATGCTGTTATTGAACCCGAGATAATTCAAGGACCTAGAACATTCTTGCGCTTTTAATGACAACAGTGTAGTTTCCCATTTAGAGCAGCCTGGCTATCAGTAAAAATATTAATGATCTTGCCAGACCATTTAAGCTCCGTCGCTCGCTTCAATGCTGCATTTATGGCAAATACTTCAGCCTTAAAGACTGAGCAGTATTCGCCAAGTCAAAATTACAGCTAAAATCTTCATTACTGAAGTAAACCGCAGCTCCTGTACCATTTCCAGTGGGAGATCCATCTGTGTAGATGACGTTAGACAGCAGCACTGTCCAATAGCAAATCAGCTGAGGACCGATCCCTTATCGTTGGAATTACAACTCTATATTGCTTTTGAAAGGCAGTTAGAGCTACTATGACATAAGTCGGCATGGAAAAATCTATATGGCGTTCTTCCAGATCCCTCCAGAACTTGATGATTTTTTCTGCAGCCCTTGGTGTTTCCCAGGACTTCGAGCCTTTTTGTAGCATTAAGAGCCTTCATTCTTATAAATATATGCAGAGGAGGAACCCCTAATAAGACCTGCAGACTCGCTATGGGCGTTGTCTTGAAAGCACTAGTGATACATAAGCAACCAAGCCTTTGTACCGTCTCCAGTTTTTAATCGCATTCCCAACAAAAGTTCTTGAGAGCAATGCAAGGAATCCATAGCTGACAATGAGTCTGACAACTACTTTATACAGTCAGTAGACCATTTTCGAAGTCAGCCACCATTTGCTACAGAAAGCCCTCCTGCATTGTCACAGAACTCGAGATGCGTTTGCGCATTTAGTCTCAATATGAACAGCCCAATTGAGCCACTTGTCGAGAGTAACAGCAACATACTTCACATTATCTTGGAGTGTTAATGTGTTATTACCGATTGAAGGAAGAGTGAACTTTTTAGTTTCTTTCTGTTGGTAAACGCAACAAGCTGTGTCTTAGAAGCATTGATCGAGAAACCATTATTCTGATACCAGCTGTTGGTAATGTTCAGGGCGTTCTGCATTTTTCCTTTCAAAAGAATAATAATATCATCGGCATAACTATATGGGTTAAGCACTTTATCGTGAAGTGAACGTTACTTTTGCGCATGAAAGTTGTTATGGTACCTGATTGACAACAACCGTCATACTTGAGTTGCAATTTCCTGTTCTGATACTTTGGCGAAATTTTGAATTTTTACTTTTGAAGCCAGCGATCGATGCTGGTGATGTGAATCTGATTAAACGAAACGTTTTTGCAGGTTGTTAGCCATTCAGAGGGAAATATATACTAAACTTCGTCATTTGCTAACTGTAAGAATTATAAAAGGGTGTTAAAGTCCTTGGAGCTATCCGACGCCAGAGAACCCAATAACCTAGCCTACATGCCATCTGGAAATCACATCATACAGATCAAAGTTGGATCAAAGCTATGCTTTCTGATTGACCCTGTTTAACCTATAGTGGAAAGAAAAGAATGCAGTTCATCTATTTTTGAACACGGATTTTTCTTATTTGATGACCTTCAAACTCCCAGTGTCAAATTCAACTATTTACCGCTCCTGGTAGACGTTGCAGAGTGCCTTCATCAATGTGGTTAAAAGACAATTTCTGCTCCGTAGGACAGGGTGTTTAGGTTTTTAATAGGCAATGGCAGTTTGCAAACCAATTATTTACAGCAGCGTCGCACTGATTCTGATCTCGTTATTTTTTTTACAAATATTGTCACCAGCAGTGCTCGGATAAAATCATATCCATCATGCCTCAAATATAATATTTTTGCCTGGTTTTTACTCGTACTTGAATAGTTTCGTGGCTCAACTCAAAAAGTTGTGGAACCTAGGTCTTATAGGGTATATCTTTGTATTTTTGTAGTTTGTAACAAATAAGTATTACACTATTACACAACATTTTTTGTTAACACAAAAGTTCTGATAAGGTTAAGGTTATTATAGATAAGTGGGAAGACTTCTGGGCACCATGGGATTATATTGTCGTGCCCAAAAATATACAGAGCTGTTGAGTCCTTTGACGGATCGTCTTTATTTCGTTTGATAGCCTATTCAACGTATTCAGTCAGTATTCAGTATTCAGTCCTTCCTGACTAATTTCTGCTCGGGTAAATAAATATTCTGTGAACATTTGCGATAATTGTAAATGCAAGAAAGATTGAAGGATACTGTTCGTCGTCCTTTATCATCACTTTCAACTACTTAGACTATCGTCTGACACAGGATGTAATGTAAGTTGATTTTTTGAGTTCACATACACACTTTTTTAATTGTGATGTATTACTTTTCAGAACTTTTATTAACCAAGAATCTTAAACACGAAGTCGAACGGTTTCAAAAAGTTATTGCCGCTGACAATTACAAACAGTTCATTTTCACCTTGTCAAAAAGTATTAGTTAATCACATTTAATGCCGACTTAATACGAGCCTTAGATACGCCCCTATTTTGATAAATTTTTGAATAGGTCGTCCACGAGTGAAAGATTTGTTGCATTTGTATAACATACTTGAAACATACCTATTGCATTATGGTTGCATAATAGTTGTACCATTCTCGTCGCATTTTTTTTTTGTTCTAGGATGTTCGGTTTTATTTCGTGCTAAAATCTATGAAGGTGCAAAGGGAGGTAAATATTGAATTTTAGAAAGTTTGTGTTTTTGTTGAGCTAGGTTTAACCATAATTATTCTTGTATAAAAAATACTAGGGCTATTTCTAATTTAAAATTCGATTGGTTGAGACGAAATAAAGATGCAAAAATAAAGATCGGACCTAATTCGATTCTTGCTCTAAATTAAGAATCAAAACCATCCTAAAAAACAACTCCATAAAGACAACTTATTATCTTTTTTTCAGTTCTTACTCAATATAAAAATAAAAAATTAAAGGCAAAAAAACTTAAAAGAAGATCCGCAAATCAAATTATTATTTTGTTTTTGACCTTTGTTAATAGAAATTAGATCAAATAAATATTATATCAAAGAAACTTTCATCACACTGTCTAACATAAATGAGTTTGTGGTGTACTTAAAATTTATTAAATTTAAAATTGTAATCTTTGGATTTCGTGTTCTTGAATGTATATTGAATTTCTGAAGATACAAATAGAAGTAAAACGATTTCTCATTTAACTAGACTGTATTTGAGAATATGTGATGAAAATTCTGAATAATTATTGCGCATAAAAGTGAACAATGTATATAAAAACCGAAACAAAGATAGAAAATTCTCGTCAATAAACCATCGATCAATTTGTTTAATCGGGTAGTATAAAATTTTTATGAAAGAGTGTGTCAAATTGTTATTAGTAGTTTTTTTTCGCAGTAAGTGTTTTAATGTATTGTATAATGTTTAACTAATTAATTGTTCAAATTAAGTTAATAAAATTAATTTATGTTTGAAATTAGTTAAGTTTCGTGGCATTTTATTAAGTTTTGTGTATTAAGATTTTAGCTGGCAATAATTTTTTAAAGCAAATAAATTAAATCCAAATTTCAACATTTTTGATTTATTATAAATAATATTTTTTTTTTTAATATAAGCTTGCTTATTTTTGAAAGCGAAACCGTTATTTTACCATGTTGAAGTTGAATGATTCAATTACAATTGATTACAATATGTATTTTCGTCATGCTGTGTTAATTTTCTATCATGTTCGTCTTTGGTGTGAAATAATTTAATAAAATGCCGTAACTTTTTGCGATGTAATTTGCGTTAGCCTATAATCGCCTTTTTTGCATGAGATGATAGCGTTGAAAAGGTTGAAATGACTTTAACTCTGGATAACGATAAAGCGACTCCTTTTGAAGTTGTATTTCTTAAAAGTTAAACGAAAGCACTCTAAAATGTCATAAGGATATTTTAATATAGACACCAAGATATCCCCAATGTAAGTAAAGGCAATTTCTAACACAGTCGTTACTTCACTCACAAATCTGTGAAATGTTTGACTTGCAATTTTTAATCCAAATGTCATTTTGGTGAACTCAAACAGTCTAAATATGGTTGTTATGACCGGTATGATCTCCTAGTGCTATCGGGATATGATTGTACACAGAGGGAATAATTACGTTCAGTTAACAGAAATAACCACAAGAATGACAATTTCTGATTTTCTTTTATTATTTTTTTTTTTTTTTTCCTTTATCTCCATTTAGGAGCATAGGGCGTCTACTAGACTGGACCATCTAACTCTGTTGGGGGCAATCGCTTTCAGTTCACCCCATGTCTTGCCAATTTGTTTTGCTTCAGCTAGCACCGTTTTCTTCCATGTCATGGGTGGGATTTTCTTTTATTATTGCATGTGAATTGGCGACGAAACACTCGATGACCAAGGTTACCAAATTTTTAAGTAAATCACGTGTTCAAACTCTATCTTAGCAGCATTGAATTTAACTAAACTTAAGCGTTTGGCCTTTCAAAATAGGAAAGGTTTTTTATATAGATCATATTTCAGACTTCACACATAACAAGAAAATTTTTATAATAAGAGTTTTCCCTCGGCTTCTAGAGACCTTTTATAAGAAGAAAGGAGGTGACGATTGTATTGACCTTAAGGGTTGTTTTTGTATTAAACAGTGGCTTCCGTGAAAGAATTACTACTTACCCAAGCTTTAATTTCGCGAAGTAATGTTTTCTATTTTTTGGTTTAAGATGAGGCGATTATATGTAGTCATAGCCTGACATGAAGACTGTCAAGTCCTTTATGTCGTCCTCATGTTCAAGAGCTAAAGACTTATTTGAAAAAAATCAATCGTTTTGAATGGTCTATTTCGCAGAAATCTTATATTCTTATTTCTTAGATAGCTTGATCCTAACATACTGCTTTGGAGCCCTAAGAGCTTTACATTCGCTCACAGTGTGAGGGACTGTCTCATCCTCTTCACTATAATATAAGTGTGTTAGTTCTTTCAGTTAAGTCAGTCTTCCATGTGTTTTTTTCATATGATGATGACCTGTTAGTAATCCCTCTTTTAATTTATAGTCTGAACAAGTCATTGTTGCACTAGTTTTGACTGAATAGTGCAGTTTCCCGTAGTTTATAGAGCAGCCTGGCTGTCGGAAAAGAAATCTAAGATCTTGCCAGATCACTTAAATGCCGTTGCTTGCTTCGATGTTGTATTTATGGCAAATGGTTGAGCTTGAATGACTGTGCTATATTCGCCAAGTCGAAATTGTAGCACAAACATTTGCAAAAACTAAACAAAAATTGAGATGCCAATAATCAAACTACTGGCCTATTCTTTGTTCATGTGACGCACTATCTTCAACAACTGTCATAAAAAAAACTGATCCTGTGTTATGATGTAATCACGATTTGATCTCCACTACACTAAATATTAAAACGCCCAAGTCATTTAAAGCAAATCTATGACGTGTTTGGAACTACAAAAATGCGGATTAACAAGCCCTCAAAAGTCATTATAAATGGGTTTTCCTGAAAACAATTTTGCATAGTTGAACAAGATTCTAATAAGACTGTTGTGAAATCAGTGATTTCTGATGTTATGCTGGCAGGAATGCGAAAGTTTATACCGAATCTTCTAGAATGATTGTCCCGAGAGTTTTCCCCCTGGTTCTTCACAAAATACAATTACACAAAAATTTATTTTTCAAATTTGCAAGTAGCCAACGAGCTGTCGGCAGTCTATTAAGGCCGTTAAAGAAGCGCAAAATAATTTTACTGAATCGTCACTCCCAGCTTTAATTCATATTGCTGTGCACACAATAAATGCAAAAAAAATACTAATCTTCTTGGAAAATTATGTTTTTTAAAATTAGAAATGAGCAAGAGAATATCAGACAAGAACACCCTAATAGAATTTTAACTGGACTTGAAATAGGACTACCGAATCGGAACTTGGACCGTACGCAGCCTGATGCTTTAATAAGTCTGAAACAGAAGCTGAGAGCTATAGGATAGATATCATTGCTCAGCAAGAAATTAGACAGCCAATAATCGGAAAACAAGATTTGGATAGTCACTTTTTATACTGTAGTGGTTATCCTTCTCGAAGAGAATTTTGTATTGGCTCTATGGTGGGTGAATCCTGGTTAATGAGAGAATCTGCTACCAGTATTTACTGAAATAAGAGAAATATTATTGTTTGCACTGCGTACCGGTACAAACAATAATATTTCTCTTATTTCAGTAAGTACAACTACGCTAAGATAGTCGAAGAATCTTTGTTTCTGAAGTCGTTCGCAGCTTCCGCACCATTTTAGTGAATGATCTATCTATGTAATTCCCAATGTGTTGGTCGCAGTGCTCAATAGCAAATCAGCTACAGACTGATCCTCTATTGTTGGAATTAATACTCTATATTGATTTTGAAAGGCAGTTAGAGGGACTGTGTCAATAATCGGCTTGGAAAGATCTGTCATGCGTCCTCCCACATCCCTTCATAGTGTCGCAAAGCACTTACAAGCTTTCAAAGTGTTTCAAAAAATTAAATCTGGTAAAGACATGTCATTAAATTGTTGTTGGCAAGAAATTCATCTAGAAAACTGTCATTGTTGTTGTAGTTGGTCTTCCAGAATTTACATAGGCCATATGGCATATGGCAACTTAGACCTTTTTAAATGTTTATGAATTAAGTACTTGATATAACGGATTTTATATTCTATTCATATATGTCGGTTACATATTGGTAGCTAGTTCTTACAAAACGGAACACAAACAGCATTTAAGTTTACGGTTAAAACTTCTTTCTGAGTAAAATATAAATATAAAAGCAAATGCATATCCAAAACAGATTCATTAGATTCTTAGAGTAATAATAGCGATTCACTGTGAAAAAATCCATCACATGATTGTATTATAAGCATGAGAGAGTTACATAACGTACATCGGCAAGCTCTGTTTTGTAGGAATGATAAACTATTACCACCGATTCATACTTCATCTTGCGGTACGATGAATGCGATGGATGTTATACAAAGTTTATGTATCTCTTATATATATTGGTGTCGTGTTGGGGCTGCACTTGAACAATTTTACAATGGCCAAATAAACCCTTTAGCATTTTTTCTAAAAAACTCTAACAGCAAACAGAATTATTATTTATTCAATACGAAATATTATACAACACTTCTTGCTATCTGTTCATCCAAATTTCAGATGCAAAACATCGAAATTTGACTATATACACTCGTCAAAAGCCTCTTACAGATGCAATAAAATGAAAAATTGTCCATGTTAGGCCCACTTAGGAACTCTAGCCGTACTTATATTACATTTTCCAATTAACCTCCGCTATACAACATATCACCGGTGTAGAGAATGTAGTAGAGGATAATTTAGTTAAGGATAGAAAATTAATATTACATATTTTGCTGAATAGAAAATTCAACATTGCATCGTCCGAACTTGATTGGGATAAACTCTCTCACTCTCAACAAAATTTCTCATTGCTAAATCTAAGCTTAGACTTAAACTATTAACTAAGTAGCAACTATATTTGTGTAGTTTCAGTTTATTTCGAAATAAGTTCTCAAGTACCAAGTCCAAAACTGTCTCTTACTCGAAAGGCGACAGTAAATGTACTGACAATTGCATAACAATTTGCATTAGAAAAGATGCAGCAACTAAATGTAGCAGTAGATCTCTTTATATCAGGGCTAGAAACAACTGTCATAGTATATTTAACAAAGCTAATTTTTTTTAACTCCCATGCTAAGCATAAAATTTTACGCGGCACTAAAGGCAACCGGTCATATGGAACTTTATCCGAGAGGTTGGCAGTTACTTTATCAAATCTTCTATTCCACCATCAATGGATAACCAACGCAAACCCTGTAACCGGAAACCGAAATTTTGCTGCTAATTCTGTCGTTGACGATTCCGGTATATATCCGCCGATCATATCATCTATCCAATTATCAATGAACAAAATTTACTTTCGTTCAAAAATGTTGCGGTCAACACTGTTATAGATCTCTAATATAGATCTTAGAAAATCCGGTGGTTTGGGACAGTATACCACCTATTGTACTAAAACGTTGCACCCTGGTTTATCCACTAATTAGTCTCTTTCATTCATCCCTTAGCTCCGGTCTAATGTTCAACCTGCTCCGAAAAAATGGCATATCTAAAAAACAACAATCCTACAATATGAATTTCGTAAAACATGATCTACTGGTGAAACCATGTCAGTCCTCACAGATAAATAAGATAACACAATTCATGAGTTTGGCGAGTCTCATATCATTTCTCACGACACATCCAAGGCGTTTGATAGAGTTTGGAATCGGTCTCTTATCAATAAATTAATTTCATTAGGAGTATGTAAGACCTTGATCTGTTGGATACCAGAGATCTATTAGAGTAATGCTGGATGGTGCTATGTCTGCTAAATTTCCAATATAAGCCGGTGTTCTTCAGGGTTTAGTTGTATCACTTACCCTTTTTTGATCTTTATCAACGATTTGTTACAGCTTTCACCACAAACCCAATATATAGTGTTGCGGACGGCAGAACTATCTTCTATTCCTATTCTTTAAAAAAACGGTCTTTTAGTCTAATTAACAATTGTCATCGTAGAAAAATGATTGAATCCTTGGATGTAGATTTTGAACTAATCCTAAACTGAGGTAAACGGAATCTTGTGACATTTAATTCTATGAAGACAAAGTTGCGTTTTATACCATAAAACCTCATTGTATAACGGCAATGCAACATTTTCCAGGCAACCATTATTAAACTCACCCACACTCAAACTATTGAGCACTAATATCAATCACAACATGAAATAGCAATAATCATTCTTTTCACGTGGAAAAATTGGGGTCCTAACGACTTCCCATGTCGTTGTACTGATCCTGGAATTTGACTCCAATGATAACATCGGGTATGAATTCATAGATGATCCAAAGATAACATCGGATATGAATTCGCTGCATCATAGAAGAGTGGTTAGAGCACTTACACTGTTTTACAGATAGCTCTAAGGTATTACATATATCTTTATGAGCCACAAAACATTTTTTGCATTCCCATAAGCGTGCTTTAAAGATCTCATATGTGAGGACATATAGCTATAATAACTCTTTCCTTTCAAGTTTCGTATACTAGTGGAATCGACCAAACAATATTTTCAACGCTTTATACAATCCCCAAGCCCGTATATCAAGTCCTTAAATACCAACATTTTAAGTTACCTTGCCTATCGTTTACACGTGCACTAAGAATTAGAGGTCTATAAGCTAAGTGATTAACCCGAACTTTAAAAAAATTCCTAATATAGTGTGAAATGTCTGTTTCTGTGTTTAAAAACTTCACATTTGATACACCTAGATCGTTAGTACCATGCCATGCGTAAATCGGTTTCATCCAGCTCTTTCCGGAAATTGAACTAAGACATGTGTTCCTTCCTAACAGCTAAATATAAGTCGAAATATGGGAACAGCTGGCAAATTTAAATTGTTTGGTACCATGTAATGAAGCGCTGTTTCGTTGGAAATCAACGAAGTCGCATAGCAGGTCGCGTACCAGGATGAGATTTATTTAGCCCCATGCTAGCTTCAGCCATGGGATCGAGAGATGTTTCCTACTGCTCCAGCACAAATAAAAATATAGTACGTAAAAAATATGATATATACGGAAATGAGAAAAAAAAAACAGTGAAAGAATGGCACTCTGTCGACCTTCTAGGCGAAAGAACCGTGATCACCACGTCCAACCCCAAATCTAGTCACGCAATCACGCAATCACTCACTCATGCACCCCCACACATACACATACTCACACATACACATACTCACACAAAAGCATCCATCCATGCCCGTGTTTATCGGTTGAACAAAAAAAAAAAATTAAACGTTGTTTCACATTTGCCGAATAGTGACGGTTAGATCAAACTGTGTTCAATGATTTTGGAAATCGTATTAAATATTAACTCAACCGAATGAAGTTTATTGTGTGATACTTTAAATGTGTGATACTTTAAACGAAGTTAATAATGCATTATATAATCGTTAAGTTAATGTCACTCGGCTAGTAGTATCCGGACAAGTAGTTGGGGAACATACGATAACGAAGTCGTATTCTCAGGAACACCGAGTAAAAGAAGCATGAACGTACTACATCAATCATTATTACAGATGGTAGATTAACTGGCTTAGATTGACCATCCTTTTTTTTTGTTGCACATGCATATAGGAAAGCAATTTATCATGGTAGCTTCATGTACAGCTTCCCCTATCGGTTGAGCCAGCAGCTCCAACAAGCCAATGCGATCTCGTCATTGTTATCGTTCATAATGATAGTTAAGTTATCAACCACTATTACCATTTGAATTGTTGTTGTGCTGCACTAAATCAAACATCAATGTTAATTTCAGTTCAAACGGTCTGTAAGCAATTAAAATCATCAGTACTCCGTTCCTAATTTGTTAATCCAATAACAATAAAATAAACTGTTAACTCATGTTCTAAGCAGATACAAAATACACACTGAAATGTGAACGGTAATATACTAACCGGTTCACGGACGATTTCGTTTTATTTTAACAGTGGCCGTGTTGCAGGTGGCTAAAATACTGCCCTTGATGAGTTCAATTTTACTGCATATATGCACAGGCAAACGTGGCAGAATATTAACAAATGTTATCGCTGATGAATCGAACGTAGTTATACGCCGCAGGGGGTTACAATATGGTAATATCTAATTTATGGTGAATGAATTACACAGGATGTTTAAATCTTTTTATTTTATTTTAGCTCTTAAGCTTCCGAACAATGTTTTATTAGAAAGTGCCTTAGATTATTTATTAAGATCTAAGAATTACACATATGTTATGATCAACGGTTCAATTTATTCCATATAAAAGCTAACAGTTTTGAAGGACGAACACAACATGTATATATTTTTTTTTATTATCACTTAAATGCTTACGCTTTAGTAAAACTACTAAAAAAAACCCATATCCATTAATTTTGGATTTATCCGTAAATGTGTGATACACTCAAAATAGAGAGAAAAACAAATTTTGTTTTTAAACATGAAATCAATAGTTGCAAATATTATACTATTGCGAGAGTTAGTTTTGTTCGGATTGGTTTTCTTTTGAATCTTGTAAATTTATTTTGTTAAACGATTACTCTATTATTTTACACATAATTTTGACTAATTTCTACTAAGAATAAATTAACGAAATTATAAATACCCGTTATGTCCAAGAGTTATGCTATGATTTACTCCGAAATATAATATTTTGCCTTTTTGATTTTTATAACCTAAACTCTTGATGTTCCGTAGCATTAATTACTCTTAAGATCACTAAAACGGTGTATATTAACAACGGCACAAACATGAAATATTTTTTCTTTTATAATTTACACAATGGTCCATATTGTGTATTGTGCACTAGCCAGATTAAAAAAAAAAATAACAATTGGAACCTTCACAACAACTATTGCACTATTTACGTTTTCAAACAATGACATTTTTAATGGAAAATTTACTAAATTTGTTTTTAAATCTAGAATTATGCACGAGTCAAATTAAAAAGAAACGTGAACACAACTCATCAAAACAAATGTCAAACCAATTCTTATCAGAAAAATTGAATTAATGTCTGATACAAGACTAAGAGTCACAATAGAATAACAAATTAAGAGAGCGAGGCTAACTGTCAGCTGCTATTTATACGCGGTCAACGCCGTTTCCTTGTTTATTCCCCAATAACGAATCGATAAGGTAGTTTCTTGGGAAATTATATTTTTGATTTTATCGTTTGGAAAAGATTTTAAAAAATGAAACATTGTTTACGAAACACGGGAACGAATTATATATGTAAATAGCGCGTTTACGGATTAATGATAATACACAACCGTTTTCTGACAATTTTATAGCGATTAATGATTATAAATTAAACATAGGAAATTACACTGGAAAAATATTATCAACTGATAGACGATTGTAGGACATCCACCTGAAACTAACGGAAGTGCGAATACAAATTGAACAAAGGAAATTACACTGGAGAAATATTACACAACTATTTTAGGACAATCCATGTTTTACGACCACTATAGTAGATGGCGGTTACGGTTTGAGTTTAAGGAAAAAAACAATTATGGAAGTCTCAGCTAATGCAAATTTGAAGGTTGTGCGAACGCAGTGTAACTCAAAATCAGTGTATTTCGCATGAAGGATATTTACAACTGGTGGATAGTGATTACGGTCACAAATTGAACAAAGAATATTACAATGGGAAACATATCACTACCGTTTTTTGAATAATAAATTTTTGTAGCGGAAACTATAGTAAATGATGACTATGGATTGAGTATAAGAAACTATTTTTTTTTAGAAAAAAAAATGAAGACAACTAAGAAAAACAAATATGAGGATTTATGTTAAGGCAAAAGAAAAACAACTACATTTTACCAATAGTGAATCGTTACACGAGCTGGTCAGAAGCTATCCCAATTCCGATTAAAATTACAACGGATTAAGTTGACCAATTTGAAACGAAGCTTATGATCTTATAGGATCTCAAAAAATACGAACATCACCATGTCATTTTGAAAAACATAAAATGGATGAAAACTGCCATCAGCAAATGAAAACTTCGTTATAAGCCCAGTGAAATACCTATAGAAGCTTACCAATCCCTTTATTTTTATTCGGCATCAGAATATTAGTTAAAGTAAATTTCGGTTAAACTCCAAAACTTGTCTACGGAAAGTGTCTGGAAATTTGGTTAAACCTTCTTTAATGGAAAAAATTAGACCAGTCAGTCGATACCTTGCGTCAATCGATACAAACTTTGGTTAAAAAAAAACTACGATAACCCTTTCAAGACAACATTTACATTCCTGAAAAATAGGATTTTCAAATGTGATATCGTTTTTTATACGTGTTGAAAGATGTAAAATAGGGGTGAGGCCATTTACAGTACCTAAGGGTTTTCGTAAAATTTTCGATGTTAATAGCGAATCAACATTAATATGTAGAGACAGGCTCAAACATGCTTAATTTATAAACATATATCGGTACAGCGATCATAAAGTCTAGCGAATGATCTTTTGTAGAAGGGAAGGTGTGTAACGAAAGGTTTTAATTATGACAAAAGTTTTTAGTACTACTTTCTCGGGCTATTTTCTCTGTTTTGTTGGGAATACTTCATATCTAAACAAAAAATAATATCAAAAAATGAATAAAATGGCCTTCATAAGCTTAATATATGGCTAAGCGGTTTTACATCACAACATTTGTATTTATAATTACGAAAAATAAAAATTAATATAAATCTATTTCAACGAGTCAACGATAATATCCACGTACATCAAACTGTTACATTAATAAATTTCTGCTCCTTGAAAATCTCGAAAAACAAAATTATATAAATCTGTATTCAAGTCGTCCAAATATCACAAATCATCAAAAAATATTTTCACAATCAAGTTTAATTAAAATCCACAAAATTTCATATTTTTTCATTAATATTTTATGTATCCCATTTTTGTCATCTACACACTACACCGCTCCATGACATAAATATAAAGAAAAAATAAAATAATGTACATTAAAGCAAAACACAGCAAGCATATACCGACCAACCAACCACTCACTGATGGATGATGATCCTCTTCATTTCGAAAATTTATATGTTTTTGTTGGTCTGTTATTTGTTCCTTTTCATTTACATAGGAATATATTCAAGATATATAGTAAATAATAATTTTTGTTCATATCCTCCCAAAAGGATATAAACAGAGACATATCATCATTGCGTCCTTGCTTAACAGATATTTTTGTTTTATAAATACAATTTTATTTTTTCGTATCACGGCCGCGATTTTTATTTATATTTTTCTGTTTCAGATTTTATTTTGTTAAATTTGTTGGTTTGTTTGTACGATACAAAAGTTTTTCGAATACTAAAGCCATAGTGAGTTTACACTCCGAATTTTGTTTATTATTCAAAAAAAAAATATGAATAAATTTAATAAAATATATGCATGTAGGAGAATGTATAAAATGAAATAGTATCGCAACGTCACAAAAAAGATATGTATATCTCGCAAAGATAATCATAAAATTCGCGCTGGGATTTTTATTTCGGTTATTGTTATATGGTAATTGCGGATGAAGGAATTAATTTGAAATGGGCTTTTGAAAAAGAGTTTTAAAATTAACAAGATTTTATTCGCTTGATACATAACCTAATTTATTTTAAAATGAAACAGCAATTAACAATGCGGACTTGTAAAAAAACTAAACTTAATATGAGAGTAGGTTTCGTTTTGAATTTTCTGTCATTTAAAAAATTACGTTATCAATATATTTATTTATATAAGGGTTACGTATATTTATGAATCTCCACAGGTGTGTTGAATAAGGGTTAAGATTGTGGATCTCATATAATACCATAAAATAAAACACATGCAAATAAAAAAAAATGCCATATAGCTAAGATTCATAGCTTGTACATCACATAAACACATATCCACAACACAAAAGCTATTCTCATTATCTTTTATTACAGTCAATAAACTGTAAGAAAAAGCACCGTAAAGCAAATTCCCATTTTATAACTAAAATCATCCCTAAAAAAATCGATCACACAAGGTTGTTTTTTTTTACCATAATATTTTTATAAATTTTAATACAAGAACTAATCTTATTGCAATATTTCATAGAAAGCGATTGTCGCATTATATATGAAATAATTCATTTTCTTTGAGCTTCATTCAAAAGAAAACATTGCGTGATAAAAAGAAATTGAAAAAAATTAAAGAAACAAAGTGAATAGAAATTATTGCATTCTAACATGTATAAGAAAATCAAAGAAAATGCTTTGAATAGGTTTACGTTAATGGAGCTGATTTGAAATATATAAAAGAAAAATGAAAAAACAAATTTTATATTAAACTAATAAAAAAGGAAACTTGGTTATGTTTGCAATAATAATAAATAATAAATAATAATGGGTTTAATAAGAATAAAACCCTGGATACCAAGATTAAAAATTACCATAGCAGAACTATATTTTCTACCGTACCGATTTTTAAATAATAAACCAAAAGAGCAACAAGCTTCGGAAGCTCCAACGATTCTTTGTAGTAAACACCAATATAAACAAACAGTGTCAACAATAGTCAATAGTACACACAAGATTACTACTCAATAAAATTTATTTAAATTCACCATTATTTCACCTAGTCGAGTTATATTATATCACCTTTCGTATACAATTGTATTTACTCTTTTCATTTTAATGAATTTGGCCAAAAAGTGACACTAAAAATTTGTTTACATAGAACTACGTTATCGTCTATTACGTTGAAACGTTTGTTCTATTACGATGGTTTAGGAAGAAAAATTAAACAATCCATGCCCCTCTTCGATTTCATTTTCTACATGCCATAGTTTGTTTCACAAGAGAATTAAACTTGACATTAATGATCTGCTGATATTGTAAAATGATTGTAAAATTAAAATTGTAAAATGATTGTTGTTTCTTTCAAATCAGGAATTTCTGAATAATTCTTGACAAATTTGTATTATTTCGGGATTTTTGAAACAAACTTTAATACATTATTACTGATTTCTGATTATCATTGCTGTATGTGATCTGTCAGAGGATCTGTTGTACATGGTTATTTTTTTTTTTTAATATTCTCAAGACCAAATTATGAATTCTGAAATAGAATTTGATTTTTTTGTAAATTCTAAGCATATAGTGTTGCTGAATTCAATTTATTTTCCTATTTTTGAAAATAATATTAATAGAAAAATTTATCGTGTAATTAATGTTGTTGTATTTTGATTTGCGAAAAAGTTGGAATTTAGTGAAATTGAATTGGGATAGTGTAGGAATATTAATCTTTTTCCTTAAACATATGGTTTTTTTAACTTAATTTAGTTGTAGTTTTAATGTTACAAGTGCCAACATTTTTATCTTGAGTTTGTTTGATTAGAGTTGAAAAAAAATATATTTTACAAATTATTATCAACAATCGCCCAATCGTTGTGACGCAACAGCTTACTGGATTCAATATTTCTATAACCAATATTGTCAAGAATTTACTGGAACAATTCGATATTTTAAAATTGCTGTGCAACACTCGTTCGTGCAGATTTGGAGTGTAACGCAACCATATATATTAAGCCGTCGCGTTAAGTAGTATGATAGGTTAAGGCAAACAAAAAGTACTGAGAAGTGGGGCTCTTCTATCGTCATGGGGTGAGTCATACATTTATTTGATAATATTGTTCATATAACTAAAGCATAGTATTATTGTGGATGTGACGGTCTCGGCTTCGCTGCTAGGGTAGTCAGATTCTAGGCTTCTCAGATTTTTTCTTGGTCTGTCGGTACATCCTCGAATGGGTGCATAATGATTAATTTGTATTTAAATGGGGTACGTTCATTATTGGATCCACTGGACTTGCGCTACACCTGAATGCTTCGCGTTACGAAGCGGTTGTACAAGCTCCTTGATTTCGAGTCGCCCTACTTTCTCACATGCACTAATTTATAAATTGAGTTCAATATATTACTGCTCGTTTGCTTTAATGCCAAGAACTGATGGAATTGCTTTTATAACTTTTTTTTATTTTTAACACAATTTCTTACATTCAATTCGTATTCATCTTTTACATATTTTTTTTTCAAGTTTGCTACGAAGCAGATGTTCAATCTCCTTAGTGGGTTTTATTATCGGTGCAAATAAAACAATCTACCAGATAATGCCTACCATTTTTCTATTGTCGTCTGAAAACGGCATTTTTCAAACTATAAATGCCAGCCGATAGAGGTCTTCCCTCTCTTGTTTCGACTATTTATTTGATCAGATAACATCTGTTTGGCTGTTTGTTTTGACGTCTAGCTGTGGTGTTTTGATGTGTTGTTTGATTTTTTTAATGAACAAACTAAATAATATAGTAACGAAAATAAATGATAAACCGGAATCAAGATAAGCGATAGAGTGATAACCAAGGCTGGAAAAATAATACACCGGCTGATGGTAGGTTTTGTTTTTATACTTATTCAAAAATAAAATGGTTTATTTTCTTGTGGTGTGATAAACGGAATGTCAAATAAAATAATAATTGTATTCTTATAAAAGGATAGTCGAAAGTTCTGTGATAGCAAATGTTTGTTATATACTCAAATAATAATTGTATTCATACCTAATGATAGTAAAAAAATTCTGTGATAACAACTAGTTTAAAAGACTTGTGATAAATGTAATGTTATATTTATATACTAAAATAATAATTGTGTTCATAACTAATGTTAGTAGAAAAAAAAAATATAAAATTCTGTGATAGCATCGGTTTCAAAGAGATGTATTAAAAAAACTGTTACCAGCTAAAATCATAATTGTAATTATATTAATTATTGTTAAAATATGTTTTAATTAGATGCAAAAAAAACCGTTCATTAATAAAATCATAATTCTATCAAACGATTGTTACAATTCGTTGTTAACCCTTGCATCAAAGTGAAGTGAACCAGGGAATACGTCTAGATGGTCACTTTTGTTCTGGATGTTAATTTACCTTAAATAATTTACCACATGCTACAATCATATCCGGTGTGCTGAATACTTTGGTGCATTTCAGCGGTAACCATTTTGTTTGTGTTACGGATTGTCATCATCCTGACTGCGCAGTAATTGGATATTTCCGGAATATCAACCAATATCGTCATCATCAACGGGCTTTGATTGTAACAATTGGTCCAACATCGCAATTATCCTGAATACTGTATTTTTCCAACGATGAACTGGATGAGGATGGATGAGTAATTGATATTTTTTTTGGGAGCGGGATCTGGACTAGCTGTGGGGTGAGTCATATTCTTTATTTTATATGGGTATGTATGTATGAGTGAATGTGTGCGTGCGTGTATGTGTGTGGGCGTATATACATGGGGTGCGTATGTGGGCTGTAAAGATTTAATTAGATTATTTTTATTTCATAGTGTCGTGCGATATTGGTCCTTAAAAAAAAGGGAAATATGTATAAAAATTTTTTTGTGTATTTGCCAATGAAATAAAAGAAGTTTATTTCGGAGAACAATATTTTTACTTTATTTCTACTGAGATTCATACAGTGAAATTCTGTAAAAGTGATGACGTCATTAAATTGATATGACAAATATTTATTGTGATCGCATGGATTTTGAAATCATTCAAATTTGTTGAAATGTTTTATCAAATTTTCAATATTGATAAATTTTCTTTATGGACTGAGAAAGACCAAATATTTATAAACATCAACAATAAATGTTGGACGATTTAATTTAGGTACATCATCAATGTGTTCCAGTGCCAAACCAGCTGCATCGTATGATAGTGTATCAACGTAACTAACTACTTTAAAGCAAGTGAATGCTACCAAATGAATTCGTTATTTCCAATGAAGTGAGGAGAACATACCAATTGACAAGGTAAGCAAGCGGATTTGGCATTCCAGGGACAACCACTACAACCTCATTATAGCGTGCGATACCACTGCTCATCAAACCGTATCGGGTAATATCGACAATAACACAAAAGACGGGGCTTTGCTTCAATACATATGTATACTAAGAACAAGCTAACCCACCAGAAATGTTCAGAAACTCAAACAAAAATGAGGTCCTGACCTACCTCTGAGCAACAATATAACCGAGAATTTCAGCAGCAACTGGAAGGTCTCGAATGTAGCTTCGATGTTGGACTATACACACATATGTTACATCATATAACATCAAACGGAGAGAACTGTCAACTTTACAAACTCCAGGAAGACTGATTGAGATCTCTTAAAAGAACATTTTAGGAGTATGTTGCAGTATCAACTCCACAATGGAGCACAACTTTGCGACAAACCGCCGACTAAAAATTACTTGCATCTGACCACACAAATCCTATAGGTTCAATCTGCAAGCTAGTCCTCTGGGTTCAATCTATACCACCAGCTGCCGTGAAAGAGATACTAACACTCAGGAGATACTGATACAGACTCAGTTACCGGACTCCACATGTGTAAGTTTAGAATTCTGAAACTGGGAAGGTTGCAGACCATCGAAATAATATTCTCCCTTAACGGAACGATTTGGGCAGTCATATCGTTCGAATCGCTTAAATGCCCGCAGGCAATGTTATATTTTCGTTCCTCCTGCAAAAAGGTCTGACTGCCATTTTAACAGACCTCAAATGTCTATTTACAGGAAACTTCAGCCTTGCGTACATTCCTCAGATATGGAGAAAAGTTAGAGTAGTATTCATACACAAAACAGGAAAGAAATCGAACGAAGACAAATCATACAGGTCAAGACCAAGACTAAGACCAAAACCAAAACAACTACATAGATAAAAACGAAGACCAAGACGAACAAAAAATCGAACGAAGAAGATCAAGACCCAAATGACGACTAGGACTACGACCAAGAACAAAACATATATCACGATAAAGTCTAAGACCAAAATCAAACCCAGACAAAGACAAAGATATAAATCACTCCAAAAAGCAAGACCCAAACCCAAACCAATCTCAAAATCAAGACAAAAACCAAAACCAAGACCAAGAGCATAACTAAGACAAAGATCAATAACAAAATGAAGATCACAACCAAATCCAAGAATAAGGCTAAGACTATTACCATGACTAAGATGAAAACCAGGCACAAGAAAAACACCAACACAAAGATAAAGATAAAGACAGAGACAACGCCATAAGCCACTTCAAAAACTTAGACCGAGACTCAGACCCAAGCAAAAATAAAGAGCAAGACCAACACTAAAACTAAAATATACACCAAGAACAAAACCAACACGAATACTAAGATTGAGAAAAATAACACGTTCAAAACCAAGACAAAAACCACTACAAAAATCAAAACCAAGTCTAAAACCAAAACAAAAATATTGGCCACTCAAGACCAAGACAAAGACCAAAACCAAGATCAAGTCTAATATCAAAACCAATACAAAGACCCAAACAAAGTTAATAATAAATAAAAAACAAGCCAAAAGAATCAATACCAATAATAAGAGCAACTGCAAAACCTAGACCAAACCCAACACAAATTAAGATAAAGATCAAGTTCAAGAGAAAGACTAAGACGAGTAACAACAACAGTTCCAAGACAAAGACAACAGCGAAATATGGACGTAATAAAGAAAAAAGACAACGACAAAGAAAAAACGAAAAAAAAAATAAACGAACACAAAAACCAAAACCAAAAACAAAACCAAGTTCAAGAACAAAACCAATACCAAGCACATGACAAAGATTAACACAAAAACAAGAACAAAGGAAAGGAAAAAGAAAAGAAAAAGACAAAAACAAAGACAAAGACAAAGGCAAAGACAAAGGACAAAGACAAAGACAAAGACAAAGACCAAGACAAAGACAAAGACAAAGACAAAGACAAAGACAAAGACAAAGACAAAGACAAAGACAAAGGCAAAGAAAAAGAAAAGACAAAGACAAAGACAAAGACAAAGACAAAGACAAAGACAAAGACAAAGACAAAGACAAAGACAAAGACAAAGACAAAGACAAAGACAAAGACAAAGACAAAGACAAAGACAAAGACAAAGACAAAGACAAAGACAAAGACAAAGACAAAGACAAAGACAAAGACAAAGACAAAGACAAAGACATAGACAAAGACAAAGACAAAGACAAAGACAAAGACAAAGACAAAGACATAGACAAAGACAAAGACAAAGACAAAGACAAAGACAAAGACAAAGACAAAGACAAAGACAAAGACAAAGACAAAGACAAAGACAAAGACAAAGACAAAGACAAAGACAAAGACAAAGACAAAGACAAAGACAAAGACAAAGACAAAGACAAAGACAAAGACAAAGACAAAGACAAAGACAAAGACAAAGACAAAGACAAAGACAAAGACAAAGACAAAGACAAAGACAAAGACAAAGACAAAGACTGAGACTAAGACGAAGAGAAAGATAAAACGAAATACAAAAACAAAGACAAGGACAAAGAAAAAAAAGACCAAAACCAAAACTAACACAAAGACCATGACCAAGACCAAGATTAAGAACAAGACCAAGACCAAAACCAATAACAAAAACATGACTAAGATAAAGACAAAAACAATGACAAAGCATTAATGACTTAGTAGTAAGATTTAGCAATAGTTTACCAAGTAGGGATAAAAACAGAGTAAAATAAGATTGTGACGGTTAGTGGTTATCATCATAGTTATTGATTCAATTCATAACCCAACCCAATAATAACACACAAGACATTAATTTTGACCACTCAAGGAACAGAAGATTAAATTTAACAACTTTATCAGTAGTTTCCAAATGCATATTTATTTTTTCAATGTTCTCTTGTTATCCTTTCTACAGATATCAAACAGCGTTGGTGACTATGTTTTTGTTTAAATTTAATTCCCGGAATAAAACCCAAAAAATCTAACACAAAAACATTAATTAAAACAACAACAAAAGTACAACAAAAAATTGAAAAAAAAAAACATTATAAATTAAAAAACAAAATTTATTTTTATGCAAAAATACTGAAAATTGTAACAACAAAAATCGCATAAACAGCCTTCCACCAAAATTTTCTTCCCTATCCAGAGCTATGGATAAATTTTTGATGCGGAGGAGTCGTACTTGAAAATGAAAGAATGTCACGCAAAAAGGGTTAAACATGGTGAGAAAATTCATATTTTATTTCATTTAATTCATTGTTTATTTGTAATTCAATTACAGGACTGGGTATGAGAAAAAAGGAAAATAAAATTATTTTAATTCTTTTAAACTTTGCAATAGTAAATTTGTTTGTTTAAGCCAAAGTTATCTAAATATTGGAGTTACACGAAAAAAAAAATATAAATTTTTGAGTTTATTGTGTCACTTTTATTATGTCAACAATGAATGGAGATGATTTTGTTTTTGATGAGCACAGATTAACAAAAGAGTTGATTGTAATTATTATTTCTGTCTTCATGGTAAAAGTTTTAAGTAAGAAAGGTGTCATCGTTTCGAGAAGACGAAAAGTAAATATTTGAATAGGAGTCATATCGTTTTTGAACAGTTTAATTTAAAATGTTTGCTATCGAAAATAAAAAAAAATTTAGCACATAAAGCACGTTTAGTTAAGATTATACCAATTAAGTAAACAACCCTAAATCAAAAACAGAAATGGTTTATTATTTATTTCTCCACATTTACCCCATTCCCACATCCCAGAACGCATAAACCATAGTCGAATGTTATCTCATATCATTTTAATTCTCAATAAAAGGAACATTCATAAAATCGATTAGAAAGACAGATAACAAACAATAAAAACGAAGAAAAACACTTTGAATAATCATCATTTTGCAGACTTTTTCTTCCATATAATTTTCTTTCATTAAACGAGAGTGTAAAATATTCCATACAATACTACAGAAATTAGAAAAAACAGCATTTAAGATGTTGATTAAGATGAAAAAAGCATAGCCACTTATGAGATGTTTAAGGGAGAGGGAATGTTTAATAGAAAGAGAGAAAGAAAAAAAATCTGATGGTGATGATAAAAAATGTTTTTTTTTTGTTAGAGAAATTATATAAATTTTCTCTTGAACGTTCACTTTACATATAGGGAGAAAATTCTTTTATACAAAAATAAAATAACCATATACAGCATAAAATAAAACAGCTAAATTTGTACAATAAATTATCCAGATTTTCTTTTTATATTGTGCGACTAATGTCTTTAAATCAGAGGAAAAATTGAAATTCTTGTCTTATTACACTACTTTTCTCATTTTATTTAAATTAAAATTATAAGAAATGAAAAGAAACGAAAATACTGAAAGTGAGTTACACAATGATTGTCATTTGAATTTTTGGTCGCTTTTTTTTTATTCTTTATTATATTTATTTGTTGTAATAAATTTAAATGAAGAATAAGAAACATAAAAGAGCGGAATAAATTATTTGTGTTTAAATTACGGTCACTTAAGATGATATAAATTTAATTTAACATGTTTTTTTGGTTAAAAGTAATCCAATTATTATTCAAGAAGATGGTTTTTTGGTAGAAAACATTACCGTTGTTGATTTGACCTATCTTGCCGTGTTTAGAAAATCGGAAGATCGAAGAGTAGATGTTATTTAACTATCTGGCGGTTTAGCTTTTAAGCAACTGGTAAGATGTATAAGCCGTTGTAGTTTACCGGCGGAAACAGATCAAACAATAGTGAGCAAACTTCTCCAAACCGTGATAAGGCAGACGCTATTATTAGAACACATGGTTTGTAGCATTGTTTACAGATCGCGACAGCTGCATCAACTTCGGCATCAAACACAGTGGTATGTAACAAGATAAAGCGAAGTCACAATTTTACACCACTGTCATCAACATGTGATACTGTTTCCAAAAAAAATTGTCGACAAAACAAAAAAATTAAGTTAAATATAAGCAAAATAATGACATTGATTATTGTCAGAATTTCTCGAGTTTTCTTTGTAAAGAAATTGACCTCGAATAATCGAGAAATTAAGTAAAATTGTATATAAGGAATTTCTTTTGCAGGACGAAAGTTAGTTCAAATTAGACTGCAATAGTGTAAACAGTTTAAGTCAAAATGCGATTATATTAAGTGAATAAATAATTGCAAACGAAACGAGCCGAGTCGTGAACATTAAACCGTGTAAATAAAATAAAAGTGAATCTAACTAGTTTAATTGTTAATAAATAAAGTTTTGAGAGTTAATATTTTTTGTATCATTTAGGACCGATTGTGATGTGAAAATGTGATACAATTTTTACGTAGTTGTTTAATCGTCACAATTTACGTTATCTCATTTCCATACGAGGGCTCAAAGACTTTTTTTTTGTTAAAATTATTTTTTAAATTTAATTGTTTTGATATGAAGGGTAATTCAAACTCCATTCGAACCACTGTCCCACACACATCAAATTTGCCTTAACAGAAATTTTCATGATCGTTTTCCTTTTTCCTTTACACATAGTTTCTATTACTCATCCATAGTCGTCATCTGCTATAGTTTCCGTTAGTAAAATTATTATCCTAAAATAGTTGTGTAATATTTCAAAATGTAATTTCCTTTATTCAATTTGTTAATCACTATAAAATTAGGAGAGAACTGTTGTACAATAACTTGCGCTATTCCCATGTAGATGTCCGACAATCGGTTTATAATCCATGTTTCTGTTTATAATTATTCTACAATTTTAGTACAGGTTGGAGTCTTCACTCTTTAGTGAAACCAATTTATCGGTTGATCGACTTGTCATTATTCTCCCCAACGATTGTTATTTTGGTTGCCTATAAATACGCTAGCCGTGTATAGAGGCTCTCTTAGTCTGCTTATATTTTGACAGTGGACTTTTTGTTTGATTGTCGAACAGCTGTTGTTCATGTAGTTTATGAATTTTTTAATGAGTTGGCAAAAGAAAATAGTAATTTTTGTGTTACAAAAGAAAAATGAAAATTAGTCTCAATTATTTGCATGTTATTTTGAAATTTTTTTAATGTGTTGGCCACCCTAATTAAATGTTAATTTATTTAAAATCATATTATGAAAAGTTAATTATCTACAAGCTAACTGTAAGGATAGTTTTGTCAAAATGTTTTACACGCAGGCATTATATTCTGTGAGTGAATTGTGATTGTACATAAACAAAAATTAGTATTACAAAAAAAAGTAATTAAATGTTAAATTATTTAAAAGCATATGGTGCAAATTGAATTAGCTACAAGCTAAGTATAATCATAGTTTTGTAAATATAATTAGATTCCTGTGTGCCGTTATTTTGCATAAATCCAAATTTAAACCAAATTTAAAGAACATTTATATAATACTAGTAGTACAAAAATCAATTAAATGTATACCAAATGGTCTAATTTAATAGTTATTTCAACCAAATAAATAAAATCATTGTAAATATTTGAATTAGCACAAAAATTAATAGAAAATTTTATTAAACCTGAAAATTTCGACCTTGAATCAAAGCTCGGGCGTACGGAAATGTACAGTTGATTACGGTTGTCAATAAAAAGGCTGTGATTCTGAAGGTGACTACTTATATTTCGGGGTGAAAGGACGTAAACTTGCACGATGTTTATATATTTGGAAATAAAACGGAAAAGCTATTGGCGTGGATTGATAGATTCATTAACTGTTGTCGCATTGACTGCTGGAGCTGCACTGGATATATTCAGTCTCGACCGATCTCTAAGGAAGATGAGCGGCTAATTGGACGTGAGGTGGAGCATGATTGGCAAATACCATGGGTGAGTCTCTTTAAATGATTTTATAAATAAATGTGTATGTATGTATGAATGTGTGCGTGAGTGTATGGAGTGTGTGTGGGTGATATATATTTGTTTTTGTGAAATTACTGATTAATTTCTTTACGTTGAATTAAGCTTGATGCTTAATTTTTTTTTCTTGAATTTTTTTTGTTTGATTATGTTAATCTGCTAAACGAAAAAAAAAAAGAAAACAGCAACGTCGCATTACCCATTAACGTTTAATCATTTGATTTGATTCGGAAGATATACAAAATAACAAAAAAAAAACATACTCCAGTGAAAGATCGCTATCAATTAAAAAAAAACAAGAGCTGTTAAATTCCTTTCTGTTGCTAAACATATAAAAGAATTGCATTTAAAGTATATTTTACGTTAAAATTGATATGATATGGTTTCATTTTTCGCGCTCCATAACATTTTTCTTTGTTAATGAATGATAATGTATTATTTCATGTGTGTGTGTATGTTTATGTGTGGGTGTGTGCGCATGTATGAGTGTATGAGACGTGAGAGCGTGTGAAGGTGTGGTCTGAATTGTAGGAGTTAGACGTGGTGATCGTGGTTCTTTCGTGTACGGGGGTCGCCAGAGTTTCAGTCTTTCACTTGCACTTTTCTCATATCCGTTCTTATCATGTTTTCTCGCGTACTATACAGTTATTTGTGCTGAAGTAGCAGGATTTCTAGCTCGTTCCCATGGATTGAAGCTAGTCTGGGGCTATAAATAAACCTCGCTAGGTACGCGACCTGCTATGTCACTTCGTTGTCATTCAACGAAAAAGCGCTTCATTACAGCGCTTTATGACATATATTATTTATGAATTAGATGAATTGTTCATATTGTGTCATCTATGTTTAATAGTATAAATATTATAAATATTTATCCAAGATTTGAATTTGTAAGAGTATATGTTTTACAATGTAAATTGTATGTAACTATATATGAAATTATTTAGTAATTTATAAAAAGGTAATAGAAACAGTACAGTTGTCTGACGCTTAAGGACGCTTTAAGAACCTATTATAACCCATGGGTTGAGGAAGAGATGTTTCGAAAAATTCGCAAGTATTTTGAGACATTGACGATATAATAGATCCATAGGATTGCGTTTAAGGACTTAATTAAAAATACTAGCAATCCTACAAACACGATAGGTAGCTCAGTGCTTCAATAAATATCCCAACTATCATTTTCTCAGGTATGCTCTATTATGATCCGGGCTGGATCAGGGTATAGTAAGGTAAGTCCTAATAGGGCATTTGCATCCGGCTCCTATCAGAAATCATAACAGACTTCCCTAATTGGGCACAATCTATTTGTCTTGTTTTGGCCCGGACTGCGGCGACCTTTCTTATACCTAGTAGTAAATGCCGGATCAGGACCCCATCAGAATCATATATGATTTTTCAATAAAGGTATGCCCTATTTGTCCTGATCTGAGCCCTGTTTTATTAGAATAAATTTCATTTTGTTAAAATTCACTAGAGTATTATCCATTTTAGATGTACATAGTCTACGAACTTTCATATATACTCCAGTTATCGCTTCTCTGCGTTATGACTACATATGGGTTATTTCACGCCCACTAAGGGCGTGTGGAAAAAAAATTTGTTCCTCAAAATTTGGAAATAGGTAGTACTTTATGAGAAAACAATTATCAAATTTTTTCAGATTTTTTGATTCACACCATGGCCGTCAGTGGCGCTTACAAAATTCGATTTTTAGCCTCGATCACAAATTTGTGAATTTTGTAGGAAAATGGGTGCGACTGGAAAAAAAAATGGAATAACGTGATTTTGTTAGAATTTTGACCATAGATTACGATAAAAATATTTTCAAATTTTTTTGGGATAGTTTTCACTCTTATTTTAAGGGTTAAAATTTTTAAACCGAGATTTCGAGAAATATGTCACGATTTTTTTAAATTTTTGATTTGTATTATTTCCTTACGATTAATTATTGTTTTGTGATGGGCATCGGCCAGGACCTGGCCCAAAAAGAAGCTAAAGGTGAAAAAATATGGTTTCAGCTTATTTTCTCATTCTGTGAGATAATAAACGATAAAAAAATAGTATATTCTTAGATTGTTCGGGTTGATGATTACGAATCTGAAGTTAAATTTTTAAAAAACAAAACAAAACAAAATTTTTAAAAAACAACTCCCAAAACTATATGGGATAGTTCTTGCTTAAGATCTACCGTTATCGAGATAAAAATTTATTAAGTTTGAATATTGATAATAAACCATATTTTTTCTCCTTTAGCTTTTTTTTGGGGCCAGTTCCTGGTCGATTTCCATCACAAAGCAATAATTAATCGTAAGGAAATAAAACAAATAAAAAATTTAAGAAAAAAATCATGACATATTTGTCGAAATCTCGGTTTTAAAATTTTAACCCTTAAAATAAGGGTGAAAACTACCCAAAAAAATGTTGAAAATATTTTAATCGTAATCTATGGTCAAAATTCTAACAAAATCATGTTGTTCCATTTTTTTCAGTCGCACCCATTTTCCTACAAAGTTCACAAGTTTGTGATCGAGGCGAAAAATCGAATTTTGTGAGCGCCACTGACGGCCATGGTGTGAATCAACAAATCTGAAATAATTTGATAATTGTTTTCTCATAAAGTAGTACCTAGTCCCAAATTTTGATCAACAAATTTATTTTTTTAAAACTTAGTTGGCGTGAAATGCCCCGTATACGTAAGTCTACACATGAAATATTTTTCAAACGAATTTTTTGGACATTAAGAAAATGATGTATTTATATAAATTGTGCTAAAATGTCGTGTGAATGCACTATTTGAACTGATTCAGTCGTGGTCCGGTTGTAGTAGGGCTGCCTGATCCGGATTGGATAGTTTGAGGCGTTACATTACTGATCATGGCCTGTTCAGTGTGCCTCATACGGTCTCTATCAGTAGTAAGGAAAGCCGTATCCGGCCCAGATCTGAGTTCTTACATAATGCTAGTTGGGATCATTAGCATGTGCCATAAAAAAAGCTTTTAGATAACGGTGAAAATGCTTTTCCACGGCAAAAGTTAGCGAATGGTAGGCCGTTGTTAGAATGCGGTTTTATTCTAATATTTTGGTGAACTCAGAAAAAATTTAAATTGATTGCCTTGGTCGGTAGTAATATTGCAAGGAGTTTCAAGCCTCGATACTTAAATTGTTTCCACCAATTTGTGTCAAAATTACATTCGAAAATTGTGTTTCACTACTAGAGAACATCCGCTACCACATTATCCCTGCTTTTTATGTGACAGAAGTATATTCGTATCTAAAATCAACATTTTGCACATATTGTGAGCTTATCTCAGTGTTGTTGAAGTTAGCATGAGTAATAAGTTTACGGTGAGAATAAATTGAACACAAAAGTGTTCACAAAAATTTTTTTTTAAATTTGGTTTCAAAATCGGTATGTCGTTATCGACAGAAATGAGGCACAAATGATAATCCTTATTTAAATTGGGGTTACGGGGATGCTTCCTGTGGGTTGAATAATCAGCGACTTTTGAAATATGGTACAGTAATCGTCCGATTATCGATAGGCGATAGTTGTTTAAATTGGGTTGGTTATTAGTTTGTGGGCCGATTTTTTTTGTTTAAAGAATAAAATTTAAGAACAGAGTTTATGACATTTTTGTCCCATCGGCAATAAAACCAGTAGAAGCCTTATACAGAAAGTTAAAACAACTTCTATCGTTATTACCACGAATCTGGCCGTAGGGGTGCTCCTTCAACTCTCCTACCTCTGGCCCCTCATACTCTATTTGAGATTAAAACGTGAATTCAACAATTAGACGTTCACGACTAAAATAAAACATCGAAGCCTTGTACGGTTAAATCTTTTAGATATCCCTGTAACCAGAAATACATTTGAAGTTTTGCATGGTTTAAGCAAAAAATATTCCAACAATAATATACAGTTATTTGTCTTACACGAACCATCAACTATGGTCTATTATCACAACCTGGTTTTGCAGGGCCCAATTGTTAAAACAATTGGAATCGGTACGAAACTGTTGTCACTGTAAAAATTATTATGTCCGGAAAACTTTCTTTTGCATGAAACAACGCGATCAATACAACTTATCGTCTTTTTATTCATATCTTTCTGAACCCTGTTTGCAATGATTTTGCTTTTATCCATTGTTGTCTCATTTTAATGTTTTGGATTCATAATTATTTTGTTATATGTACATGATCATTTTATATTAGAAAGTCAGTTCCACGTGTTTATACTCAAACTGAACGTTTATCATTTGAAATTAATTTTTTTTTTAATTCTAAAAAAATGTTTTGGAATAATCCAAATTATAATATATTTATATTTATATTATATATTTATAACTTAATTCCGAAATAAAATAATTATTGAAATTAATAAGCCAGATTCGTTTAATTTGGCTTTCAAAGAAAGTAGAAAATTTAATTTAAAATATAGAATATAAAACAACTACATTTGTTTGTTTTGTTTCTAAAAAGACAGTCGATCGAAATTAAATGAAGGCGTGGGTCGGAGTTGCTTCTTGGAGTTTTTTTTTGTTGTAATTATTAAAGCGCCTAAGTTGAATAATTTTGTTTTGTTTTTTATATTTGTTAAAATTCCCAACCCAGTGTCGTGTTAGTGAGTATTATAATTTTTTTCTTAAAATTTGGCTTGGTTTCATTAAATTTTAATAAGAAATCGAAGAAAAAGAAAATGGTGTGTGTGGTTATCTCGGTTTCGGCGGCCGTTGGGCTCGTCAGAGTCCCTGCTCTTTGTTTTCGATTAGCTATTTTGGTTAACACACTTTATTTTACGTGCATGCCCGATACTTTGTACTGGACTGGAGAAAACTACTTCTCGGGCACACATGACTGAAGCTCGCTGGAACAAAGCCTCGCTAGGCATGCAGTCCGCCGATTTTTTTCTTTTAGTGACATCACTAGCAGGTCCAGTGTTCATAACAGAATAAAGAATCATTGTATGATTATACACCAAATGTCTCTTTGAAGTAATTTCATACATATCAAATGCAGTAACCTAGTTTGGGTTTTGTAGACGACGATAATAGGTCAACATTTTACAACAACAGTAATCGCGGTTTTCCACCCCACAAAATTATTTTAATAGAAGTTAGGAAAAGGTAGTGAACAGAAAACGGTTTTAAAAAAAATTTAAAATAATATTTTGGACAAAATTTTTGGATGGTATCAAAGAAGTTTAATAGCTAACTGTTAGCAAACCAGTTCAATGAAAAACATCCTAAGGATTGCCCCAGATTTCACCAATATTTGGATTGCTGACTTTATCGGTGGCTAACTTTATCGGAAATTTTGTTTTTCGTCCAGAATATAGCCTATATTAGTCTATTTGTATAAACCTCTCTGCGTGAATCGCCAGCCAGTCAGAATCGTGTTCGTGTATATTAAAAGAGCTCAGGTCAACCCGGATCTATTCAGGAATTTACAAATTAAGAAAAATGTTTCGATCTCTATACCAAAAAGTTTCAGTCGATTTGATTTGTTTTGACGATCAATTTAATTGACGTTTTATGAAGCAACTAAAACGAGAACAACAATCGTTTTCTAATTCAAATCCGTCGCAATAATGATAAGAATTTCACAATGAAAACACAAAAAGTGGAATCAGTAACTCTAAATTGAATACTAAAGAATTAATACGCAGGCTAAAATTTAATAAATTTTAATTGACAACAAAACAAACCGAATTATACAGTTGAAGAGGTCGGATGCAATCCCCAGTTTCTCATTCCTCTACTCGAAACATTTAGTATTTCCCAAATTTTAAAATTACTTAGGTTGGTCACAGTTTAATAATATGTGCGTTCCAAAACGAGATTGCTGTCTTATTTCCATTACTGAACACGTGGAAAGTAAAGTAAATGTTTCTCCATCTCATCATCTTTTTGGCTTCTGCAGTCGTTATTGGCGGACAGGGCAAGTCGTTTTTAGTGCTCACCGAGGATTCGTGACTAGTTTGAAGTTTGAACCCATCTGTAAAAATTTACACTACCTGGCCTTTCGTCAGTTGTTTATGCCTCTGAGAAATCCTGGGCGGTATGAGAGTTTGCAGATTTCTACTGATGCTCAGTCTGAAGGAGATAAAATTATGTACCACCTTCGCCAAGCTCCAGTTCCTCCAAGCTTCCCTTTTTTCTCTATCTCTGATATTTGGTTTCCAGCCGAGTTAAACAGCACGGTACCTAGGTAGTTTGCTTTTTTATTAAATACCATTTGGTACATCGCAACGCAGGCCGTTCAAATTGTTTTGAGTTAACCTATAGTCAGCTCTGATGTATTCTGTAGTTAAAGGAGTTTCACATCATCAGTGCCAGCTTACTTGAATGGTTTGAAATTTTTTAATTCACCAGAGACTGCTTGAGTTCAGTAGACATGCCTCGGACATTCAAAATGACAAAGGCATAACACTTTCCGCAGCAATCTAGGCCTTCCCGCATCCTGAAGTAAGATGTGTATCCATTATCATTGGGATAGTTTCCATATTAGAAGTAGTCCAGGCATCATCCAAACTAACCACGTGGCTGATATTACTGGTTTGATTTTTGGAAAACGTTTTTGTCTAAGAACATTTGAATCAAAAAAGCAATCATTCCACATTACACAGCTCGGACATTTTTATTAGAAGACTGGATCTAATATTTTTCAATTAGGAATAACAAAGAAATATAAATCTTTAATACACTCTAAAAAATTGTAGGTAAAAATCAACAAACAATTGTCTGTTGCATTATTTCCACTATCTAACTTTTCTGCTGATTTTCAGCTTTTGACAAATATGCCGGCGAAACTACCCGACCACAAATTGGCCAGGGTTTAAATAAGGTCGTGATCACGTTTATCCTAGTACGGTTCAGGGATTGAAAGGGCAACCTGATTGGGTCCTGATCATGAGTGTAACGCTTTTGCCGGCCCTGATTGGAAAAGTCGGCTCAGGATCTGATAAACAAGGCAGACCCTAATAGGGAAATCATATATGATTTCTGATAGTGGTGGGATACAATCGGGATACAAGGCAAACCCAAGTAAGGTATTTCGTATCAGGCCCTGACCAGATTGCTCTTACTAGGAATGAAATACGCAAAAATTAAATCAGGGCCGGAAATATTTAAATAGGATCAACACTAAATGGGCATTCTAAATCAGGATCGGAATAGGGTATTTCCTTTCTGGACTGATCCGTCCCTGATAGTATTCAGACTTTTCCTACTTGGGAGTAATTTCTACACACCCACGTTTGGGAGGAATTTCTACATAAAACTCAAAGAAAGTTAAACATTCCTACTTTTTTTCTCTGGATGAAACCAAAAAAATTATATCATTCGAAAAACTCTTATCCAGAAATAATACCAAATCTGGTGGGACGCCATCTCTCAAAATTTTTTCTTTAAAAAGATTTTTTCTTTTCTAGACTACCAGCAAAAATTCTAACAAAAAAATTCTATTTGTGCTACAACACCAAAACAATATCTGAATTGTGACAGTTGGCAAATTTTCAACATATATCCAAAAACGGCAAATAAAACGCAATAATTATAGACCAATTGCAATTTTGTAAACGATAAAAATTGATTGTCAATCGCTATGCTAAAATTACTGTCTGGGTCAGAACATGTACATATATGATAACCTATTCATCAAGAAAATCAACTTTTTGTGGGCGTATTGTTTCAAATAGTCGAAAAACCTACATATCCAAAAAAAAAATTGCCCAGGTACGTCAATAACAATTTTTTTCTACCTTAACTTTTTCGGTAACAACCCAACTCTAAAATAACCAGCAAAGGTTAATTTTTTGTTAATGCTAAAAAAAATTATTCTCCTTTTTCGTACAAGGAATTCATCAATTTTTAATTTTAATTTTTGATTGATCCGTTGAATTTGTGTTTGTATAGCCATGTTTTGCTTTCATTCTTTGAAAATATTTTTAATGGAATTCGTAAATTGAATTTTTTGTGTATGGTTAACTGGACTATACTCCTTTCAACCAATGAGTTTGATTGGACTTATTTTTGTACGATTTTTTTTTTGACAAAAAACATCAACATGGGCCTGCATTAAAAGTATCAACTCCTTATCACTCAAACTAAACTACTTGAAAGCAGAAAAGTATGCAAATAATTTCTTGACACACCCGGTAACATGGAGTGTAAAAACTAAATAAGAAAATATGGAAGGGCTGAAATCTCACAGCTCTGGTCTGGGTTAAGGAGTTTGATATAGTTTTCGGCAAAAAACTTTTATGAGGACATGGTTTTTAGTTTTGGGCAGCGATGTATATCAAACATAACTCTTTGTTAAAGTACAAGTATTTTTTTATCTCTGTTTAGAAATTTATTACAAAATTAACACGAAACATCAATACGATGCCGGAAAATTACAACAGATCATAAATTAACATAATTTAGTGAAAAGATGATACACTCAGCAAACTACTCAAAAACCTCTCCATTTAGCGTTTCGAGAAAATATTACAAAATCACAAATTCATATTTCTTTCTAAATCCCAAAAATATTGTAAAAATTAAATAAAATAAAATTTTTTTCAAACTTCCAAAAATATTCCAAAAATTAGAATTAAATCAAATATTAAAACTTTTTCTAAATTCCAATAATATTCCAAAAATTCTTAAAAATTCAAACTTTTCCCAAAATTCTAAATATATTCCAAAAATTCTTACAAAATCAAAAATTAAATCTTTTTCCAAATTTCTAAAAATATTGCAAAAATTATTACAAAATCAGAAATACAAACTTTTTTCAAAATTCCAAAACTATTTCAAAAACTATAACAAATTCAAAAATGTCCATGTCCAATTTCATTTTCAATTACATTTACGTCATAAAAACAGCTACGTTTTTTTATCCAAAAAAATTGGCTAAAAAAATAAATGAAATCATTTTTGAAACACTTGACATTATTTTTTTGACAAACTTAAAATGCTGTAATTCTCTATAATAATAATAAAATTTCATGTCATACAAATTATTAATTTTATTTTTTTCCAAAATTTTGGGTAAAAAACAAAATAAAAATCTTTCTTTTGACACACTTGACAACATTTTTTTGACAAACTTATAATACAATAATCTAGTTTTTGATCTCACATACCAATCCCTACCATCAAGATTTCTCCAAATTCAATGTTCCTACTCGTAATCACTTAAAATATACGTTTTTTAAGCCAAAAATATGAAAATGTGCTGTTTTTGACACATTTAATGATTTTTTCGACACACTTCCGGTACAGCTATCGAACACAGCGTCCTTTCGGACCTGTCTCTTGAGTATACCTATTTTTATAAAAAAATAATTTTTGATATCCCTCCAGCGGTTTTCCCTGCATTGTAGGTAATGACGGACGGCCGGCAGACAGCCATACATTTTTTTTTTGCTTTTTTAGAATTAGTAGGTCCTAAAACGTCGAGAAATGCCAAAAAAGTGGGGGTAAGAATTTCACTTTTGGCTCATGAATGTAATACTTAGGTCTTTCAGACCGAAGTAAAAAACTCAGACGGACATTTTTAGATGCGATATGCGACATTCTTATTCACACGCGTTATGACGACGTTTATGAAAATGTTTTCCGGCCAAAGTAACTAATATCAATAGACAAACTTTCAAATTTTTTAAGTTTTTCATTACCAAAAAAATAATCAACTTTTTATACCACAAGCACTACTCACTACACATATGATAATCAACGTTTTATTCATGAAAATTTTTGTGCATATAGGATGAAGTCTGGTAATACTTATTATATCTTAAAAAATACCTAGCTAATGCTTCTTCTTTTTTCTTTGTTATTTTATTTCTTTTTTTGTAGATTATTTGTTAAACAGAACTGGAGATCTCCCGGACTTTAACTAACTTATTTTTAATATTGGACAAGTTAATACCGTCTCTACTTGTGCAAGAACTTTTTAAGGGGTTAACTTGGCTAGTTCCGCCCATAAAAATGAAGGCAAAGTTTTGTTACAAAGGATTACTCAAGAACCTTTCGGAAAAAAGGTGTTTATTTTTAAACGCTGATTTAATTGTTTTCAAAAATTTAAAATTGATTATCTCTCAAGATTTATTTACTATTCATGTTCGGCCTGTGGCTTTAGTGCAGCAAATTTTTGTTATATTGTTATTGTTAAAAAATCGCCTGGGACTTTGACGCAACTTTTGATTATTGTATTGTATTATTATTCATATTCAACAATCACCGGGACCATTGGCGCAACGATTTGTTGTTATATTGTAATAAACTTCGTCCAGAATGGGTTAATTTAATTTACACATAAATAACCAATACATTCTGCATAAATATTTTCCACATTCAGACTATGGCAAAGATGAATTAAAAGTTAACTCCTTTTAACTAATACAATTTGCATAAATTAATATAAATTAAATTTGTTATACAAATGTTTACATTAATGAATGAAAATAGGTGTGGCCTATTCAAGATGTACGTACTACGTAATATTGATTTCTAGTGGATTATAGAAGTTTCGACTTATCTATGTTTGGATATAAATAAGCGAACAAAATATCAGATAGCCAGTTTTACTTTTGCAATTAAAAGTGTTTATAAATATTCGCAAGTAAAAGGAATAATCAGTGGTACTTGAGCCTGGGTACTAATAGTGAAAGAATTTGAACCTAGTGGAATAGTAAATACAGATTTCACGATTCCGAATATTATTGATTCAAATTGTGGAAAAGCGGTGAAGTTTATCGTGCATAAATTGGAGACCCTGGAATTCATTGTAATTAAAATCGGAAGTTGCTGTAACTGGTTGATAAATAAAGTTTGAGATTTTGTTAACTAAAGATCTGTCTTTTTACTGTCGTATCTGCTCAATAATCTAAAAGAACCAACGAAGAGTGGTTACAGTGGTGTCAGAAGTGGGATTATTGAAACAATGGTCAAGACAGTAAATATTAGTGATCTCAGCCAGACCCAGCTGAAGGATGAGTTGAAGAAAAGGAATGATCCAATCCATGGAACGAAAGCAGAACTTGCATTCCGGCTGCGTAAAGTTTTAGAAGAATCAGGCCAAAACACAGAGGTCATAGAAGTAGAGTCGGAGGAAGCTCCAGTTCCGAATGCCCCAGCAATTGATCCGATGATGGTGTTGATGAAAGAAATGATGGCACAGCAGTAACAACAATTTACTGATATGATGGCCAAACAAGGAAACAACCAACAACAACAACTTGCTGATCTGATGGCCCGACAAGAGAAACAGGCAGCTGAACAAAAAGTTCTGGCAGCAGAACAAAAAGTAGAGCAACGGCAACAGTTTGCTGATATGATGGCAAAGCAAGAAAGTCTTCGTGAAGTAATCGAGTCACGTATATCCAGTGCAGAGGTGAAAATCAACAACGTGGAAAGGGAGCTGCGGAAAGTTACCGAAGAACATGAAGAGAAATTACGCAAACTTTCGAGTGAATTACGCCAAGAAATAGCACAAGGCAAGTCAGGTAACATGATCATTCCATCAACTAGTTCAGCTCCAGCTAGAGTGAAAACACCCGCATTTGATGGATCTACATCGTATCAGATATTTAAGATGCAATTTGAGATAGCAACAACTGGAGTTGATCATCAGCAAAAAGCAAACGCGCTTATATTGGCATTGAAGGGACCTGCTGCTGAAATTTTGCAGACACTATCAGCGACAGAGCGTGATTACTGCAAGCTAATGGATGCCTTAGAAGTAAGATATGGGGAAATTCATATGCAAGCTCTCCATCGCATGCAGCTCAAAACACGAAAACAAGGAGTCAGCGAAACTTTGCAAGAATTAGAGGCTGACATTGTGAGACTGGTAAATCTGTCATATCCTAACTATAAATCTGAAAACCGAGACGAACTGGCAGCTGATATATTTATCAATGCTCTTCGAGATGTACAAATGAGAAATCAGCTGTATCTAAGCGGAAAGAAACTACCTGCGGAAGTCTTGGCCTTGGCCCTACAAATGGAAGCTGGAAAAAGAGCGTATGGCTCAGATAGAGTACGTCAGATCGAAGTTGCTGAGGAACCACTGAAAGCAGCGCTTGATAAAGTGATCATGCGTGTCAAAAGTTTGGAAGATAAACCTGTACGAAATCAACGAAGTAGATCTAGCAGAGTAAGATGCTGGAACTGTGAAAAGTTGGGGCACATCCAAAGAGAATGTAAATGGGAGCCGCATTCGGAAGAGAGATGCCGCGTTCTGGATTCGGGAAACTAGATTGTGCCAGTTTTGAAGGACGAAATCTGGCTCAATTACAATGCCCTACATTGGTGGTATCACAAGTAAAAAGAGAAAATAGTAGTCTAGTCCTAGAGGCAACCGTTGGAAACAAATCGTGCATGTTGACTTTGGACACAGGTGCTTCAAGATCGATAGTGCGTCTAGATGTGGTTCATGATAGTCAGATCGATACAGCAAGACGATTCACCTTAAAAATAGCTACGGTTGAAACAGTTCTAGTTCATGGAGAAAGCGACGAAGAAGTTCACCTTGGAGGAAAATCATTTAGGCACCGATTTATTGTAGCAGATATAGAAAATGAGTGCATAATTGGGCTTAACTTCATGAAAGAATACAATTTTATATTAGATCTGGGAAGCCACGTACTGAGATATGGAAACACAGAAATAGTGCTACACACCACCAACGACAATGCTGAGGTCCGTGTTATTAGTGACGGGCCAACTGAGATCCCGGCAAAATCTGAGAAAATCATATGGACTAAGCTACTAGATAAAAGTGACCAAAATTCACCTGTGATGATTGAGCCAGCTAACAACGACTTTGGGGAAAACATTATGATTGGCCGAACGCTAGTAGCAGCAAAAGAGGGGGTAGTTCCAGTGCAACTGATTAACTTCTCAAATAAACAAGTGGTCATCAATCATGGAGAAGAAATTGCCAAATGCAGCACCATAAAAGAGATAATCAACTGTCAAGAAGAGCAAAAGGTCTTCATGCAGAGAAACAATCCCGCATTAGTAGCAATACTTCAAGATCTTAGTAAAAGAATGAATCCAGCCGAATTCAAAGAAATCAAGAGGGCATTAACGAAGATGAGCAGCGTTTTCTCTACTGGAGATGAAGATGTTGGAAGAACAAACATCGTGCGACATAAGATCAACACTGGAAACGCTCATCCTATCAGACAGCTTCCTAGACGACTACCACTAGCTAAACACGAGGAAGTGCAAGGAATGCTGGACAAAATGAAAAATGATGGAGTCATTAGGCCATCTAAGAGTCCATGGAGCTCACCAGTGGTGCTAGTTAGAAAAAAAGATGGGTCAGCTCGTTTTTGTGTAGACTATCGAAAACTGAATGAGGTAACCATTAAGGACAGCTATCCACTGCCACGAATTGATGACCCACTGGATACATTATCAGGAGCCAAATGGTACAGTACACTAGATCTGAAGAGTGGTTACTGGCAAGTTGAAATGCACCCAGAAGATCGACGAAAGACAGCATTTTCTTCCGGCAATGGGTTGTGGGAGTTCAATGTGATGCCGTTTGGTTTATGCAATGCCCCAGCAACATTTGAACGTCTAATGGAATGCGTGTTGCATGGTTTAACCTGGAAGGCCTGCCTAGTTTATCTTGATGACATAATTATAATGGGTCGCAACTTCGAAGAGCATCTAATGAACCTCTAAGAAGTACTCAGAAGAATAAGTAATGCCAACATGAATTTGAATCCGGTAAAGTGCAATCTCTTCCACAAAGAAGTGAAGTACCTTGGACACATCACTACAGAAAATGGAGTCAGAACCGATCCCGAGAAGATTGATGCTATGAAAAATTGACCAGTACCGAAGAATGTTCATGAGCTACGCAGTTTTCTTGGCCTATGCACCTATTATCGTAGATTCGTGGAGAATTTTGCGAATATCGCCAAGAGTCTACATAAATTGACAGAGGCAAATACCAAGTTTCTGTGGACAACCGAATGTAATGAGGCATTCTGCCGTTTAAAAGAAAAACTATGCAACACCCCTATACTAGCCCATCCAGAATCCGGAAAGATGTTCATTCTGGACACAGACGCAAGCAATGTAGGAACCGGAGCGGTTTTGTCACAGAAAGTTGGAGACGATGACAAAGTGGTGGCCTACTTCAGTAAAGTTCTGTCAAAGCCGGAGCGGAATTACTGTGTCACGAGGAAGGAGTTGCTAGCTATCATCAAGGCTGTAAAACATTTCCACAAGTATTTGTGTGGACAGCCATTCCTGATTCGCACGGACCATGCTGCTCTAAATGGTTATTACAATTCAAATTTCCTGAAGGACAAGCAGCAAGATGGATAGAGATCCTGCAGATCTACGACTTCAAAGTTGAACACCGCAAGGGAAGGATCCATGGTAACGCCGATGCCTTGTCTAGAAGACCCTGCATAGAGGAGTGCACATCATGTAGCAGAACTGAGGCAATGAAACTGTGCCAAATCAAGCTCCAAACTCCTGAGGATTGGTGTACCGAGGCAATTAAAAGAGAGCAGCTAGAAGATGGCTATGGCTTCAATATTGAAATGAAAAACCGAGGGAAGGCGACCGGAGTGGAAAGAGGTAGCACCTTTAAGTACGGAGGTGAAATGCTACTAGGCGCAATGGGACTCACTATTGATGGATAACGGAATACTAAAAAGAAAATGGGAGTCCGCTGATGGAAAGAACGTGTTAGAACAACTGGTGTTGCAAGTCGAGTGGAAGAGGTACTGGGAAAGCTGCATGGAAGTATTTCTGGAGGACACCTGGGAGCCAATAAAACCCTGGCCAAAGTAAGGGAGAGGTTTTATTGGGTGAGGTATCGAACAGACGTGGAGCAATGGTGTCGGCGATGCGATACTTGTGCAGCGAGCAAAGGACCAAAAACTAGAACTCGACGAGATATGCAACAGTACAATGTGGGTGCCCCAATGGAGAGAATTGCTATAGACATCGCGGGGCCGTTTCCGGAAACGACAAAAGGTAACAAATACATCATGGAGGTCATTGATTAATTTACAAAATGGCCGGAAGCTTATGCAATACCGAACCAGGAAGCAGTTAGGGTCGCGGAAACATTAGTCAATGAATGGGTTTGCAGATATGGAACACCGCTCGAGTTGCATACCGACCAGGGAAGGAATTTCGAATCACAACTGATGGAAGAGCTGTGCAGAACACTCGACATTAGAAAAACACGAACTACACCTATGAACCCACAATAGGATGGCATGGTAGAACGATTCAACCCAACCATGGAAGAACATTTGTCAAAGATAGTGTAAGCCAACCAAAGAAGTTGGGATAAGGATCTTCCATTATTCTTGATGGCCTATCGTAGCGCAGTGCACGATACGACATGTGAAACGCCAGCGAATATCATGTTCGGGAGAGAACTACATCTTCCTAGTGACATTGAGTTCGACATCCCTGGAGGTCTGGTATCTACGACAACAGATTATGTGGGACAACTAAGGGAGAAGATGAATAAAATCCATCAACAGGTTCGAGGCCACATTAAGATTGCCAGTGACAAAATGAAAACCAGGTACGACATAAATGCAAATAGGGGCGGTTTTCAAGAAGGAGACTTGGTATGGTTATACAACCCCAGGAGAACTAAGGGAAGATCACCCAAGCTGCAGCCAGATTGGGAAGGTCCATATAAAATAATCAAACGAATTAATGATGTTATCTACCGCATCCAAAAGGGACCCCGTACCAAGATGAAAGTGATACATCTGCAATGGTTGGCACCGTACCCAGGTAACAGTACCAATGCGATAGCTGATATTGTTCGGGACGAACAAAACTAAATGGAGGGCAATGTAATAAACTTCGTCCAGAATGGGTTAATGTAATTTACACATAAATAACCAATACATTCTGCATAAATATTTTCCACATTCAGACTATGGCAAAGATGAATTAAAAGTTAACTTCTTTTAACTAATACAATTTGCATAAATGAATATAAATTAAATTTGTTATACAAATGTTTACATTAATGAATGAAAATAGGTGTATCCTATTCAAGATGTACGTACTACGTAATATTGATTTCTAGTGGATTATAGAAGTTTCGACTTATTTATGTTTGGATATAAATAAGCGAACAAAATATCAGATAGCCAGTTTTAGTTTTGCAATTAAAAGTGTTTTATAAATATTCGCAAGTAAAAGGAATAATCAGTGGTACTTGAGCCTGGGTACTAATAGTGAAAGAATTTGAACCTAGTGGAATAGTAAATACAGATTTCACGATTCCGAATATTATTGATTCAAATTGTGGAAAAGCGGTGAAGTTTATCGTGCATAAATTGGAGACCCTGGAATTCATTGTAATTAAAATCGGAAGTTGCTGTAACTGGTTGATAAATAAAGTTTGAGATTTTGTTAACTAAAGATCTGTCCTTTTACTGTCGTATTTGCTCAATAATCGAAAAGAACCAACGAAGAGTCGTTACAATATTATATTGATTTTTAGTTAATTCATTATGATTGGCTAAATTACTAGGCATTCAGAGTTGAATCAACGGTCAATAATGGGGTGAGTGAAACGTTATAATTTGTTTTGAATGTAGTAATCGTAAAAGAAGTGGTGTGTGTGTGTGTGTGTGTTTGTGTGTGTGTGTGTGTGTGTGTGTGTGTGTGTGTGTGTGTGTGTGTGTGTGTGTGTGTGTGTGTGTGTGTGTGTGTGTGTGTGTGTGTGTGTGTGTGTGTGTGTGTGTGTGTGTGTGTGTGTGTGTGTGTGTGTGTGTGTGTGTGTGTGTGTGTGTGTGTGTGTGTGTGTGTGTGTGTGTGTGTGTGTGTGTGTGTGTGTGTGTGTGTGTGTGTGTGTGTGTGTGTGTGTGTGTGTGTGTGTGTGTGTGTGTGTGTGTGTGTGTGTGTGTGTGTGTGTGTGTGTGTGTGTGTGTGTGTGTGATGGGCTTGGTTCCTTTGAATTTTAGGATCGTCAGAATCCCTGTTTTTTGTTCATTTGAATTCGTTTTGCTGTGAAACTTCTGCGTGCAATTCATCATTCGTACTGGGCTGAGGAAAGGAATACTCGAATTCACAGACTGCGCTAGTCGGAAATTAAAAATCTCATGGCACGCAATTCCTCTCCTGATAGTGATTTATCAGAAATGCACAGTGTTTATCATATTTTGTTAATGTTTTTTCTAGTTTAGATACAGCTTGGCTCAAAATTTGTTAAGACATAATTAAAAAACTAATATGTATATATTTTTAAATGCGTTTTTTTTTTCGAAAACAAAAAATAACGCTAAAAATTATTTATTAAACCCATTCAAGTACAATTTAACTTTAAACTTTGCTTGCTTCTAAAATTCTTAACAAAGTTTTGTGTCAACAATTAAAAAAAATCATCTAAAAATGTTTTACTATACGCGCCTTCCATTGAAAATCAGACTTGCTCAAATTTGCTTTGATCTACTCTACCTCGAACAAGCTGTGTAGATGAAAAGCAGATTAATTTTTAATTTTATTTAGTTCAATTATAAACATGTTTTGATATTTTTAATAATAAAATGGGACAATAAGATCTATATATAAACCCAAAATAGCTATTTTTAAAATAATAAAATTGTGGCGTTATATTTAAAATATTTCCAAATTTTGGCGTTCCATTGGTGATCTACTCAAAAATTGTTTTGAGCTGCTATTTCGTCCCAAAGGAACGCATGTTATAATAACGATTGCTGAAGTTTGAAGGAAATCGAAAATGGTCGGAACCACATCTTCGGCGTCTTTATTCGATTTGCCATCAATTAGAAAAACTATTTGACCAAAACATAAACAATTTTGGAAAAACATTTGTTGAGTCTTTTATACTACGTTAATTGAATCTAGTGAATTTAAGAATACAAAAGGACCTTGTTTTTCTAAAATAAACTTAACGAATTTAAAAAATAAATTTCGACATCTATAATAATATTGGGTTACTTTAACACTACAGCCAGGTATCAAAAGTATTTGGTATACACATGAGGGTTAAATGACAAACAACAAAAATATTTTCAGTCAACATCCAAAAACCAAGGTATCGTAAACAAACAAAAAAATTGTAATGCTTCCTCCCTTCACATAATTGCAAAAAAGGACATCTGCTTCTATAAAAATAATCGATAAAAAAAAGTTTATTGACTCTGAACATCTATAAGCTAAGCGCATTTTAAATACAATATACGATTTGATCTGTTCACTCAAAATTCAGGAACAAATCCAATAATCTACATAAAATTTATGTAATATTTTTTTATTTATTTAATTTGTAAACATAAAAAATCTTTTTAATTTAAAAAAAAATGTTTCGTCTTTGGAAATTGATTTTCTTTTCTTTCCTTTTTCCGTTTGTTTTTTTTTTTTTTTTTTTTTCAAAATTCATTCGTTTTTAATTCATATTGTTATTTACAGGCATTATAGAAACATTAAAATTATTTAAGGAATGAAATCTTATTCTCATCTGTAGTGAATTTCAGATAAAAATAAAATATTTTGTATAAGGAAAACATAACATTAAATTAAAAATGAAGAAACGAACGATTTTCGAAAGATGTACAAAAGATTCTAGAATGTATGTATGTATATGGAACTTAAAAAACGAAAAAGAAAATTTTAAAGATAAAAAAAAAATCTGTGACAGGGAAAATTGTATAAATGTTAAATTTCAGAAAGCATCCTTTTGCTTTTTTTATTTCATTTCTTAGTTTAATTTAATCAAAATATAAAGAAAATGTATGTAATATATTTAAATAAATAAAATGAATAATATGTTAGATTTATCCATTGGTTGTAAAGATTTTCCTTTTTATGTTGAATTTGTGTTTGGTAAATTTGATTCCCATTTGTATAAAAGAAAAAAAAAATATATATATATACCGGATTCTTGATGTTTTCAATTTTTTACATCGTGAAGGTGAAGGAGTGTTTTGTTGTTTGCCAGACAATACAGAGAATATATCAACCATCGACGAATAAACGGAACGTTTCCCAAAAAGTCTGATTATTCCAATCTCCAACTTTTATTCATAAATGTTTTATTATCTATAAACTTCTACCCTATTCGTTTTATACAAAAACTGATTACTACAAAGCATTTTGTTTGTTTTCTAAACTCACCACCTGTGTTAATTGTTCAGTCATTTGTGGTTATTGACTCAACTAACTTTTATATTTTTAAATTTTTTTTTTATAAAAACTGCGATATCAAAAATATAGAGAAAAAAAATCTAACATAAAAATTATTCAGCTGTCAAACTTAATTGAAGTTATTCAAATTATTCCAAACAAGTAATCTTGCTCTTCCCCATTTGCATTGTTTTGTTTGTGTTTATTATTTTTATGGAAATATATATTTTTTTTTTGTGAATTGATGAGTCATCCAGTCTTCTTTAATGTTGTTTGCTTGTTTTTAAAGAATAAAAATATGAATAATCTAGGGGTCATACTATTAGCGTTAGCAAAACGAATTCTAACTTTAATTTTTATGTTTGTATTTTTTTTAGATTTTAATCAAATATTGTAATTTATTTATATTTAATAGTTACCTGATTCTTGGCATAGTGTGTTGATGTCCGGCGCAAGGATTTTTAAAATATAAACAAAAAGACGAGATCTCTTTTGGGTTACCGTTTTTAGTTAACCAACATATACTGAAATTCTCATTGGTGTGTCAAACATTACATACAATCTAACCTGTTGGAGCGAAATGTCTGGCCAATTGCATTAATTTTTTTCTTTTTATTAAGACTGGACTGGATAGCATTGTAGATCATTACAGTGGCGCCCAACGTGTGGCTCAAACCCAAGACCCTGAGATTAAGAGTCTCCTGCTCTACCGATTGAGCTATCCCGGCCGCAGATTATCGAAATATATTATTTTTATTTAATTGTTACCTGATGCTTGGCATATTGTTGATGTCCAGCGCAAGGTTTTTAGAAATGAAAAACTAATTTATGTTGAGATGATCCCTGTATATAAATCCCAGTATGAATACATAAATATTTCCCAAAAAAGAAACATCCCATGTAAGGCGAGATCTTTCGGTAACCTATTCTCAGATAGCTAATGTATATTTTTTTTGTTCATTCTGAAATTCTCATTGGCGTGTCAAACATGATCAAACCAATCTAACCTGTTGAAGCGAATGCCAGATCTTTGTTTCGCTCATACAAATACGATTTTGGCCACTCGACGTATGACCTCGGCTAAAACAACATTTAATGACGGTTGCTGCACTTCCACTTGACGCTTTAGATATAGAATAACTGGATAGTTTATAAGAAATTGACGAGAAATTGAAGAAAATTCGCAACAACAACAACATTTTTCAATTATCCATTCCATATGGTGTAAAATTTTTTCTAGTACAAATCGTCCATATCGTTCCGATAGGTCAACGTTAGTTGGTATTCGAAAAACTTTACAAGGTGTCTCAGCCTGAAGTTCGACCATCGCGAAAATGGGTCTGTTTTTAAATAGTTCTGACCCAGCTTGAACGTGAATACGGTGGATACGGGTCAAACCCACCGTGACCCCTGGGATTTAACGTTCCTTCTAGGCCGTTAATGTCCACATGAACATAGGAGGTTCGTTTTCCTCCGTCCAATATTCACTCATTCATAATGACCATAGAAGATAAGTTCAAGCGATGGTCGAAGGCCATCCATGCCGTTGTATACACGAAAATGTTAACTGTAGAACAAGAAATCGTAGACCAGCATATCTCAATATCAGATGTACCACTTGAGTTGGCAATTGTCCAAGACAGTCAATTTGAAAATAAACTCTTTCAGCAACTTAGCAAACTGCTAATTCACATAAGATACGAACGACACAAGTAAAGAGGGTAAATAGAAAACTAATAGTGCTAGAGGTTCCTCAAACCCTCAAACCAAGCAAAATGCATATAAAAAATGCTTCCTATTTTCAGTGCTCATCCTGGTAACAGGAACTCCCTTGGTCTTATGGGTTTAGGTAGAAAGAAGGGAGATGATGTGGCGAGTTTGTCTGATTTCTAAGCCAAAAGCCTAACTGTAAATATTTTGTACCAATATACCAATATACCACTATTTTTATTTATTTCAATTTTTCTCTTCTTTTAAATCTTTTTTCGCTCAATATAGGTCCATGACACTCCTCAGGAATCTACAACTTTTACTCTGATCCTTTAGTCGGTATTTATATTTCGTCTTTCTTAAGAAGTCTGGATGGCATTGGATATCATTACGGTGGCGCCCAACGTGAGGTCAAACCCACGACCCTGAGATTAAAAAGTCTTATGCCCTACCGATTCAGATATCCCGGCCACATATTAATGGAATGATTGATTTTTATTCTACCCCTATTTAAAAGGGTCTGAAATGGCAATATGAGATACCATTTTTTCTCCTTGGAATCAGCAGATTTTGTTCACGGACAATCACATATCCCTGAAGAACTCGTGATGCATTACTTCAACAGTTTATCGACTGATATCAATTTTTACTGGTCAATTACGACAATCGATGCTCAACGCCTAGCCACAAAATACCGGGCGCCTTTCTCTAGATAACATTTATATTATCTTCAGAGGGGCTCCGTAATCGGAGTCCGTCTTCGTTTGAACTGCTTTTAAAGTTTCTTTTTAGTTTATCATAAGACTGCGGGTGTCCTACTGCGAGTAATGTGGTACCATATTAAAATTAAAACCTTAAAGAAAGAAACCCTAGAAAAAAAAGTCCAAGCGGCACGTATATCCGCTAGAAATAGGTAGATTTCGAGATCAGACAGTTTTGTGTTCCAGTAGAATCTGATGTATCAGATTAGTTTAAACAACACAAACTATTTTCAAACAGATATCGAACAAATATTAAAAAGAAAATTAGCTACATATAAGCAAAACTATATCTATCCAATTTTGCAACAAACAAATATCAAATCTACCACAGAACATGTGTGTGACAATTTATGACACAAACCTACGCTATATCATATGTCGTCCAATTACTGCAAAATATCAAAATAGTTTATTTCTAAGAAAAAAAATTAATTTCTTCTATTCAAACCTTTTTATTTTTTTTTTCATTGATTGTTATAAGGTTTTTGGAAATTGTAGTTATGGATGGTTGCAAACTTTTTTGTTGAAGCCAACAAGTCAAAAACCTCTAACTGAAGAGGTTTATATTTATAAGAAACGGATTAAAATGTTTCCACAAATTCTAAATTTATGAAGCTTTTAAAAATATTAGTATCCAAACGGCCGTTATAACGGATAAAAAAAACGATATTTTTTTCTAGTATAAAGCCTCTGGTTATTTAACCATGTGTCAGATTTTTCTGATTTACGAACTTGTCCAAGATATTAATAAAACACACAATTTTTAATAAAGGTTTTTTGATCTGGCTCCACAAATGCAACCGTGAGAGCGCCGGTTGATTCAAACGCATTTTGTGTTTTACAAGCTTTTTTGTTGGAGCCGCTCACTCAGAAATCTCCAACTGCAGAGGTCTTTTTTTTAAAGAAACTAATTAAAAAGGTTTTAAAGATTCTAAATTTACGAAGTTTTTAAAAATATTAGAATCCAAACGGCCGTTATAACGGATCTAAAAAACAGAGTTTTTTTCTAGTATAAAGCCTCTAGTTTCTTAATCATGTGTCGGATTCGGCTGATTTACGAACTGGATCAAGATATTAATAAAACGCACATTTTTAGAAAAGGTTTTTTGATCTGGTTTTGCAAATCCAACCGTCAGAGCGCCGGTTGTTTAAAAAAAACATTTTTTTTTGCAAACTTTTTTGTTGGAGCTGCTCACACAGGAACCTCTATCTGCAGAGCTCTATTTTTAAAACATATTGATAAAAAATATTCTAAAGATTCTAAATTTGCTAACTTTTTTAAAATATTAGTATCCAAACGGCCGTTATAACGGTTTTAAAAAATCAATTTTTTTTAGAAAAAAGGCTCCAGTTCGTTAACAACGAGTCAGATTTTGCTGATTCACGAGCTCGTCTGAGATATTAATAGAACACACATGTACAAAAAATTTTTTTGGTCTACCTCAACAAATGCGACCGTGAGAGTGCCGGTCGTTTTCGTTATATCTCATATCGTTTATATACACCTAATTCTATTTTTACACGACAGATTGGTTCCAGAGAAAGACGTGTAAAAAAAATTCGTGTAAAAACATACATTGTATATATGGAAAAATGGATGATTGGTTCCACTCTCAAGAAATCAGTACAAAAAAATATTGGATACGCTGTTGCATTGACTCACAGCACCATCAGTTCTGAAAATATAGTACGCTTATATATATTATTCAATTGATGGCTAGCTGTTGCCCCAAATTAGTTATAACTTTAGAAAATTTGTTAAATAAAAGTAGAACTTCAATAATTTTATCGAAGGTGGCAGACCAAAAATTTGGATATGCAGAATTATTGTGAGTTTTTAAAACATCACCGCTTCACAATTACAGAATTTGGCTGCTGATCCAATTTTAGAATTCTGGCCCAAACGTAAACAAAATTCAAAAAAGTTGGCCAAGTGCGAATAAAATTCGCTCGCCGAGGGTTCCGTGAACGTAAAAGAACATAGTATCAAAAGTAATTGACAAAGTTGTGTTGTATGTATATAGTCTTTCTATTGCCAAATCATAAGGACATACAAAATGTATATTTCCTCTTAAACGTTAAACGATTTTGCCACCTGTGCAATCAGCTTCCATTCATTTCGTTCCATGACTAGTTGACCCCAGTTTGGACATCCTGTATCACGAAGGTTTTGTATGATGTCATCACGTCAACGTTGTCTAGGTCTACTTCTCCAACAAACACCAACTCGTTGTTGTTGAGATGCTTTTTTTATCATTCTATCTAGTGGAGCCTTTTCTACGAGACCAAACCATCTAATCCGGTTGGATTTAATGAATCCAATTACATCGCAACTACCAAGGAGCTGTCTGATTTCGTGATCCATTCGGATTCTAACCTGATTCAGTAACTTTGCATGAACCATAAATTCTTCGCATGACTTTCCTCTCGAATGTTGATAAAATTCTACATTCGGTACGATTCAGTGTCCAGCTTTCACTTTTGAAGGTAGGCAGGGGTCGAATTAATGCTTTGTAAAGTGCGACCGCGAAAGAAATTTTGATCGCAGAAGTTTTAAGTATGCGTAGAAAACTCTATGCGGCAGTGAAAAGGGCTTTGATATATGCCTGCATGTCATTTGACGATGTTTTTGCAGACACGAGGTATTTGAAGTTTTCAACGCATTCCACTTTATAGTCGCCAGTATCCAGATTTCCGGGAGTTATGTTCCTAGATGTTGTTAGAAGTTCAGCTTTGCTTGGTTGATCCATAATCTAAGTCGTTTAGCATTTCTTTCAAGCTGTGAGCCTATTCCTAATATCAATTGTTCTACGTTCGAGAAGCGCAATATCATCTGCGTAACCAAGAATTTAACTAGATTTGTTAAAAATGCAGTTTTGTGTCTCGATTCGGCTTTTTCTTATCGCGTTCTCAAGCGGCAAATTAAATAGAACGAGTGCAAGTGCATTACCTTGTCGAACACCTGTTTGATCGTTTTATATCGAAAGTTATATGGAAAGGACCAGAAACTGTTGTTGTCGCGGATGATACTCTCATATGCTTGCTTGAAATCAACGTAGAACTGGTGGATGCTGATGTTGTACTACCAACATTTTTCTAGAATCATCCTTAATGCAAAACATTGATCTGCGGTTGAACGGTTGGAATGAAAACCACAAATTGACGGCGCAATTGCTCGAACAGGATCAATTTCATTCTTTCTATTCAGTAGGCTTTGAAAGTGGGAGCGCGATACTGCTAGCACATCACGTTCATTTGTTGTAAGTTCGTAGTTTCCATTTTTTATGACTGAGGATCTTAAGTGGTAATTTTTTGTCAGATTTCGTGAATTGGCAAAACAATCTTTCGAATTTCCATTTGCCGCATGTTGGTTGATGTTTTCAATACAACCTTTATATTTTCGCGTTTCTTTTCCGTAGAAGATAATCAGCTTAGAAGCGTCGGGTGTTCCTTGTTAACCATTTCTCTCGCTTATGTTCAACGCTTTAGCGGCAATAGTCGTCAAACCATTCGTTGCGATTTCGATAGTCGTTTTCCGATTGTTGGTGAGAACAGACGCTTAAGTTGCATTGGTTTTACGGCAGCAATGAATCGCCATGGTGTAGAATCATTCTTACTTTGTTCTTACTTTGCTCTTCTCAACTAAACTAACCTAATTCTGTCAACGTTACACAAGTAGCACGGCAAAGACGTAGAATTTCGCTAACAAATAGCAAGGTCAATGGAAAATTGATCGATCAGATACGAAAAATGTAACATATTATCCATTGAAAAATGTTACATATTAAATCTTATTCATAGCGGTTTATGGTAACTAAAGATAAAGAGTAGCAAAATCCGATGTCTTTGTCGTGCTGCCTGGGTAATGCTGACAGCATTAGGTTGGTGTATCGGAGAAAATCAGAGTAAAAACTGCTTAGTCAATGACGCTACATCACAGTAGATTGGCGCCTTAAAACCAATGCGACCCAAGCGTCTCTTCTCCATGTTAGGGGCGGCTGGGAGCGGGCTTCTGTCTTGGATCAAGTGGCACGCTAAATAAACATGTAAAAAGGTTATTCTGATGACTTTAACATTAGAACGGACCCATTCACAAAATTTGGGTTGGGTCTGAGGTTAACACCCCGGAAAAAACTTTGTTAACTTTAGAAACCAGAAAAAGAATAACAAACCCAGACAAAAAACAGAATTTTACATGGACGTGAAAAAGGACAGACTACCGAGCGCAGCCTGAGCGCACTTGATGCTCTCTAATATGTCTAGAAACAGAGGCTGAGAGGTATAGGGTGGATATCATTCCTCTACAAGAAATTAGACAGCCAATAATCGGCAACACTCTTTATACTATAGTGATTATCCTTCTCGAAGAGAATTTGGTACTGGGTTTCTTGCTGGTGCACGCACACAAGGAGTCGTGATGAAATTCATTCTGGTCAACGAAAGGATCTGCTACCTACGGGTACACGGTACATACAACAATGTTTCTCTTATTGCCGTGAATGCACCTACTGCAGTTTAGACCGTCGACGAGAATCCTTTCTACATACCAATGGAAGAGGTTATGAAACAAATAAAAACACGTGACTTCATTATGGTTCTTGATAACTTTAATAGGAAGGTTGGAAGAGATATTGAAATCGAATGATAATGGTGAGATAATTCCTGAGTTTGCATTATCAAATAAATTGAGAATTGCCAGTGCTTTCTTTTCGCATCGATCGATTCATAAGCAGACTTGGGTCTTAGCAAATGGAAAAACTCGAAATCAAATTGATCACGTGCTAGTAACAGCACGTTTCTTTTAGGGGGATCTGGTTGCGTGATCATTTAGAGCTGCATACATTGGAAGTACCTTGTATGTGCTGAGATAAGGTTCCACTTTCCAAATCCAGGCTTTCCAAAATTCAAAAAACAGAATCGTTTTAATATCTAATCACTAAAGAATGCTGAAACAGAAGAGAGATATCAAACATTGCCAAACATTGGAGAAATCAGGTCCACGAAGGAGAACTATAAACAAGACAAGCCGTTACAAAGCTATGTAGATGAACGCAGAGAGAATGGTGGAAGAAGAAGTGTGAGGAGATTGAAAGCTTTAATAAGGAACATCAAACACGTTACTTCTTTCAACAGGTTAAAACCTTAAAGAAGGGACCTCAAACTAGATCGATTGCTATTCAAAACGAAGATGAAAAGCTAAAAGTAGACCTTAAAAGTAGTTTATGTAACAAGTACCCAAAATATGGTTTTAGCAGACGAATCGTAATGTTTGTAATATGAAGATGAGTCTGCTAAAGCCATTTGCGTACGTGTTGCATACAACGTTTTTTTTGTATTAGCTCTTAGTTTTTTTGTTTTTAATTTATTGCTTAATTTGTATAATTGCGTACCTAAAATTAAAATAATATAAAATGAATTAATAAATGAATAAAGTTTTAAAATTCATTCAATTGTCAGATTTCCGAATAAACAAATTTTGAATCCGCTAAAGTGTTGTCATTACGACTTTAAGTACTAGGTCTCTAAAATAGAAGTTTGCGTACCCTAAACAGTTTCAAAAGTAATCATTTTTCGGAGCTAATACTAAATAAATATTTTAGATGCTTGGGCTTCTTATTTTGATAATTTTCTTAAGTGATCAGGAACAAGTAGGACGACGAGCAAAGCTTATTATATGACTGATGTCATACTCGGCCAAAGTGAAAATGTTATGAGTAAAACTTTCAAGTCACTTAAGAATGGTGCTAGAAAAATTGATTTGCAAAATAACTCGATAAAACCAAATATATGAATGTTTCAAGGAAGGATGAGAAGAAGGATTTGATGTGCGACGAAGATCGAAATGAGGGAGTTGAATCTTTTAAATATTAGGGAACAATACTTGACTCAAACAACAGCATACTTACAGATATAAAAACTTGAATCATTGCAGATAGTCGAACTTTCTACTCAATTAAACCTCTCCTTGGATCACCGTATGTATCAACGAACACCAAACTCAAGTTATACAAGACATTGATTAGACCGGTTGTGATGTGTGGGTCATAAACCTGGATCCTTACAAAAAATCACATTTATCTGTATTTGAGCGTAAGATCGTACGCCACATATTTGGTTCACATAAGACAGACGATGGAGAGTACAGAACCCGATATAACTGTGAGATCAGCGTCCTTCTTGTCGGTCATGATATAATAGGTTGTATCCGGTCCAATAGGAATGCTTGGTTTGGCCATGTTCTACGAGCTGATTCACATTCTGGTTGGAATGGGCCACAGTCTGACCGGAATGATTAAAAAAATGTAAGTTAGTACCTCAGGGAGTGGGCAACCGCGAGGTAGACGGCAACTGCAATAGGGATGTAATAAACGACCTTAAAAAAACGGCGGCCATGGTAATTATGTCGCTATGGCGAATGACCGTGGTGAATATACAAAGCTGATTAGCTTGGCAACGCCCCTACATGTAACATGAACGCCAAATAAACAAAATTAAATAAAAAATAAAGAAATATTAAATTATACCAGCCTGTAAATGGTTTATGTTGAAACACACACTATACTGAAACACGCACTGTTCAAATAAAATTATAATTTTTAAATTATCAACTCAAATATAATAAACGACAATAACTCAAAAACTGTGCACTTCACAATTATGTAAAATTTGCTATGTTTCTTAAAGCAAGTGCAAATTTTTCAAATGATAGCCAGTTTAAGTCAAAAAAGATTTTTTCACCCTTCCCCATTTCCAACCCCTCAAAACACAGAAATATAATTAGTGGAAACCGTGCTATTTTTAGATAAAAATTTATAAAACATTCTCCTTTTTCTGATTCGTATCACGGATCGTACAATAATGAATAGAGAGTAAAAATGTAAATACTTAATGTATTTCTACTCTACATTTTAATTTTAAATAATAATAAAATAATACACGCCTTATTCTTTTTAAATTGAGTTTTATTTCACTAAATACGTGTTTCGAAAGAAATCGTTTCATTGACAGTAGTATCTAAAAACGTTTTTAGATACTACTGTCGATGAAAGCATATAGCTTTCGAAATACGTATTTAGTGAAATAAAACTCAATTTAACAAGAATAAGGCGTTTATTATTTTATTATTATTTAAAGATCTTGTTACAGTTTAGAACTTTTAAACTAAAATAATTTTTAGTATTAGCTTCGAAAAATGATTACTTTTAGAACTGTTTAGAGTCCGCAAATTGTATTTTAGCGGCCTTGTACTTAAACTCGTTATGACAACACTTTAGCGGATTCAAAATTCGTTTTCATTTTATATTATAATTATTTTCAAATTAAAATCACAATTGCTTTGATAAGTTTTGTTCAAAAATCAAATTTTTTGGTACGCAAGAATACAAATTAAGCAAAAAATTAGAAAAAAAAGTCCTAAGAGCTAATACAAAAAAACGTTGTATGCAACACGTACGCAAATGGCTTTAGCAGACTCATCTTCATATTACAGACTCGGCTAGCGCCTCGTTCGGAAACATTACGGTTCGTCCGCTAAAACCATATTTTGCGTACTTCTTACATAAACTACTATTAATTTAATTTTTTTTGGCAAATGTATTGTAATTTGAAGCGGCTTTTAAAAATATATAAGGTACAACAAAAGAAATTTCTTTTCTTGAAAAATCGGATAAACGGGCGAAAAAATTTAAATTTAAAGGCTTAGTCGATTCGTGTTATTTCAAAAAATTTCGTGCATAAAGAAAATTATTTTTTCCCTCCAACTCGTGTTCAAATTCGTGTATAATAAATTCGTGCAAAAACAGAACTGAGTGTATATATATATATATATATATATATATATATATATATATATATATATATATATATATATATATATATATATATATATATATATATATATGTATATATATATAAATATATATATATATATATATATATATATATATATATATATATATATATATATATATATATATATATATATATATATATATATATATATATATATATATATATATATATATATATATATATATATATATATATATATATATATATATATATATATATATATATATATATATATATATATATATATATATATATATATATATATATATATATATATATATATATATATATATATATATATATATATACATATATATATATATATATATATAGATATACATATATATATAAACAATATCTCTAGGTTGAAATTGATCACCGATTATAATAATTGTCACTTCGTTTATGGTGGAGCACTGAATATTCTCACTTGTCCTCTAGCAAGCGTTTTGTCAACCAGAGTTATTGAAACTTGTGTGCATTACATATAGCATAATGACAATTGCTGTTTTGAACAAATGCAGTAAATCGTTTTTTTCGTAAAGAACCTGCTGTAGTATGAAAACGAAAGACCTTAAAATTCCACAGCGCGCATTCAAATCATTATTGCGATCAACGATGAAATAAATTTGTAGAAACTGGAACAGAATGAAAACAGATATGTTCAATAATTGTAATTTTTACTAATTCTGTATTTACTCGATTAAATTTAAATAATTTTTCTTTCTAGGCAACGAATCGTTATGTCTTAAACAACATTATGGTTTGGGTTTTCAAAAAAATTATCTCCCAAAATGCCACTTGCTGTGGAAGATTTATACAGCCTACATTATGGAGCATAACGGTTAAAAAAAACTATATAAAAACCCCTGTATTTGATTGAATGCAACATTGTGTTCAAATTTTAAAAGAATCGATCCAGTACTTTTCGAGATAACCTATTTTGAACAAACGAACATTTATATTTTTATTTATATAGATTACCTGTTGCATGTCTTCTTGAAAATCCGGAAGTAAATTATCAGAGGTCGCCATTTTGTTTATTTTCCAAAAAAATCACTACTTCGTTCAAGCACTACATTAACATTTTTTTTATTTGAATGATTTTAGATGAACAAGGTCAAGAGTGGTCACCGCAGAGCGCTACTTATAAAACAGAGTCTAACAAAAAAGGCGTTAACTTCATATATAATTTTTTTATTTTTTTTTCAAATTTCGGGCAAATTAAGTTAAAACAAATATGATAATTTAATAAAGTTGGTTTTGTAACATAAATTAAATAACTATAAAAAAATTTTTTTTTGAAATTCTTGATTTTTCGTACCTTTAATTGTCTCTAACCACATAATGGAAATCTAAAGGATTATTGAAATTTTAAATGGAAAGGAAGACAACATATGTTTCTAAAAGTTTTTTATCAAATTAAAACATTTCAAATTTGAGTCAGTATTCAATAAAAACATACAAAAGTCAGTTAAAAATTAAATGCAAAATTTTACTTTACTGCAATAGAGAAGAAAGAAAAACATATATGGGGTATGCTCTGTCCAAAATCTGTAAAAGTATTTAGAGTTTGTTTGGGCGTAAATATAGGCGTAAGGCCTCTTAAATGTCGTTTAGCCTTTTTTGAAAAGACAAGATGGCGGACCAATATGGCGGCCACAGGCTTACGGCTTACGTATAGCAATTTGGCAGTCAACACAAATTTAAGGTCTTAAAATGCGTTCTTGGGCTTAAAATGTTGGTAATTATAAGCAGTTTTAAATATCATATGGAGTTCAAGTTTTTTGGTGGCGGATCAAAAATATGGAAAATGACAATTTTTTCCTGCCAAATTTTTTGATTTGATTCAAATTTTTTATAAAATCATTTGTCACAATAAAGCAAAACGTTTTGTAGAAGAAATTTTTTTTTATCGCGAATGGTTCTCCCTTTATAGAGCAAGAAGTAGTTTTTGAAAACCACATGTTTCCTATATATGTTCAGTTTAATGTTTATCCAGACCTACTTGACGGATTTTTAAAAATGTTGGTTTCAACGGTGAAAATGGGTTCCTTTTATTAAAAATAATTCGTTACAATTTTTGATAATTTATTATAGAAAATGAAAAAGTTTTAAATAAAACGGGTTGGATGGTTGATATGCCCGTTTATGTTTATGTTTTTCCTTATAATTTTATAACTTCATTATTTTTCTTCATAATACCAAAGAATTGGATTTTTGGGATTTTTTTTGAAACTAATAAAATTTTTTTAAAAAACGACCGAACGGTCTATATTTACCGATAAAGATTTATTAATTAATTTATATAATTTCCAAAAAACATCTCCAAAGTCCAATTTTTGGATTTTTGTAGAAAATTAATAAAGATTCAAAATTATGGAAGAAAATATATAAAACAGTGAAGATATCTACCAACCAACCAAGGGTCTAACCCATATTTTTTGTTTATTTTTCTAATTTTATATTTTTATTTTTACAAGCCGCCATTTTGAAAACAAAAGATAACGCCATTCGGAATTACTTACAATTATAAACATTTTAAGCCCAAGAACGCATCTTTTGATATTTTAAATTTGTGTTGGCAGCCAAATTGCTATACTTTCAGAGTGAGGTTAGAAGCCTGTAGCCACCATATTGGCATGAGATTATGTCTTTATAAAAATGGTATTGAACCCGTTTAAACGGTAACTAACGAGATTTCAAACGAAGTTTATTTATTTGTATCAGGAAACCTTGATATTTTTTCAAACAATTGATTTTTGATTTTATTTAATTTTATATTCGTTTCAATAAAGTAAACAAATTTTGTTTTTCTTCTTTTTTTTTGCTTTCAGAGTTTGCAGCTTAATTTTATTTGAGCGCCTTCGGAACTCTTTAAAATTTCATTCGAAAGAAAAAACTTTTTTTTTAATTCGTTCTTTGTTACGAAGCAGTTGTCCAATTTCCGTAATTTAGAGTCGCTCT